>JAHWFO010036886.1:4583834-4662198 GCA_023313115.1 Rhysida immarginata
TGATTACCTGTGTTTATTCTGCAATAATTATCAATTTGAGGAGTACTGTAATTTCACGCAGATAATCTGCCTCCCATATATACCGCAGGATAAAGAAAACCACCTTTCCTGTAAAAATTTTCTCCGATAATCCGCTTCTAACCTAACCTAACCTAACCTAACCTAACCTTCACTATTCGCACATCGCAATTCTACCTGTCGATCGCAGGCCGTATTGCTTCTTATTTCACAACATTGTGACGGATTTTATAGATAGACATTAAAAAGATAGGAGATTCAATTTACGGTTAGCATGAAACTTTTAATAAGTATATATAAAAAGTCAATGCTTTAAAAGTAAAGCAAAAAGTTGAGATAATCCACATTTGAGATCGAAATGCGTTTAACGCCCCCCCCCCCCCCAATTTCGGATTCTTGGTCCCCATTCTGTAATTTATTGCAATTTGGAAAGATTTGTACCCATTTTCCCCGATAACCCGCCCCTCGGATAATCCGCTGAGCCATTTTTCAGATGAAAAAATACAGATAATCCGCGGAATTTCTGCATGAAATTACGGTATAGGCTTTTCAAGCATCCTGTAGGTCATCAATAATGAGATTTAAAAATAACAGTAATAAAAATATAGAAATTATAACCATAAGAGAATGGAAACATCTACATGTACATATCTTTTATCAATAAATATTGCAGGGAAAAAACAAGAAATAAGAAAAATTTAGGAAAAACAACATAAAGGTGTAGAAAAGGGATCAATAAGAGTGATTTATACAGAAGGTGCAATCAAAAGACCAACTGTTTAACAGCACCATCAACAGCAGAATGGATTGCTTATTAATATGAACATTGTCACATAAACAGTTGTGCCTGGATTTAAAAATTTATAATTTTTCTTTAACATTGAATAAGGTGTAAATTATTTGATTAATTTCACCAACTGCCATATTGCTGTAATAATTTTGATTCAGTTTCTAAATTTTTAAGTAAGTGATGTATATGAGTTCTTTATGATGGTTTTAGAAGGAGTATTCCAAATATTCCTCATTTATCTAAGAGGTAATGTTTAACGATTTCATATACCCCTGTTATTTATTTATTTATTCTGCCATTGGATTTCAGTTTTAAAAAAATTGACGTACTGTGTCTTCCATCTATTATCAATCAATATCAAGAACAAATAAGATTAGAAGGAAAAAAGGCGATTCTTATTAAATACTTGAAGTCAATGAGAAATTGTAAAAGTTGAAAACCATACAACTCTGAAATTCCTATAAATTTTCTGTAAACCAAAACACCAAGATAGTATCTCATATATTCTGAATTTTAATATTCGCTAATTTTAATACTTCTACTTAAAAATTAACAGACAATCATCACTTCTCCACTCTTTTGATATGTGAATACTAGTCTATTTTTTTTAAATATTTTATCACTAGGCAACAAAGTTAATGTTTTGAACACGTAAAGTCCCTCCCCCCTTCCTCTCCTGACAAATAGGGTTTTTTATTTTTTTCATTGTCATAGAGTTGATGAGGAAATTCCAGATGATAAATTTAAAATAACCTAAATAAGGATTATTATATTAATGACTGTGTATTATTAATCTTATAATACTAATTAATACTATATTAAGATATTTATTCTTCAGCATTTAATGTTAATTTTTTTCTATTTTGTATTCAAAATTATTTTAAAAATTATATTTGAATATTGTTTTCATGGAATGTCTTATGTTATGAAAATGATCCAGCCAAATGATAAATATATACCAGCCAGATCAGTAAAGGGGCCTCCAAGCTTTACATGGCTTAGGACCTCACCTGATCTAATAATAGGAATAAATATCCATTTCAACATGAAATTTATTTTTCTATTATCTATATAGCATAAAAAGGTCATATTAACCCTTCCATTACCATTCATTCTTAATATTTTATTTTTTTATTTATACAGTAGGACTTAATCCAATCCTTCAGACTGAATGTATTTCATTTGAAAAATTAACCACTCAAATGAGGAAAAAATATTGCATACGCAACAATTATATTGGTTGCATTTACAGTACTGCCAAGTTTTAAATTTTGTATTCTATTAAATAATGCTCTATATTTTCAGACAGTTTTTGAGTTTGGCCGCCATCTTGAAATTCACCATTTTGGGTCAAGATTCATTTTCTTAAATGGGAAGGGGATCACGTGGCATATCAAATAATACCAGTGTTCTCAGGAATTCATTCTTGCAATTTCATTTCAGTTATCCGATGTGGTTCACAAGTTATTAACAAAAACATTGACACTTTCCAAACAAAAAACACACCGAAAACTGGGTTGCAGTGTGACCACCCACTCGCGTGGGAGGGGCCTACTCGAGGACCCTGGGCGCGGTGGGGGATGGGGTTTGAGACTTGTATATGGCTAAAAAGTCCAAACAAGGGACACGTAAACTAAAAATAGAACTATTATTTTATTATGCATAAAACCCCTTTTACCCCTATTAACAACACAACAATGTAACAGTTCAATTATGCGGCTTGATAAGCCAAAAAAAAAAATCCATCCCACAAAAAGTAAACGTTTGGTACATAAATAACTTAAAGAATCCCCATACAGAGCGCAACTGAATACTCATTTCAGCTTCTTCCCCTTTAACACAGTCTAAGGACCCCAGAACAGTGCCATTAAATTAACCTAAACAACACCCCTTAGATTCCAATAAAGGTGCATAAGCACACAATTATCACCCAACTATGACGCGTGCGCCGCATTACACACTAAATGTGAACCATGCAACGGAGCATGAATCAGAGATCATGCTCTCTGCTCTTGAACAACCAGCCAACACTTTGCAGTAGGTCACGTGGCCCCAAACACGAGTGAGCTAGGAGAGCGTCGCGCCTCCCTTTTAAGTTTTCCCTTGACCAAACGACCATTGCATCGTGACTACATCAGAATCAAAAGGACCACATAACAGGGAGGGAGGCAGTAACCCTTTATATACTGACTAAAAATTAACCACAGACACAATGCTCCACCCATGCGATACTGCGAACCAAGCACCTACAGCATTCTTGCTACGCACTTGTTATAACAAAGCGCAACTTACTAGCCAGCAGCTACAGAGATCATGCACTCGGAAAACAATTGCTTAAAAGCGTAAGCTTATACAGTAACACTAGTACAATTTTAGCATCGCTCTTTTCTACATGAGACGTTAAACTAAGCAGACAATCGCCAAAAACTAAGAGGATAAATTACTGTTCCGCTGAACCGCTATAAAGCAGCATTAAGCACAAATCACTCAGGGATGCGCACTGTCTGCTCATGTTCACCAACACTGATGCGGTCCGAACGCAGCTAAAACTCACATGGCTTATTCAATAAAACAGTAAAGGAACAATCTCACCAAGAACTAGAAGTCTTCCAGAAATGTTGATTTATTAAATTAGAAGCTCCGATCTGGCTTTACCCCTGCTGCATGGAACGCTGTTCCATCGGAAAGTTCGAGACTGACTTTAAACAGCATGACTCCGGGAAACCAGAATTCTCTTGACGATCAATTAAAAAAAACAAACTACCTTAGCTTCTTTTGAATAAATGTTAATGTTTATCACATTCTTGCAAGCTAGATCGTAGGATCCACCCGATAAAACTTAAAGATTTTATCGTTATGGCGGCAATAAACAATCGCCTATTAAGAAAATATACCGGGCTGATAACCCCACCTCTCAATTTTCGCGATCGCTACGAGCCACCACTACCAGTGACAGGACGCTTATTTCCACCCACAGGAACGATTATAACGGGGAATAATATGGGCGTATATGACTGTACAACCACCAAATCAAACGTACTCTGACTACAGTCACAGCAGCAGCTAAAGGGTGTGTTCAATATTCTTCTTGCTGCTGGCATAATCATAGAAGGGAAGTAGTGAAACTTCCTTATGATTTTACATTGACATAGAAGAAAATAATTTTTTATTACTAATGCTTATTTAAAACCAATTGTTGTATACATTTCTTTATTAGAGTTAAAAGTAGACTAAGTTTACAATAAGTGTAAAAATTGTTAGTTTACAACTTTTGATGAGATATTTGTAGAAAAAATTGCAACCGAACATTAAAGTATGCAGTCACTCGAAATTGTCTCCGTGAGAATTTTGTGAAACTGTGGCGCTGCTGCAGATTTGGCTCCAATCGCAGGAATTGTTTTGCAGTTTGGGTCGTTTATTTAATTTCATTTAAAAGATATTGTAGAATAAATATTATTTATTTTTTCTTTGTTAAGTAGTTAAATAAATTGTTAATGAAAGTAAGTATATTTAAAAAATAAATTGAATAAAAAAAATCAAATAGATGCATAATCATAGTACTCTCATATCATGATTATGGTACACAAAATGTTTCTTTAAATTTATAATTAATTTATTAAAAAGAAGTGAACACAGCGTGGTAATATTCTGTAAAAATATCTGACGTTTTGGATAGAGTGAAAGTTATAATAGAGGCTTAGAAGACGTCTTATATACTGGGGCTTTTAGAGGGGGGGGGGGGAAAGAAATAGTGGGGAGGGAAAGCCAAAGACACTAAAAGAAGCTGTAGAAAGCCCCTTGACAAATTAGAGAATAGTTGGAGGGAGAGGGGAGTGGGGGAAAGGTAATGAAAGAATGGCGCTTTTGCGAAGGTTAATGTCATTATAGGGAATTGAATTTCATGGGAAAATAACTCGAATTGCTTTCTTTCTTTTTTGTTATGGAAGTTGTTATGAAGAATATTGACCGTTTCGATAACAAAACAACGCGTCACAGGAAACCACGTGACCGATCCTACGAGAGCCCTTACTAACTTCCGTTTCAGAGGATTTAGAGCAGTGTAGTTTAAATTACAAGTGTTTATACAATTATTAGGAGATTTTTCTGTTTAAATTATGTCAAGCGGATATTTTAAAAGTTTGAACGGCATAGCCAGCGAACGATATAAGCAGAAATTAATGTTTGAAGAGCACAATTTGCCAGATCCCATGGATGATAAGTTAGAAATGTTTTCAAGAACGACATGAATTCGTGGCCTACAGTAACATCACTCGATCTGTACGATTTCTTTGTGAAACGAATATGTTTCTACGCCAAGGAACAAATGAAGTACTACTCTTCCTTAGATGATTATAATTATCTTGTAAGTGGGAAAGTAAAAGAAATCCTCGTGTATCGTGTCAAGGAGCTACAGGTGAGCGAATAATTTAAGCCTACTGATTTATCGTGCTAACTTTAATACAATTTTTACAAATTGAGTTCATACAGTTTTACATGAATTTCATATATTTCTAAATAGATTTAATACAATTTTAAATGAGTAAAACAGGATAAAATGAAATATTTTAAGAAATTTATGCGAGAAAGTTCCGTGACGGTGTACGTTGAATGATGGGTGGCCAGGCTGGCATGAATGACCGGCGGTTAGCTGAAGTTCATCGTCATGGAAAATTCGTGATTTTTTTTCTCGGATAAATTTCTTAAAATATAATTCATTTAATCCTATTAAATTCATTTAAAATTGTACTAAATCTATTTAGAAATGTATGAAATTTATGTAAAACTGTATTAAAGTTAGCACGTTAAATCGTTTAAACTGGCTTAAATCGTTCACTCACCTGTAGCTCCTTGACACGATACACGAGGATTTCCTTTACTTTCCCACTTACAAGGTAATTATAATCATCTAATGAAGAGTATATAATTATAATCATCTATTTATAGTTTTTCATTTGTTGAATGATGAGTGGCCAGGCAGACATGAATGACCGCCCGTTAGCTGAAGTTCATCGTCACGAAACTTTCGTGATTCTTTCCTGCATAAATTTCTTAAAATATAATTTTGATAATATGATAAATCATTTACATATTATTTAGGTATATTACAATAATAAATTCAGAGCATAAACGCGATGAGGCTGATTGATGTCAGATGAGAAAATAGGGGACGCTACATGGGATTTTTACCGATTTTAAATAAATATAATGAATGTTTTAGTTCAGTGTAAACGGAGTTTATTAAATTAAGTAAAAAAATATATTTTTATTTTAACCTTGTTTTAGTCAATTTACTGTAAAATTTTTATTATTTTAATTCAATTACAGAAAACAAGCTTGTAACATAAACAAATAAAACAAACGTAACAAGAGTAACACTTAACCGTCGTGTAATAATTAATTACACTATAATTAAACTAAAATAAATACAGTAATACTAAAAAAAATTATTCTTCCGTATTTCTGTACTGAGGGGGTAAAATTGTATTAAATTCATTTAAAAATGTATTAAATCTATTTGATACAACATAACACTACACAGTATTGTTTAGGATGGAAAAATGGCGACGTCGGAAGTGCGGCTGGGCTCCAGAGGTCAACGGATGTCGCTGTCGCTACCTGCATAGAGCTTTCCTCGACAGGGTCAATAAAGACTAACGTCCCCTAACGAGTGGCCACGAGAATTTAAATTTTTAGCGAATGTATTTTATTCACCCTGTATTTTGTATTATATCCAGACTAGTTTTTATTTTCTGGCGAGAGAATTGAGGAGAGGTGTTTGTAAAGCAGTGAAAAGTAAAACACAAAAAATTTGCAAATTGCTCTCTTAATATTTGAACTCTTTCTCTGATTATACTTGAACTGTTATTTATTTTTTAAGAGTATAATTCTGTTTTAAATTTATTAATAATAAAAGGCAATAAAATTTAATAAATGCACAATTGAAATTTTATTTTTGATATGTTGTTATTCATTTTAGATTTTATCATTTTGTAAATAAAAGTGAACAGGAAAATAAGCTTGGAGTCAAAACAGCAGTGGCACCATCATGCGGTGGAACATAGGGAACTACGGAGTTTCACTCCTTCCCTTCTATGATTATGCTGCTGGACACAGAGCTCAAGGCACTTTATCCATTCATTATGCAGACAATGTTGAAAGGAGGTCAACTCCCTTTGCACAGCAGTGTCTATTGATAAGGTAAGGGAAAGGAAATTTATTCCTTCCCTCTGAACACTTATAGGAAAAAGAGAAAAAATGATGTGGTGCATATTTGCGTAACAAAAGGACGATTAGATAAAATTAGTGTTTGTGCGTCGAAAATAGATGATGTATTAAAACCTTTTAGTGTGTTAATTATCGCAAATGAACGATTTATTAAACATTTTGTGTTTGCATATCAAAAAAGAGACAATTTGGAAAGCCTGTGTGCGTGCGATCCATTAAGCTTTATTTTTTGTTGTCACCTATAGATAAAAACTATGAATGATAATATGAACTATATAGTGTGGCTTAAAAGTGGGTTCGAACTCTGTTTGGTAGAATAAGACTAATCTTAAGATAATTATTATTAAGGAGATAAGTTTAAGAAGTGGTGACCAAATAGTTATGTAAGGTTGAGCAATAAGGGTTATCTTATCTTACCTACTCCTACGAGGGAGTTTTGCGCCATCCCATTAATAACGACTGCTACGAGATGACAGTAGCAGTCGGGACCGACGGCTTAACGTGCCCTCCGAAGCACGGGGGGGTTTCATGATGGAAAAGCTGCTGGGGATAAACAAACCAGAGGCTGCCACCAACTGCTGGAACACCAGCTATGGTCAATCGGCAAATGGGTCAGACCAAAGTCCCCCAACAGCCGCGCCCCAAATAGCTGTCCCGCCAGCGGTGGCCCTCAAGCCCAGGCCGTCACCCAACCAGCAGCTGGCCGCGCCTGAAGTTGCTGAACTCCACCGATTGGCAAGCCAACCGACGAGACAACCAGGCCACGGCCACCCCCAGCAATAAGGGTTACCCAAGTCTTAGGGAAATCTTTTATGCACAAATATTTTCTTAATGAACCTTTTGGGAGAGTGTGAGTGAACTTTTCTCCACCCATCCCCTTCCTTTGCATGGTAACCAACGTTGCGAGACACCTACCCCCCCCCCCCTTCCGGAGCATTCCTTCGAGGTTTGAGCCGATGATTCATCATAGCCACGGCGGAAGAGCGAGCAAGTGTCATTGATCATCTCCACCCCGGACAACACAAAGAACCCCGAGCACTGTAACGGGACAGTAACAGAGGCAGCTGAACCACTACAATGAGATGACCACATGGTCCAACACCGAATCAACGCAGTACATCGCAGAGTCAACTAGCCACTACAAAGGAGATGGTTGACATTGTTCAAACAAAATGGAATCTTCCAGAAGGATTCATTCGACGATTATGCCCTACCGGTAAGATGACGACATATTTCATCATCAGCGAGCTATCAGGATTCCCACATGGTCGTATCATCTTACAACAGAGAAGGTCCATGGAATGTCACACTACTACAACGTAATCACCCTAAACAAACGGTCAGCTGAGCAGAAAAGGAAAGACCCTCAGAACTCTTTTGAGAGTGGCCTCTCAAGGACATTGCCCAGACTATTAGAAAAGTGAACTGTGAATCAAGTGATGAACATTTTACACAATAGCTTCAGTGGAAAATTTAAAGGGAATATATAAATTTTTCTTTCCATGAGCCTTGAAAATTTTAGAAATTGCACAAATTGAATTTCATAAATATTACCTTGTTTATCTTCATTTATTATTTATTTCAACAAAAGCAGAGACCTTAAAATTATATCATTTCAACATACTGTAGTTTACCCATGCTTTCAATACACTTGTTCCAGCATCCACAAGCTAATGGATGCCCACAAAAAAAAAATTACTTTGGCTGAGCAATAGGCCACCCATGTACTGCTCCCATCACTTCTCCGTATATGTATTGGAATTTTTCAATCCATTCATATACGTAAAACCTATGGTAATGCACCCCCCTCCCCATATAGATGAAAATTTTTGATGGATTTCTGCTCTTGGTACACCTTCAGAACACAAAAGAGGATAATGGCATGCTGCTCTATTTTGGTGTAAATGGAGAGTGGAATTGGACGCCTGGGTGGATGCTCCCTTACCGTGGGTCAGGGGTTTGGGTGCTTCAGGGATTCTGTGAGCTATACTGGTTGTAGCACGGCTACTTTAGGGTCACCCTTACCAGAAAGGTCATGGTTGAAAACTGAGACGAACAGTATCCAAACAAACATATATCTCATGATGTCGATGAATGAGAGAATTCATACTGCATCGGGTGTGGTACAGGTTAAAGTCATCCGCGTTCGAGAGTTAGGCAGAGGCTCTCGTTCGAAAAATAGTTGACAGCCTCCCGCCTGTTATCTCAGAGCAATGCTTCCGAGAAGCCCCACCAGTGCACTCGGTATGCGCTTAGGGAAACGGCCGGGGGCAGCGCATGCCTTTACCCAGGAGGAGAAACGGGTAAAGCGACAACGGGATCGGGTGCTGTCAATCGACACTTGGAACGTATTTTCCATGACAGGAAAATAATCAGAGTTAGTGGAGGAAGCCAAACGGTATCGACTGGATATCATAGGTATTACCTCTACGAAACGTCCGGGTTCTGGAACTGTGGACTTAGAAGTAGGGTGGAAGCTTTTCTATTCTGGTGTCGACCCTAACATGACTGCCCAGGCAGGAGTGTGGATACTCACAAGTCTCTGGCTGGCAGATTATGTTGCAGATTAGACCCCCTTAGGTGGAAGACTGTGTCTCCTGAGGCTTCAGATGGGGAAACGGTCTCTCTCTCTATTCGTTGCATATGCTCCGAATGCAGTCACAAAGTACCCACTTTTTCTAGATGAAGTTGATGCTGCTATTAGCAGGAGAGAGAGTGCAGATTCTGTCATCCTGGTGGGCGACTTCAATGCACACGTAGGGGCTGATGACCAAACGTGGAGAGGTGTGATTGGGAGGAATGGTGATCCCAACTTTAAAAGGGAATGGGAGGTGCTTGTTGGATTTCTGTTGCAACAATGGACTTTCCATCACAAACACCTTCTTCCAGCACAGGGATGTCGATAGATATACCTGGTACAGGCATGCAATGGACTGTCTGATTGAGTTTGTAATCGTTTCAGCCGACTTATTCCGATCAGTGTTGGATACTCGTGTCAGAAGAGGGGCAGAACTATCAACTGATCACCACCTTGTTGTCTGCACTTTGCGGTTCTCTGAATCCATGCCAACCAAGCGAAATACTAGTTTCAGACAAACTTGGTGCATCAAATGGGAGGCATTGGAGGATAGAGCTGTGAGGAAGACCTTTGCAGATAACATATCTTCAAGTTTCAAAGAACTACCCAGTGATCGTGGTACTGTTGAAGAGGAGTGGCAGTTGTTTAAAACTGCTGTGATTACTTCCGCTGCACTGTGCAGTGGTCGTAAGCGGCTGAGTGTGGCGCAGGGCGGTGAGAAAAGGACTGCATGGCGGAACAGTGAAGTCCAAGGAGCTGTCAAAGCAAAGAAGGAAGCCTATTTGCTATGGCTTGCAAATAAGTCAACTTCTAGTTGAGTGCGGTACAGTGAGGCGCGAAAAGCAGCAGCAAAGACAGTATCAACAGCTAAAACCAAGGCCTGGGAGAAGTTCGGGGAGAAATTGGAGGCAGACTATGGTTCGGCAAACAAGGTATTCTGGCAGACTGTACGCCGCCTCTGTGGAAAGAAGTCTCTTTCATCACAAACTATTAAGAGATCAGATGGGAGGCTTCTGAAAACGGAGGAGAGCGTGTTGCATAGGTGGAAGGAATACTTTGCATCTCTTCTTAATCCGGTGACAGCAACAACTGAGGCACATGAGGTGTATCTTGGAGCGGAGAATAGTCACGGTAGTATCACTGAAGCAGAAGTCAGATGGGCAATTAAGTCCCTGAAGACTGGCAAAGCTGCAGGTGATGATGAAATCCGGTCCGAGATGTTAAAGGCCTTAAATTAGGATGGTATCCTGTGGCTGACTCGAGTGTGTCAGGTTGCTTGGATATCTGGACAGGCCCCTAAGCAATGGCAAACAGGAATTCTGACCCCTATCTTCAAAAAGGGAGATCAGAGAGATTGCAACAACTATCGAGGCATCTCTTTGCTCAGCATTCCTGGGAAAGTGTACGCTAAGTGTCTGGAGAAGAGAAGTCGGGAAATAGTCGACTCCAAACTGTCGGGGGAGCAGTGTGGTTTCTGACCTGGCCGAAGCACGACGGATCACATCTTTGCTCTAAGGCAAATCTTTGAGAACTCCTGGGAGTATGCAAAAGAGGTCTACGCTTGCTTCGTAGACCTCAAAAAAGCATATGACAGAGTTCCTCGGGAGAAGCTCTGGCAAGTGATGCAAGTGATGCAATTACCGGTTGCTATCATGTCTCTGTACGAAAGCTCTGAGATGTGTGTCCGGATAAATGGCATTAAGTCAAGACCATTCACCGTGGGTGTTGGACTCTGCCAAGAGTGCGTACTGTCGCCCCTCTTGTTCATTATCTTTATGGACTGGATAGACAGGGGCAGCCGAGGCGATGAGCGTGTTTGTGTGGGTGACTGCCTGGTGGAGAGGTCGCTCTTTGCTGACGACCTTGTCCTCCTTGAGTCTTCTCGCACGAACCTTCAGCATGCACTAGACCGGTTTGCAGGCAAATGTGAAGAAGCTGGGATGAAGATCAGTGTGGCTAAAACTGAGGTTCTGGTCCTTTCGAGACAGCCTGCTCAGTGCACTCTCCATGTTAGGGGAGCCTCTTTGAGACAGGTGGAGAAGTTCAAGTATCTCGGGATTGCATTCACGAGTGATGGACAGCAGGAGAAAGAATTGGATGCTCGGATCGGTGCAGCAAGCTGTGTCAGACGTGAAAACTGTGGCGATCCGTGGTAACGAAACGTGAGCTGGGTAACAAAGCCAAGCTCTCCATCTTCAAATCTATCTTTGTCCCCATTCTCACCTATGGTCATGAGGCTTGGGTAATGACCGAAAGAGTGAGATCGCAGGTACAAGCGGCCGAAATGAGATTTTTGAGAGGTGTGGCATGTTACCCTACTAGATAGAGTGCACAGCAGCACAATAAGGGAGTCTTTAGGTGTTGAGCTGCTACTTCTCCGCATTGAGAGATCTCAGTTGCGCTTGTATGGCCACGTGATACGGATGCCGCAAACTGGTCTTCCTAGGCAGTTGTTATTTTCCAAGCCGGTGGGTAAGAGACCAAGGGGTTGGCCTAGAAACAGGTGGCTAGACTGCATGGAGAATCTGGGTTCAGGTCGCTTGGGTACTACCAGGGAGGACATGCACCTGATGGCAGAAGATCGCGATCGCTGGAGATCCTCCATAGGGCTGCTGCCCCCGCGACCCTAACGGATAAGCGGGTTTGAAAAGTAATTAAGTAAGTAAGTAAGTAAATGGAGAGTGGAATAGCCATTTTATTGTGTTAGTGCAAAACTAAAGTGTGTGATGATGCTGATGCTTTCCATAAGCAGATACAGAGGTGCCTCTGTTGATATACACATGCAGTGCCACCAACCACAGAACATTAATACACATGGCTATTTTATAAACTGGCTCTTTTATTTCCAATGCTTTCCGATATTTTGTGGCTCCTGTATAAACTGGCTATTTTATTGGATTGTAACATTTTCAAGGTTAAGTAGGTGAACGGAATATTGAAAAAGGTTCCAAGCTAGTGGATCTACACGTGCTATGCATGCTTTCAACATGCCGTATTTGCAACATGCGACAAATATAGATATAGCAATTCGAATTTTTAATAGCATAAAATAAAAATATGAGTTTTTAATGTAGAGAATGGAAATTTACTTTTTTCTCGCACATCTATATAGAGGGAGGATACAAAAATGAGCCCCCTCCCCCTTTTTATTTTCTTAACTGAAGCAGATATGTAAAGTTTGATGAATCCAATGAATAAGAAGTTGTGGGTGACCTATCCCATAGTGCACTTTTCATCATCCAAATATGCAAATTAGGACACATTCAAATCTTATCTTAAAAACCGCAACAGATACCCAAAATATTCCAATTGCAGATTTGTTCAGCATGGAATTCTGACCAAAACAAAAAAAAAATTTCCAAATCTTCAGCCTCTATCAAATTCATCCCAACCAAATCAAACTATGCCGAACATATGGTAAGTAAGAAGCACCAGTACGGCAAAATCGAAGATGTGATGGAAATAGTAAATTACAGATGATGGAAAACTTAGATATACAGCTAGTAAAAAGCCTAGAAGGAAACAAACCCATCAATGTCCAAATCAACGATGAAATGGCCCCATTATTAAAAGGAATAGAGAAGAACCTAAACAAAATCAAAGATAATCGTCAGAGAAATTTTTAAATAGACAACTATCGGCACCATATCCAGCAGTTTGATATTCTTTATTACATGTACTTTCTTTATTTGTTTCATATCTTTTAGTATTTATTTTATTTTATTTTATTCTGTTTCCAATTTATTCAAATATTGCATTTTCCTGTTAGTTCGTTATTCTGATTAATTATCGAATGTATGAATCATCACCTTTCAAATTCTGTACAGCGAGTCCCTTCTCTCCACTTGATTGGTTATAGTCCCACCAATGAGATGACAGAGGAAGGACCCGCTCTGTTATATAAGCTGGTATTTCCACGTTTTCAATTGTGGCCCACCGAAGATGGTTTAATACCGAAACCGGTCTGGAATAAATTTAAATGGTTGCATTTAAGAACTGGCTACCATTATTTTATACTTCAACAATTAGATCACGATTATGCCGGGCAACAAAGCTACAAACTATCCGGCAGGTACAATGTGTCTACGTTTCAAAAAAGGAGACAAAACCTGCGTGTAAGGTCACCTTTATTTAGGTCAACATTAAACACTCAATTAATCAACTGTGTGAAACTCTAGTAAAACTTTAGGTTATCGTAAAACTAGTGGGAACAGTAATGAATGACTTTTGTTGCTTGAATCCAAACGATGTTGATCACTGTACTCATGTAAGAATAAAACAAATTAACATAACCTTATTAAATATCTCTGTGAATGTCTTTGACTTTCAATCTAATATCAAGCTAATTTCAGTCCTTCCATCTAATCATAATGATATTTATGGTAAGGTAAGCTATATTAAATTTAACGAAACTGGGGTGACCAGTTTAAATGGTCAAAAATGGAAGACCTCATAGTAAATCAAGAAACAGCTTTCTTTATCACCATTCTGGTTTCTATTCTTAATACTCACACGTTGGGGTCTCTCAGAGAGAATTTATTCTTTAAAGTTCAAATTTTCTTGGGTCAGTTATAACAAATAATCATAAAGTACATCACTTATGTGTTACATCACTGGTTTGATAATATTCAACAAACAAGTATTCTCGTTCCTAAGAACTTAAATCAGTTAAGGGGTGCTCTCATCATGTGGGTGCAACAGAACTGGGGCTGGAACAAATATCTACACAAATGATGTCATATTTCTTCCTAAACATGTTAGTTTGTTGTTAGTTTTTACTATAGTTCAAGTAACTGAGCGAAGAAATTCTTAACTATCCAAACTAGAGTTTAAGTAGGTCATTCAGTTAAAGTAAATTGGGCCAAGAACGCCTTAATCATCAAGGTTCAACAGTTCCTGTAAGAGCAGTCTACATCCTCTTTCAAAAATTTCCAACTATCAAACGAAATTTATGAAACTAAGAATAGTTATAAAATCAAAATGCTTCAGATAATTGCACTCTTTCTACTGAATAGCTATCCAGTATATTATATAATCCATGGAAAAACATATTTCCTTTAGAATTAATCAACTATCAAATTCAGTTCATCTAGTGCTTCTTATTAATATTGCAGGCGATTGGACTTCAGAGCTTAACAGGCAAATGAACTCTTAGCCTCTATATGATCGATAATTAGCATTATAATAAGTAAAAAGAAGACAGGGGCACAAATGAGAAGGGCAGGATTGGATCAGAAGGGAATTGTTAGTAAGAAGAGGACTTACTAACTGTTACCTATGCCTTTCTATGCGTTGTTCGGCTGGTCTGTCTACTGGATGATGTGTGGCGAAGAGGGCAATATCGATTCCCAAATAAGTGGGAGGGTCTTTCGTAATGAAAACAGTTCCTGGAAACACGTCATTATCCACGTCACTGTTGTACTCTGCAGCAAGACAAATGCTTAGCTTGGTTCTCGTTGATCAAGGAGGGGTTCATTAATGTAGGACCTTCTAGCCTCATCAGGCTCCACAGGCGTATTAAAGTTCTGGTCATCTCTGGGTCAGGGAAGGGTGCAGAATAGGTCTTTCTCAAATTCGTCTCAGCCAGGAGAAGCTTGAGGAAGGTCATTCGAAGACCGAAATTTGTCTTACAGCAGGCAGTCCTTTTAATCCACCAAAATACAGGGTGTACCTGAAACCCTGTCACAAACTTTTAGGAGAGTTAGTATGAATGATTCTAAGCAAAAAAGTTCATATGAACATGGGTCGGAATTTGAACGATAACTGAGATATGAACAGAAATGAAAATGCCGCCACTAAGATCAACAAGCTATAGCAGCCACCAAGTAAGTTGAACGATCTTTTTGACATGCGCAGTAAGTCATCTTATCAATATGCTTTGTCTGGATTTTACCCATGATGCACTTGTTCTACTATAGTAATGGTGGAGATATCGTTGAAGCGTGGAAAGCCTATTAAAAGTCATAATATAAAACAAATTGCATTCTAGTCGACTTTCTGCATCATTTTTTAATTTATTAATTTATTAATTTCATTTATATTTTTAAAATAAAAAACGAAAATAGAAACTAATTATAAATACGAAAACAATGTGTCAAAAATGAAAGCAGATGTTTCATGGAATAGCTAAGCGATTTACTTCCCGTTAACGCCTATTGGCTGGCGTTAGAAATGACGTCATCCTGTCGTTCAACTTACGTGGCGGCAGCTATAATAACTCACTTTCTACAACATCTAGGATCATGAAATTTGGTGGAAATAATAGGGTACATAAAACTGTGTATACTGTTAAAATTTGAACGAATTCCAATGAGTAGTTTTCAAGTTACGTAGTCAATATCACAACACGTGGTGGTTAGTAATCACATGTCAGCACGTGTTACAATCTTGAATGCGTAACTCGGAAACTACTCATTGGAATTCGTTCAAATTTTAACAGCATACACAATTTTATGTGCCTATTATTTTCCCAAATTTCCTCATCCTAGAGTTTGTGACAGGGTTTCAGATACAGCCTGTATAAAGCTGCTCACTTATGATTGTCCATCATGCGTTGTGGAGTTCCGTCAATATTCTTGTGGTCGACGGATAGAAAGATGTGGCCATAAAGAAAAACAACATCTTAAATCACTAAAAATCTTAAGTCATTCATCAGCAGGACAGGTTCGGGCCTAAACCTCAACATGGTCGAATTTCAACTACACTCCTTGGAGAAAGTTCTCCTGCATTTTGCAAAGTAGGCAAGATTCCACTGCCTGCGTCCTAAAGGTAGTCTACGATGTCTGGATTTCACACCCTCGAGGCGAACATGTCGAATGTACTCTACATCAATCGCGACTCAGCTTCTTCCATGATTGCTAGATTTTTTCTAGTCTCCGTCTCCTTTGAAAATCACTATGAGACTGTCTCCAGTCAAAAAAAATTGCCATCATTTATTCAGAACTAAAACACGCAGTACAAAAAGCAGCAATATAATTCCATTGATGTTTTCAAATGACAACAAAGGTCTGTCTGCAACAAACACAGTTTTGTCGTTTCAAATGATATTCTCATTCAACAAGTTGGGTTCAATAAACTATAAAATCAAGTATAAACGAAATCTTTACTACTTAATTCTCAATTCTTCGAACAAAGGATTAAAATGAGTATTAAAGGGTCAAAATTTTCAGGGTACTACATTGTACAGTCATGGGAAAAAAAAACGCTCCCTCACTCTGTGCTGCTCTATTTTTAAATGAGCGTTTAAAACAAGATGGTATGATTTTATTGGTTAAAAATGTAGATAATTTTCTGACTGAACTAAACGATATCAGATACCTGGTGGCAAAGTAATAAACGCTTATTTAAAAATATAGCAGCATAGAGCGAGGGAGCGTTTTTTTGTCCATGACTGTACAGGGTTATTCAAAAAGAAGGAGCAGATTTAAAATATTTATTTCTAATGAACGACAATAGATAGAGACATATATGATACATCACTGGATACAGGAGAGTTCAAAGTTTTATTTTATTCATTCAACATGAGCTCCAAACATCGAATCGGTAGGCCATTTCTTGCCACATATGAAGTAACTGGTCCCTGGTTATTGAACTCACTGCTGTAATAATTTGATCTCAGATCTTGAAGAATAGTAGGCATAAGTGGTATATATATGCTGTCTTTTATGTACCCCCACAGATAAAAATCGCAAGGGGTAAGATCTGGTGACTTTGGAAGTCACTTAAGATGAACAAGATCATGTTGCCCACCTCTTCCGATCCATTGTCCTGGAATTGTGTCATTCAGATACCTCCATGCCTTGTGGTGGAAGTGAGGTGAAGCACCATCTTGCATGAAGATAAAATCATCTTGAGCTTGTTAGGTTTGTGGAAACGACCAGTGTTGGAGCACGTTCAGATATGTAATTCCAGTCATAGTTTGCTCCATAAAAAAGAAAGAGCCATAAACTTTGTTGACAGGAATGGCGCAAAACAGATTCAGCTTTGGAGAGTCTCTTTCATGTTCGATGACTAAGCCAGGAATTTCAGTCCCCCAAATTCTGACATTATGACGATTCACTTTACCAGAGATATGAAATGTTGATTCATCGAAAAAAGCTAGCTATTCAGAAATTGTGTCATCTTCCAAATCTTGCAAAAAACTGCACTGCAAAAATTCTAACTTTTTTCATGATCGCCAGGATGCAATGCCTGGAGTAACTGCAACTTATACAGCTTCAGATGCAAACGTTTTTTAAACACACACCATATCGCTGGTTGCGGAATTCCAAGCTCTCTTCTTGTGGATTTCCTAGGACTACATTGAAAGCAATTCAGATACGCTCAACAGTTTCATCTGACAAGTGAGAACAACCAGTGCTTTTCCCTTTGCATATGCAACCATCTTCTATGAATTTCTTGTACCAATCTGTAAATCTGTTTATGACGAGGCAGCTCTTTGTTAACTTACAATGAAATGCATGCTGTACAGTAACAATGGATTCACTCTTTGCATAGTATGACTTTTCCACGGGGCATTGCCATTTTCTCGTAAACAAACAGCAGCACCGCTGTAAGCATTGAATGGAACTAATAGGCGTGGGTTTAAAATTTTGAACTATCCGAATGCATAAAATAAAAATTTGAACTTTCCTCTATCCAGTGATGTCTCCATCTATTGTCAATCATTAGAAATAAATATTTTAAATCTGCTCCTTATTTTTGAATAGCCCTATTTAGACAACGTGCCACTGATCGCTTTTGCCACCGAGCGGCGCTATCTCTGCTGCACTGTCTGCCATTAAAGTCGTATGACTTTTGTGTACTCAGTCGCTCACGTCAGTGTAAGGTTTTAGTTTTTGGCAGCTTGTAAGTTTTGTTTTCTGCTCAAATGCCTTTTCAAAAGAGTCCAGGTAATACATGTGTGGTTGTAAGTTGTGAAAATAGTTATCGCACTTTCTATGTAAGGAAAATTTTAGAATGACTGAATCCCGGGTGGCGTTAAAACCGTAACTGTCATGCTTAGCCTCCTTCATGATTCAAACATTTCCGATGTGAATAAAAAAAAAATTTGCAAAATCATTTTATTTAAGCTTTTACTAAATTCACTATATCCATCATTCATATTATAAATTCCTTGATGAAAATCTGCTGCAATACATGGTAACATACATTTAAAATAAAATTTCCTTAAACGACTAACATGTTTATCTATGTACTCATTATCATATCATATGCAGACGAGTTTTCATTTTGTCATTTGTCAATTCAAGAAAATAACAAAGTTCTCGTTTTGTGCAATAAAGTTATAATTGACATTGCATGTACTGTAGTAACCACGCGATCCATTTTTGATTCTAAATGCAATTTCATTTGTTTGTGGTCTTCAAATTTGAGAGGTAAGGAATTGTTGTTCGAAGTAGCTGCTTAATTCTATGGGACCTTCTGTTATCTGGAATGCGTCTTTCAGTTTATTTGGTAGGACATAGTGTAAACACTACTTCGTTTCTCTGCTACATCTGTACAAGCGGCAACAAACAACCCTTTTCTGTCAGTATATTTAACTTTAAACAGATTGCAAGATCTTCTGATGGCTACAAGAACTTCTTCCCAGACCTGCCATATAGCTGGACCCGATACAAAGAATTTTACGTCCATCAAGTCTATTCTTGATGAGACAATGCGTTAAGAGATGCCGAAATCGTATTGTGAAATTATTGTAACATAAATTAAAATTATTAGTTAATTGCCAGCCTCAGTGTGCAAATTAATGTGAACAAGAGGGTATTTTTACATAATTTGATTTCCTGAGTTTGGCAGGCCTAATTAACAGCTGATTTGTAACTCCCTAATTGTACTAAAAATACTTACTAGAATAATTACTCCATGTTTCAATAAAAATACGGAAAAATCCCTCTTATTCACATTAATTTGCACACTATCGTACATATCTGTATAATTTCTTCTATATTTAATTAAACACGAAGACCACGAGGAATAAAACACGCGGAAAGATCTTTCAGTGAGCATGCGAATAGAGGTAAGCAGATCATGTTTCTTTCAAAATCGTCTGCTTATAATGACTGTAATGGCATCTTACTACTAGCGCCAATAAGCGGATAAATACATGAACTACTCGCGGCACATTGTCTATAAATAAAGATGAATGCTTGTGTGTTTCTTATACAAATCTCCATTTTTATTCTGTTCTTGATGAAATTTTGCACACTTGACCTTCAAAGCAAGAAGGTAACTGTCTACATGAGATTCGATAAAATAATAATTATCAATAATAATCAAAATTCAAAATGATGCCAGGGAATTCTAATAGGAGGTATCACACCAACAATATGCACAGAAACAATATATATTTGTCATGACCAACAATGCAAGGCAATGCTTGTTCAACAATGATGATAGCAACACAGAATTCTAAAAATGATATGGTAATAAATATAAAAATTAAAGAAAACGAACCATGTTCAGCCAATCAAATAGTTATATATAAACATGTAAATTAATCTCAAGCCTGATCATTTTTTTTTATCATTAATGTCATGATTATTTTATGGTAATGTAAATTTCATTAATAAAAATATTTGAGGACACAACTTATATTCTTATTTGAAGACCACCTTCTTATAAAATGTAACGTTCTTCAGGATTCTAATTTCGTGATCATAATTTCAACTTTCACATAATGGTCATGAGCAGACTGCTGGAAAGGTCTTACTCTTCTGAGAATCAGTGAGAAGTTGTCGGAATTTGTAACAACACATAGAATTCCTGTCATTCAGGCTTTTCTTAGAATTGAAAATCTTTAAAAAATGAGCAGTAAATGGAGATAATGAAGAGTTAGCAGACTATTGAGAAACAGTGAATAGGCAGCAGAGGAAGTAGTCCCTTTGCTCGGCGCTATATCAGCTGAGCAAATGATGAGTGACCCAGTGGTCATTGAATTTGCCAGAAGACTATCTATGATCCAAGCATATTAACAGAAGAAACGGTGACTGCTAGACCACACAAACTGATGAATGTGTTGTTGGATTATAAATATGGACGATAATATTTGTTTAGACAGCGCAATTGTTTATTAAGTGTAAAACAATAAGTTAAAATATCATTGTTGTATTATTGCTTAGCTACGAGGAAGAGATATGTTGTTGACAAGTTTTTTTTTATGCTCTCGTCATTAAACATGAAACTATTATAGTAAGTTTTTTGATCTCTGTGTATCAACTCAGACGACACAAACAACAAAAGTGGTAACAGAGTGTGGTTGCATGAGTGATATACAATGGAGACTAAAACGACTATGTCATAATAAAACTACAGCAAAATGGAGAACGGAGAAATGAAAGGTACTAAGCCTAAGAAAATGAAGTAAGCCAAATGAAATGGAATGCATTATGAGGAAATGATGTAATCGAAAATGTAATGAAGAACATAATAGAAAATAGAAAGTAAGACTGATTTATAAAGATTATTTAAGAAAACAATAAGTGATTGCAGAAATAAATACAAAGATGGCTGTGGCAAATGCTGAGATATCATTGAGGCAAATAGAGATGTTTAATGGAAATAATTATTTAACATGGGCATTGAAAATGGGAGCTATATTAAAGAAAAAGAAAATATATAAATTGGTAATTGAAGAAAATGAACCAATACTAGAGCCAGATGCCAAGCCAGCAGAACTCGCATTAAGACAAAAATGGGAGGATGCGAACGACGAGGCATTCAGTGATATTGTCAATTCTTTGATGATGGAGCAAGCTGCTCAATTTGTAGGATATACAAAGGCAAAAGATGTCTGGGTGAAACTACAGTCAATTTATGAAGGTAATGCTAAAGACAAAGCAATAGATGCCACTTTAGAGTTAACAAATATAAAAATGACCATAAAAGAATCTGCAGATCAATATATAACAAGAGCTAGAGCTATTGCAGCAAAATGCGCAAGTCTGGGAAGACCAGTAGATGACCGAGAAATCATATTCCATGTTGTCCGTGGACTGTCCCAACAATATGAACACTTAGCACCAATTTTAAAATTAAATCGGTTCACAACATTAGAAGAGGTGAGACATGCACTACAAGAAGAAGAAAAGAAAAATACAGATTATATGATGAGAAACATTGCATACCAGGCAAGGGGGACTACAGAACAAAGGAAACTAAATTGTTATATTTGCAGAAAACCAAATCATATTGCTAGAGATTGTTGGCATAGGATGAACCAAGGAGGAAAGCATTTTCCAGATCATCGAAACCATTATTCAAGTCAAGAAAGGAACAAGACTTGGAAACAGGATAGAGAATATCAACATAAACAACATGGAAATCAACTCTGTAGACAAGGAGATAAAGGTCATGTTCAAGAAAGATATAGTACAACAAACAATAATGATTATCAAGAACAAGATAAACGTACATATCAAAGACGACTCAATGATCAAGACAACATCAAGCACAAGTGGCAATCTCTTAATCTCAACACAACAAAGGCTACACTTACACATACGTCACTGCATTGTTGCAGCATCCACTTATCACCCAACAATCAGAGATTCAAACACTGATCATAACGATCTTAAATGACATTTATAAACCAATACAACACAATAATGCCATAACTTAAACAAATAAAATACATTATAAACATCAGCAAACAGCGGCAGAACTCAGAGCAGCAGATTTCCCAACTCAGATACAACAACAAACCCAATTAAAGAAAATACCACAACGCCCTACTTCTCCAAACAAACTATTGACCAAATTCACGGGATTGAAACTGAAATTCACACTAATCCTCACCAAAACTCGCCAATAAACGCGATAAACCATTAAAAAAAAAACCACATAACACTGACTACAGTCACAAATTCTTGTCGCTTCTGGTCCCAGTATTTGCTCTTGCTGACTTTTCTAAAGCCTTTCCAAGATAAAACAAGGATCGTTAAGCAATCTTTCTAGCATCCAAACCATAAAGAGAGCAATATAGGTCAAGCTTTTAGCAAAATTTCTGACCAATATCGATCATAGCCCTGTCTCGATAATTAAGGTTTTTAAAAGGAAAATGCAAATTAAATTTGCATTTTTCTGGTGGTTGAAATTGGTATATACCACGAGCATGCTCCGAATGCAAACTGTGTGAATCAAGTTTTCTTTCTTTCACCTCAACAATAGAGGAATTTTAATCTTTTGAATTCTTTTCTTAAAAATGAATAACAATAGCATGGTTATCAATGATTTCATTTAATAGAGTATTTGTAAAAAATTAGTATATTTCCGGATTTTGCAACTTTGTTTTTATAATTATCCCACAATCATGGCTGCCTCGAACGATAGTCGTTGAATTCCGCTCCCGTTGGAGGTAGTTTATTAATTTTATTTTGACTTACATAATGTCATAAAATACATTATTACCTGTGTCATTAGTTTCTTTTGAACATTCTAGACTTGGATTTCAATAGTATCTGTTTAATTTAATATGCCAAAAGACGTTAAACAGTCAGCCTCGACTAAGCCTAACAGCCACCTTATGTCAATGAGCTCGCCGACTTCTTCTAGACTAGATGATTCCATTCGAATAACTATTAAAAACAATGTTACAGATTATTTTTCAAGTTCAGCAACCTTGGATAAATTTTGTGATTCATTATTCCAGCATTCCACTCAAAAACTGGACACTGCTAACTGACTTGATTGATCAAATCTCAACAACGGAGTCTCTTCTCACTGAGCTGACCACCCATCTCACCAATATCGATGCGGCGATCACCGATCTCAACTCAAAGTATAACAGCTTTCATCTAACTTCTGATCCGACCTCTATGTAGCAGATGTTACGACTGCAACATCAGATGGACGACATGGAGCAACATGCCAGAAGGGTCAATGTGCGAATATATGGCCTCAAGGAGTCGCCGTTCAAAGACACCATCTCAACTTGTCTTGACTTGTTCAGCACCAAACTTGATGTGCAATTGGATCGATCTGTAGTTCTCTCGGCCCTCAGAATTGGCCTTGTTCATCCACAAGGTTGCGTCTGATCTTTCTCCAGTTCTCCTCGTCTATGTTCAAAGCCTCTCTATCTACATCACCGAGGATCTAATCATGGCACATTACCGTCTGTTATGTATGGCAAAAATGAAGATCGGACCGCACAGCATTTGGTCATACGGTGGTTGGATCCTTACCAAGGACCCTACTGGCAAGATTATCACCATCCGTAACATTATTGATTTACAATCTTTTGTTAAAGTCTCTTAATTATCTAAAATTCTCTGCTTTAAACAATTGTCAATTTACTTATTACTATAAGTTTTGACTACTGTTCCCTTTAATTTAGATGACACAGTTTCATCACTTCTTTACTTTGCTTTTCATATTCTCCTCACGTTTCACCATTTCCTCTACCTAACAACCAGGCATTTTTTCTGGCTCCTCTTACCAGTTTAACATCAACTAACGAACTAAACTCTATCATCCATAGCATCATTAACAATTTCCCAACAACATTATTCTTTTTCAGTTTAAATATCCGTAGTCTTCTTGCCAATTCATCTTCACTTTATGCTTCCCTTAGTCTTCTTTAACTCTACCCCACGTAATATCACTTACTGAAACTTGGTCGATATCCCTATTGGACTTACCTCCTTTAAATAATTACACTATCGAGGCCATTCATCATCCCTCTAAATGAGCGGGCAGTTTAGCTATGTATCTGCTTAATACTTTACACTATTTACCCATTATCTCCTATACTATCTGTACCCATGATTTTGAAATTATAACCATTTTTATTAATGATAAATTCTACTTCATATCCATTTATCACTCCCCTCCCCCCCTTCAGGTATATTTGCTACTTTTTTAAAAATCTTTTCAGCTATGCTCATTGACTTATGTCATTCTAATAAAAAAAAAATCATTTTTTCAGGGGATTTCAATATAGATTTCTCAAATCCTTCTTCGAATGTTACGTTGCTCTTGGACCTCACCTCGAGGAGGGATTTCACCATTAATCTTTTCTCCCACTCATTACTCTAACTTCCATAATACATACTCTAGGATCAATCAATTCTTCTCTCTCTCTCATGATAATATAATCAGTGGTTCAATAGATTGGCATATTTCAGATCATTTTCCCATCTTCTCATTTCAAGTTTCTATCTTAGCTGCCTTTTCTACTTCTTCACCCCCTCCCCCCTTAATCACAATCTCTTTCAAGAGGATTCATATGTTTAACTCGTTCTTAGAGCTAACCGAATGGCATAAAATACTTAATCCTGAGACTGATCTTAACATGTTATTCGACGTATTCCTTGCTCACCTCCAGTTAGGTATGGCTCGGTATTTTCCGCCCAAGCTGGCTGCTACAAACAATTCTAAAACCCAAACTATGAAACCTTGGATCACCCCCACTATCTTATCATTGATTAAGCACAAAAATTCTTTTTATAAAAAATTTAGACGTTCTCCTAATACTCAGTCCAAGCAATTTCCATTCTTTTTCTAATTATGTGCAGAAATTAACAAGAGAGGCCAACCACCAGACCTATCTTGCCAATTTTATTAATAGGACCACCAATAATAACGCTAAATGAAGGCAGTTTTCTGGTCCTTCAACTATTGATTCAGCTTATTTAACTTCCTTCCTCAACATTCTTCTGCCTCAACCTCCTATTTTCTCTCATTCTAACTCAAAATATCCCATCATACATCCATCCAAAACCCTGCTCTTTGGTCATTAAGCCTACAGACGAAGAGGAGGTTACCAATACTATCCATGGTTTTAAGTCCTCCTTTCACCCGGATACTCTTGGCATATATCCTGTTATCCTTATTTCTGCCCGTTCTGGGTTTTCTATTCCCCTCATCATTTTATTCAATATTTCTATATCACAAGGTTCATATCTGGAATGCCTTCGTTTCGCCACAGTCATCTCCAATTTCAAAAATGGTAACCGCTCTAATTTTTCCAATTATCGCCCTATCTCCACTCTTCCACTCTTTGCAAAAATTTTTGAAAACTCTTTAATTCCCAGCTAACTGCATATATATCGGGCAACGATTACCCTTCTCCCGCTCAACATGGTTTCTCCGCCAGGTGCAACACCACCACAGCCTGCTTCAATTTAATTGAACATATTATTTCAAATATGACCAAAGGTAAAATCACTGCAGCAGTTTTCCTAGACTACTCTAAGGCATTCGATTCGATTCCTTAACGACCTTTTGTTATTTAAACTAACTAAATTTTATAACATTTGGGGCCTTCCACTAACCATGATTCTTTACACCAATGACACAACTTTACTTAAGCTGACTATTCCCTTTCTGCGATCCAACACTCTCTTAATATTGCACTCAGCAATCTTCGTAATTCGAACATAAAGATACTCTCACGATCCCTCAGACCTAATACTCTTCTTATCAATTTAAGAGTGTAACCATTACAGCCATTAGTCTATGGAATAGTCTTACCAATGAAATTCGTTCTTGTCCTTCCTTGATTATCTTTAAATACAGACTGAAGAACTATCTTTTAGCTATTGTTCTTCTCCTGCTAACCTATTAACCTAGTTTACTTTAGCTTTACAGTTTTTTTGTATTTTCTTGTTCATTTTTTATTTTACTTCCGCCAGGGACCTAACATGTCGGCCTTTGGCTGTACTGGCCCTGGTCGGATCTTGTAACAATATATCGATATCATTAAATAAATAAATAAATAAATAAATAAATAATAAAAAATATATTTTTAATAATAAAATTGAATTGAATTGAATTATGGAGGAGATGAGTATTTTTTAATAAACTTTCATCAATAATTTAAACATCTGAGGTGTAGCATAGGATAAATCCTCATTGACAATTTTCGAGTTATTCTTTTAAAAAAGTCATTTGGGATTTAAGAAAAAAATTTTAATCAAATATTGCACAAAAATTTTTCTAAATTTTTCAATGCAAAACTGTTTCATATATTTATCCATAATTTATTGAAGGATGATTTGGATTAAGGCTACTAGAATATTTACATTTTATTTGAATATGTTGTCAAATTCTCCTATCGAGAACCAGAAATTCGTAGAATTCAAAATTATGGGAAGCCTCTCATCCTAAACTTTCTGGATTTACAATCTTCAAATGTATATATAAATACATTCCATTTTAAAAACTATTTCTTAATGTACGAACAGTAAAATAGCCTTTCATTTGAAAAAGGAAATATCTGAGCTACATTTAATAGTATGCTATAACTTCATGATTATTCATAATCTTAGCTTAAAATAAAGTTTATTTAAATCCCATTGTCATTTGCTTCAATCACCCTCAGATTATATAAGTCTTTATCAATGGTAGAGAATTTGTTTTTATCAAACAATTTTCAATTAGGGAGAAAAGAATTTGATTAGCTTTAATTGCAATTCACTTTTCTTATGATGATCACATACATGAGGAGCCATTACATTATGACCACTTCAATTTAGAGCAATGAGCTTGTTCTGAGACAAATGTTCAGCGCAAGCATGGCTCATATTGCTGTAAATAAGCCATAGTAAATCGAGTTTCCAAATGTAGAGTATTCGGCTGCCACATGGGAAAAGCAGCAGATTTATCAGACTTCGACCAAGGACAAATTGTGATGGCTTGGCACCTCGGAACGCCGATCTCGGAAGCAATACATTTTGTGAGCTGTTCGTGTGTCGTCATTGTGAGTACTTATCGAAAGTGGCATATGGATGGAGAAACAACGAATTGTCATCCTGATGTTTGCCTTCCATGGTGTATTAATTCCAAAGGGGAACGAAACGTGGTTTCAGCAGAGTGAACAATAAAGTGGATAAAAATGAAATAGAGTAAATAGACGGGTGGGCTTACTGTCAAGTTGAATTTGGATATTTTTCATGGTTAGGCCTAATGTCATTGGCAGTCATCCAAAACATTTGATTAAGTTCAAATTTGTTGTATCAGAAAACAATTATTCATGAGACATCATTTAAAGTTTTATAAACAAAAAAATAATATTTAATAATTTAATAATATATTTCTTTGTATTTTGCTTTTGTATTTTTTACTGAATATTACAAAGCTGTGCTGGAAGCACATTTTGCTAACAATATATAATTTGTAAATACAATAAATTAATGTACAATAAATATAAATTATTATAATCCATTCTTACATGAAAATAATAAAATTACAAAGTTACTAACAATCGGCACCATTGTGCAAAACATATATACCGTATTTTATTTTATATACCGTATATGCTCCTATAAATGCTGGTCTTTTATTAAAGCCAGCCTCTAATAAGCGCCTGGGGGTAGAGGGGGATTCAGCCAAACAGTAGCCGGTCTCCAATATTAGCCGGGTATATTACAATACTGATAAATAGTACGAGAGTGTGGTACGAGGTGCCATTTCTGAAGTACAAAACCAAAGAGACCACTCTGCAATCCTTCCACTTTGGTATTGTTACGCTTCATGTTAATGTTTTCTAGAGCGCGTGTATCTCTTCTTTAATTCTTCCCATATTTGTTTTGATTTCGTCATTCCTTGAAGAGCAAGGGCTTGCTGATCGGAGATAGATAACATTATTATCGAATAGGCCTCATCATTCTTCTCGTTCCAAGCTTTCCATTTATCTATGATTAATGTTTTCGATTGTCAGTTCTCACGCTTGTACCGTGGGACCGGATGTGCTTTTCTTTTTGTTTCTCTTTTCGTTCCTCACTGGAAAACGTTGATCAGAATAAACCAAATTATTTTGAGGAAACGATGTAAGGAAACGATTTGAGAAACTGTACAACATTCCTGTCTCATTTTGAAAGACTTCTGATAGTTACATAGATCATGATTGCATGGGATGAAATCTCAAATGAAATGATTCGGGATTCATTCAAAAATTATGGCATCACCAATTCTATTGACGGCAGTGAAGATTCATTAATTCATTGCCTCAAAGAAAAGCAGTCGTGTTTTACAGAAAGAGAGAAATTATCGGCGGCAAGAATTTAAAACGTTGTGACAAACCTGGAAGAAGAGGAAGACGATAGTGAACTGGACAACAACGAAGCCGTCATTGCGGATTCGGATGACGAATAACAGTGAAAGGTATAGAAAGATTTTGCCTTTTATTGTTACCGTAACTGTTTATGCAACATATGCTCGTTAATCTAAATAGCAAAATTTATAAGCTTTTTCCTTTTGTCGCTTTTAAGGAATGGAACGTTCTACCCGACAGCTTTCCCAATGCCGTGTTTGATTGTTACTGACATAGCCTAATTGTAAATTCACTTATCATTTTAACAAGCTAAAAGCGTACAGTTTAGATTAAATAGTAAATTGCTTTCTCTTCGGTTTTTCTTGTTGTTAAAATGTTTTTAATAAATATAATGTGAAATGCAAATAAAGTAGCTGTTTGCAGTATTAGCCGATATTTTTGCATAGCTTTCTGTATTGACATATGCGAAAAAATATTGCATTCTCAAGGTTTTTGTTAATAATTGCTGGTCTCTAATAGCAGCTGGGTCTCTTTTAAGCATCAGAGTCGAGCCTGATTTTGCAAATAAACGCCGGGGGGTGGGGGTCTATAAGAGCATATAAGGTATTTGTTTTAATTTGTGCTTTGTAATAGGTTAGTTAGGAATTCTGGAAAATTATCTAAGCTTTTAACATATCTTAATTCTAGCTCTTCATTTTCAAGATACTGTCTGATAAATTTGTATTCTACTCTTATTAAAATATTATTTAATTCCATGTTTCATTCTCGTCCACTTTGATGTAATCTGTACATGGAATTTCTTTAACAAACAAAGTTTGTTCTTGACTTTGTAATTCAAATCCTACAGTTTGTTTCATGTAAATGGTATCATTTAATTTTCCTTATATATAACTGACTTTTAGGTTATATACTTCATTATTACAAATATCGCAATCAAAATAGTTTTCTTCTAATTCCTCAAGATTTACATTATTTTTTTTTTCTGAGGTTTTTTACTTTGAAAGAAAATAAATTTCTGTCAAAATTAGTGTTTTTCTCTTTTGCAATATTTTTCTAAATTGTTAAGTGGTTAATAATATAGTTCAATTTTTTTCTCCCTACTTCTTCTATTGTCCATTCATCTATATCTAAATTTCTCAATTCATCTACAGGGTGATTCAGTCAATTTCTGACCATTTCAGTACTATGATTTATTGACCCATTAATGTTTACAAACTTAGCATTTCAGTATGATATTTTAGGCAGTTCGGAGTTTTTATTCCCGTGGAAAAGTCTTGATGATATGCAGCAGTCGATGATGCATTGTCGCAGCTGGTCTAGGGTTCTTGGTGCTGTAGTGAACACACTGTCTTTAAGGAACCCCCAGAGATAAAAATCACATGGGTTTAGGTCAGGACTTGTAGGGGGCCAAAGAAAGCCACCCCGAATCGATCTGGAAACCTGTTTGAAATGACACGATTTCCGAATTTCTGATTGAGAAAGTCTAGCACTTCATTAGTGGTGTGAGGCATCCCCATCGCCAGCCAGGTGGCCGATAGGGCTAGGGTGTAGGCTTTTTAGTTCTCAAGTCCGCCTGGTCGTGGGTTCGAATCCTGCCGTGGGGATGTTTGTGTTTGTCCCGGGCTGCGTACAAATATAACTTGTGTAAAAGGTGCAAAATGACCTTAGTAGTTGATGCCAAAAATTTCTAATAAACCAAACCAAACCAAACCTAGCCCCATCCTGTTGAAACCATTGATGTTGAAGTGGTATATGCCTCCTTCGCAGCTCAGGATGAAGAAGGTTTCCAACATGTTAAGGTAAGCCTGTGACGTTACGGTGCCCTCAAAAAAGAACAGACCAATGATGCCTCTTTTGGAAATCGCGCACCAAGTCATAACCTTTCGTGGATGAAGAGGTGACTTATGAATCTCATGAGGGTGCTGGGAACCCCAAAAACGAACGTTGTCTCCTTTTCCAATGCAAGTTGGTCTAGGGTAATTTTTTCCGTCGTCACTGATAAAATTCCAATATCCCTTGTCCATCAATAGAACTTTCATGTCCTATTTCCATGAGTTGTAGTTGTGTCGATTTAACTGTGGGAATAACGTTCTTTTTTGTGCTGGCTTCTTCCATAATTGAATTTATTTTCGGTACAGCCCCATTCGATTTAGCTGCTATTTTTTGTTTTTGTTTCACTTATTTGTCCCAGCAGTCTTCCACTGTAACAAATCTTTCACTTATTTTTTTTTTTTCTAAGATTAATGTAATGTCATTAATGTCTATTGACGAAGTTTGGGGCCTGTAACCTTTTTGTTGATTGTTGTCTCAGCAGAGTGAACAACACAATAGATAAAAATAAAGTAGAGTAAACAGACAGGTAGGCTTACTGGTCAAGTTGAGTTCAAACAGTCTTTGTAGTTAGGCGTAATATCATGAGCAGCCATCTAAAATATCTAAATAAGTTCAAATTTATTGTACGTATCAGAAAATAATTATTCGTTGGACACCATTTAAAATTTTTATAAAAAAAAAATAGACTACAGACCCAGTCGAATGCGGTTGTCAGGAGCCACGATCCAGCAACCGCATTAGATAAAGTCGCGATAATATTTTGTCCAGTTGCATTTTATCCTATATCTGCTCTTGTCATCTGCATTCAATCAGATTTCTACTGATTTATCTGCTTTAGACTGAATAGCTTCTACATTTAGTACTGTACCTTCAACTGACATTATTATTAAGTAAAAAAAAAAAAAAACATAAAAAAGCAACTGCACGCTTGCAAATGAAATTGACATTCAGTACTGTACCATCGACTCGCGTTAGATCTAGCCTCCCCTGAACAAACTTTCAGGCCTTGAAAAGGGTAGAGTATATAAATAAATAAACCTGTATAAAAACACTTGGAAGCTATCTCTAGACTTGACAGTAAATGGAAGATATTAGCTGCATGTTCAAATAAAAGCTGTCTGCTATAGTTGCTGGAGTTTTCCAAGCAGTTTATTAGCTGCAAGGATTTCTTCTTCATTGAACCCAAGGAAATCAAATTCTTTATCAGCATTAATGTTAGATCCAGGCACGCTAGAAAGAGGCCCCCCCCCCCCCCTGGAATTTAACAGCGTTTCAACTCTTTTTTTTTTTTTTTTTTTTTTTTCAGGCCATATCCAAGTGTGCCTTTAAATGCAGGCACATTGAGACTTTAATTGATTTTTAAACTTTAATTTTACATTCAAATATGAAGAAAATACAGCATTTTTTTGCGGTGGCTGGCAATTGTGAAATCGAAACTGAATGCGAAAATTGATTTTGTTGTTAACAAGCATTCAATAAACGGTGGATAAGTAGGAGAATTTTTAAAAGTATAAATAACTGTTACCTTCATTTGAGGGAATGTTTATGTTGAAAGTAAACAATCATGATAGCTTTTAGAAATTTTTAGAAGAGGCCATAACTTCCGATTGGTGAAGAGGCGATGAAAATTTGAGAAAAAAACTGAATTTTTGTAAAGTTTTGAGTTTGCAACACGTAGACACAGTTCATAAATGTCGTGAAATGCAAAATAAATGGTCAAAATTGTGAAAAGATGCATTTGCAAACCCAGAAGTAGAGTTTAGGAGCCAAGCCAAAACTGCGTTGGAGCTGATTTCACGCTGTAGCAGACAGCATTTGATCAGGTCCGTACTGTATATAACAATTGAAACTATTAAGTAAAAAATACAAAGTTGTGTTGGAAGCACATTTTGCCATTTCCATCATTAGTCAATACCAAAGCTGAAATGTGTGTTGCTTTTTCTATTCCATTTTACAATAATGTGTTCACGTGATTCCTTACTCTCGTGAACACTCATTCATTGTTAATGTTACCTATTTATAAACAATTCAACAGATTTTTTTTTTTCGGTTTAAACATTTACAATATGTAATTTGTAAATACTATAATAAATTAATGTATAATAAATACAGGGTGTTTCATAATTGGTTAGCAAAAAACCCGATGAAAAAATCTCATGCCCTGCCCCCTTTATCGAGTGGGTAAAGTGAAAGGTATGGCTAGCCCATGTGGACAAAAACCATACTTATTAGAAAACAGTAGGGCCTACATTTGGAAAATTAATGAGAATGAAGAAGTCGTTACCCTGAAAAGCTAATAAACTCTACCGGGCTTTTCCTCCCCAGGTAAAACATTATGAAATTTGAAAACTGTACATGGGAAATTGGAAATATTTTTGTCTACATTAGCTAGCCATACCTTTCACTTTACCCACTCGATAAAGGACAGGGGATGAGATTTTTTCACCGGCTTTTTTTCTAAACCCACATTTTACATGATGCTCTACAACTTTCTAAATAACACATGGGGTCTAACCCCTACCCCTACAAAATTAAAATTTTCAAAATTTACCCCTTCACCCCCAGGGATGCGAAATGTTTTTATTCTGAATTAGGGGACATTAAAACCAAATAATCAATATTCATTTTCCCCCAATCTGTTCCCCTTGAGTCGTTATTTGGACCTAAAGACGGGACACCAATTATGAAACACCCTGTATAAATTATTATAATTTATTTTTGCACAAAAATAATAAAAATTACAAAATAATTTACAAGTTACTAACAAAAGACTATTGTGCCCAGCACAAAAGAAAAGGAAGCTGGTGCATGTGTAAATTAATAAAACTCGTTCAACCAATCAGAAACGGACAGGAATCAGGGTATTAGTTACTACTGATGCCAAGAATAAGTATACCTTGTTTCCAGTCCGTTTCTGATGGTTGAACGAGTTTTATTCATTTACACATGCGCCATTTTTATTTTTCTTTCATGCCGGGCACTATAGTATGCATTGTTTGCTGTGAACGAAGGACTACAGTGGCCCAAATCATCATCAGCTACAAGAGTGATGACTCAGCCTATGTATCTCAGTATACTGTTGGGCATTGCCTTCTGCAGATGGGCTCACATAGCCGTCGCTACAGGTGAGTCCTGCATTTACAACAAGCCATCGCCAACTGTATCTACATTGGTCCAGGGAGCACAGCAATTGACTATAGAGGACTGAAAGACAGTCACTTGGTCTGACAAGTCACGTTTTCTGATTCATCACCTGGACGGTCGAGTGCAGATATGCCGATTTCCAACAAAAACTATGGCACCTGAACGCACTGTTGGACAGTGACAGTGGTGAATGCACTATTATTGTGTGGGCGATGATTTCTTGGCAATTTCTGATGGCTGTCCGGTATGTTAATATCATTGCAGATCAGGTGGCCACAATGTTCCTGGATGGTTATGGCCTGTACCAACAGGATAATGCACCATTCCATAAAGTCCGAATCGTCATGGAGTGGTTCCAGGAACATTCTACTGACTTTGAAGTCTTGTGTTGGCCTCCGAATTCCCCTGGCATCAACCTAATAGAGCATTTGCGGTTTGACCTGGAAAAACGGATTTGTGCTACTGCACAACCACCTAGCTATGTATGAGACCGGAGGACGAGCTAGTGAGCACTTGTACCAGGTACCTCACACTACCTATCAGTACCTTGTCGAGTCAATGCCTCCCATGTGTCTGTGTTTTGTAGATGAAAGGTGGTCCTACGTTATATAAAACAGGTGGTCATAAAGTAATGGCTCATCAGTGTATGGTACAGAATAGAAGGAATAATTTGAAACTCTTACATTTATACAAATATCCGGAATGTTAAAATCACTCCTGCGACTATTAAGGTATCAAATATTTTTTGCTTTAAAATAAACCTGATTTTAGAAAATAGTGTAAAGTTTATCTTGAAAAATAATACATCATCTTTTGCTTTCTATGAAAATGTAAAATTGTATTTTATTATCATGTTAGTAGCATAAAAACATCACTGTCAAATTAGCTCCCATACAGTTATCTTGCAAGCAGATACAATTAGCTATATGGTTGTTTGGATGAGATAAAATTTGGATGTAATAAGCCTGTAAGTGTACATCATAAAGAGTTTTCAATACTATGTATGTTTAGTGTCAAATCTTTAATACAGACTATATCAAATATTGATCAGTTACAACAGGCCTCAACATGAATGGAATTATGGAGCCAGGCATGATCAACCATAGAATACCACTTTTCTATGATTGTCTAATTCAGAACTTAGGACACTGCACCAAGTTCAATTTTCACTGGGAAATATATAATAATGGGATAACCACAATGAAGAGAATAAAGATTTTAGATTCATAATTCATATACAGGATGGCCCAGATTAATATATGCAATCTTCAAAAGCGCCATGTGCGCATCACGCACGACTGACGCAATTCAAATTATCAAGATGCCGGCGCAGCGACTGAGTCTGGAAGAGAAGGTAGATTGTACTCAGCGACCAACAATTACTCAAAGTGAAACGTCGTATGGCAGCTAAGTTTGGGACACCCGGACCTTCGTTGATAACGATCAAGAACGTAAACAAGAAGTTTGATGAAACTGGCAGCATTGAAGAGTGTAAACGCAGTAGACCCAAGATCGTTGTTATTGACGCCAACAAAGTGCGCCTGCAAAATGAGTTGGCCAGTTCTCAAGGAAAGGACAAGTCGCAAAGGCGGCTATCTACTCGGTTAGACATTTCTCGTATGAGTATTCAAAGAATCCTGAAAGATCTGAAACTGAGGCCATATCATCCTCGCTTAACAGATCACTTGCTCGAAGATGATCCCGACAGGCGATTGGAGTTTGCCGAAACTTGGCTTGCAATGCTGGAGGACGATCCTGAGTTAGCACGCCAGGTGGAATGGAGCGATGAGGCAAAATTTCACGTCTCAGGATATGTGAACCGCCACAACTGCGTGTATTGGCGTGCAACCAATCCACACATTGAATTGGAGGTAGACAACCAGAGCCCTGGTGTCATGGTGTGGGCTGGCGTAAGTTACGATGGACTGCTCGGCCCGTTTTTCTTTGAGGACACAGTCTCAGGAGACAGCTACCGTGACCTTCTGGTGAACACTGTGTATCCCCTATTGACGCAACGCAATGTTTCTGATACCATGTGGTGGCAGCAGGATGGGTCACCACCGCAATATGCTCTCACTGTGCGGAGTTGGTTGGATCAAAAATTTCCAGGTCGGTGGATCAGCAGACGCGGTCCAGTTGAGTGGCCCCCCAGACCACCCGATTTGACCCCACTCGATTTTTGGTTATGGGGATATCTCAAGGACAAGGTTTACCGCCAAAGGATCCATAACATTCCAGAGCTTTGGGAAGCAATAACGGAGGAATTTCGCACAATTCCCCTAGACATGTGCAAGAAGGCCTGTGACATTGTGAAGTTGCGACTGGAAGCTTGCATCGCCATGGAGGGCCACATGGTGGACCACTCCATGGAAAACAGAGTGTGACTCTCTTCTTCGATCCTTTGACAATGTATTCCACCTTAGTTACATGCAGGTATTAAAATACTTAAGGCATATGGCCTTGTTAAAAATTGTATACGAGGTCTGTTCAAAAAATACGTAGACTGACGTCATAAAACAAAATATACTTTATTCAGAAGTTACACATCTGAGTCCCCTTCAAAGTACTCCTCCCCGACGCACACACTTATCCCAACGGTGTTTCCACTTTTGGAAACAGTCCTGGAATGCTTCTTTTGTGATGTCCTTCAGCGCCTTCGTCGCATTTGCCTTTATGTCGGGAATCGTCTCAAATCTCCTTCCTTTCAAAGGTCTTTTGAGTTTGGGAAACAAGAAGAAGTCACAAGGAGCGAGGTCAGGTGAGTAGGGTGGGTGAGGAAGAACAGTGATCGAGTGTTTGGCCAAAAACTCTCGAGTTCTGAGGGCTGAATGGGCTGGAGCGTTGTCGTGATGAAACAACCAGTCACCTCTCGTCCACATTTCTGGCCTTTTCCACTCGTCCAGTGGCAGTTTTTCCGAGTTTAACACAAAATTTCACAGCAACTCTTTGCTCGTTCAAGTCACTCATTCTAAAAATCCGCCAAACGAAAAAAAACACACTTCACAAACAACCGCGTAGCTAATCAACCAATACTGATATTTGCAATCAAAAAACTGCCTTGTAATCAGCGGATCTGTCAGAAGATGGCAACACCAAGCGATTTTGATTGGGACCAACAGGGCCCGCGCAATTCAAACAGTCTACGTATTTTTTGAACAGATCTCGTATATTAATCTGGGCCACCCTGTAGTTGTTTTAATAAAATTTAAAATATTGCATGAATTTCACAATAATGCAATATACGTTTTTCATTCCCATATATCAAACTACATTGAATGAAAGACTAATAATGAACAGCAGCAAAACTGTATGGATAACATCTCTCTAAGTCCCAGTTCTGATTAAGTCATGAAATTTTATCAATCATGGAAGTCAGAAAATTTTGAACAATTTGATTTCCAATGATTACAGACAAGAAAACTGATGAATAAAGAAAAATATGAATTTTAAACACTACATGGATATTCGTGATGATCTTGGCTTCTGCAGTAGCTATCCATACAAAAATTAACAGCTTACGTGGACTATATAGCCAATCAATCAGTCCAATTTATACACATGTACATGCATTAATTTCAGAGATATGCACTCAATGCAAAGAACAGGATTAAATGTAAAAGTCTTCTTTTATAATTTATTTTGAGATGCAGTTTTTATGATAAATAGAAATTACTGACTAATGGTCATCATTTTTGCACATGGCTTAAAGTAGATGACAACTGACTTAGACTTTCAAGCAAAAGATGTCTCAATAGAAAGATTGAGAGTGACATCAGCATTGGTGTAAACAGAATTTTAAGTAAAATATTGAAAGTGAATTTAGTGATGAGTTTGATTTAAATATATTTTTCATATGTAGAAATACAGCTTTTAATTTAATACAATTTAAAAGTGTTGAACTAATACTTCTTCTTGTAGATAAAATATCTATTATATCACAGTCAAACCTCGATATTACAATACTGTTTTATATGTAATTCCACTTTACTGTATTTTCGTGATATTTTTATTACTGTATTTTACTGTAATAACGTCCTGCAGGGTATACAGTTTTTTATGTCCCAAAGAGGGAGGTGCGGGGATTTAAATGGGGGTGCGTTTTTTATTTTTTTTTCTTTTTTACAATGACGGCAGAATCTGAACTTTCCCGACCGCTCTAGTCGCCATGATAGAATATACAGGGTCTTTATAATTAAAGTTCCATTTTGACATGGCCATAAAAAAAAAACTACTGGACCAAAAGCTATAATACTTGGCACACATTCAACATGCTTTCAGTAAATGGTGGATGCCACATTCAACATGTAACTAATTTTAGTAACGATTAAAGACTTGTTAACCTGTGTCTTCGTGTCTAATTTCGTATACAAATATTGCATAGAGCGCCATTCCATGCTGGTGGTGACCTTTTGAACTAAATTTTTTTTTTGTGGGTATGAACTTCCCATGCCCTCTTGTATAATATTATCGAGTATTATACATTTTGGTCCAGTAGTTTTTTTTTATGGCCATGTCAAAATGGAACTTTAATTATAAAGACCCTGTACTAAGCAAATTTGCAGTGTTATTAGCAATCAAGACTAACCAATCAGCACAGAATGGAATACTGGTAATGCCCATTTGCTTAAGAATTCTGTTTCGGGTCAATTTAATTTTGTTTAAGAGCAATTTCATTTTGCTACCTTTTAAATATTCATCCGTTAAATTTGTAAATGAAACATGATAAAATAAAATGAATCAAGACAAAATGCAATTACACGTTTTGAAGTGTTCATTTAATAAATGCTTTTGGTCTGATGGTCTTGTATTATTCTATAAAATCAATGAATATTAATGAGGCAGGTCTACATTTAAACAACAATTTTATTTAACATACGGAAACTGTGGATACCAATATACAAATACGGAATAAAAGGAAAACACAAATCCACATAGATTTTTTATTGACTCACTGATGAAGGAATTATGAATTCCGAAATGTACATCTGAGTCAATAAAAAATCTATGTGGATTTGTGTTTTCCTTTTATTCCGGTATTTATATAACATGAGATAATTATAATACAACAATAGATAATACAACAATAGATAATATAACATTAGATAAAGAAGCATTGGCAGACTTCTTTTTGAGAGTTCACTTTCATATTAGTTTTTGGCGACGGGTAATTCAAATAAAAAGTGAATTAATGCACTGTATAAAGAACTGTACATTGTTGCAGTTTTAAACTTGTCATCATTTTGAGAAGTTACTCTCGTATTTGAGTTTTTGTTGATGGGAAATGAAATGCCGTTTTTTTCAGTATATTCTCTTGAGTTTAGTTCACGGGGAATACAAGAGTGTGGGGCTTATAATTATTTTTTTTACATAAAAATGAAGTTTTCAGGCATGCAGATTTTTTTTGTTTGCAGGTTATTGTTGCGAAAATATGGTCTGGTCTTCTTGAAAGCTATTTCTGTATAAATACAACCGTTTAATACTTTTTTCCTCTCAAATCCTGGATAATAAGATACAAAAATTACAAAATTCTTTCAAAGAGAGTGAATTATGCAAGTTTCTTTTTTGTAAAACATATAGTGGAAAAGTTTTTTTCATTAGTCATCGATAGATAATACAGGAGGAGTACAAAAAGAATAAAGGGGCCGATGTACTCTCAGATATGGTAAAGGAACCCCAGGGGGTCTGTTAATATCGAGGACCTATTTATTGTGATTATTTATTTTGATTGTTTTTAAAAGATTATTTCAGTAAATTTTTTAAAAATTTTTATATGTTTAGCATAATTATAAGCATATGTTTTTGTATAATCATGAATTCTGATTGGTTCTCAGTGTTATATAAATTTGTGTTTTATGTGGATGACGTCTTGGGTCCATAAGTCTCTTACCTATCTCAGTATATTTCCCTTGATATCTATTAAGGTAGGGCGGGTTCTGTGGAAGCACTGCTTCCATCCCACCTGAAAAAAGGTACACTCTGTTCTTGACTGTCGATACACTGATCAGAATTTGCAATAATCGCATTGTTCACCACCCTATTCACTCATTACCATTTACCACACTCATTTCGTTAGATTCATACTCAAAATAAACAAATAAATGAATATATAATGCATGAAAATTATACGTAACTTACAACAGTCTCAAGCTTATTTCATGGTGCCTCACATAACGAACTTAATTCGTTACTAGGCAAAGTTCGTTATGTGAGACTCTTTTTTTATGTAGTAACCTATGGAAAAGAGTTTAATTCGTTCCTGAGACAAAAAAAACCCAAAAGATTGGCGACAAACTCCTTAAAAAGAAAAAAAAAACAACAAAAAAACACTCACCTAATCTAATGTTTCCAATGTCCTATTTTTATTTGCACTATATATTTTCATCTCCTTCTCATTCTACAGATTTATTTGTGCTTTCCTCACCCCTTGATATTTGAACATGTGACCACAACAAAACAAACACGAGTGGACGCACGTGCTCAGTTCATTATGTGGGGCAGGGTTTGTTCTGCGAGTAAAATTTTCACCCTGAACCCGTGTTTGTTATGCGGATTGTTCATTGTTCGAAGCATTCATTATGCAAGGTACCACTATACAACACTTTTGGGATTTCAGCGAATTGTATTTCATACTCAGGTAATAAATAATAGTTATTAATTAAAAATACAAAATGAATAAAAAATAAGATATAATAAACAAACATAATTAAAAAATAATAGATAAAATCAAAATCAAAATAAAAAGCTGACGTTTCAGATAGAGACTATCCTTTATCAAAGCAAAAAGGATAATTCTCTAAAAGCAAATAGAATATTAGAGAATTATCCTGAAGTTATGAAAGAAGTACTAACGGACGGGTTTATATATAGTTTGCATAGGGAATAGTAATAAGGTATTGGCTGAAAAACAAGAAGAGAACAAATGAGATTAATTAGAAGACATGTTGGGATAGGACAGGATGGAGGACAAATAGGAAGTAAAAAGAGGGCGGCGAGAAAAATGCAATAGGATAACACATACTTACTTACTTTTCAAACCCGCTTATCCGTTAGGGTCGCGGTGGCAGCAACCCTATGGAGGATCTCCAGCGATCGCGATCTTCCACCATCAGGCGCATGTCCTCCCTGGTAATATCCAAGCGACTCGAACCCAGATTCTCCATGTAGTCTAGCCAGGAAGGATAACACATATGAAATTAAAATTATAAAAAAGGTTAGGAATGATAGGGTGCCTAGCAAAAAGATTTTGTAAAATTCCCTGAATTTCCCTTGATTTTTCCTGATCATCAGCAGACAAAAAAAATAAATAAATAAAATAAAATAAAATAAAATGAAATAAAATAAAAAAGGCTATCATGAAAGTATATTATTGACATTGTTCAAAATTTTCGATTTTATGATTCCCTGACTGTTCCCGGTTACAAAAAAAAAAAAAAAAATTCCCCGACGATTCCCGGTCGCTAGTCATCCTGTAAAATAGTACCACATATGTATAAGAGCACCGGGTCAAAGGTCACTGAAATAAAAGAGAACAAGAAGCCTATGAGAAAAAGAGTGTGCAGGGACTGACACAAAATGAACATAGAAGTAGAAAAATATGAAAGAACATAATAAAAGATAAAGAAAAAAGGGAAAAAGAAAAGGGCTCAGAGAGCTTTCAACAAATTAAGGAATAGCTGAAGTTGGAGAGGGATATGGGAAAAGTAATGAGGGAATGGTGCCTTTGCTAAGGTTAATGCCAGTAGGGATGAGGGAATTAAATTTCCAAATTGCTTTCTCTCTTTTTTGTTATGTATAGGCTTCTTGTTCTCTTTTATTTCAGTGACCTTTGACTCGGTGCTTTTATATGTGGTACTATTTTACAGGGTGACTAGCGACCGGGAATTGTCAGGGATTTTTTTATTTTTTTATTTTTTTGTCTGCTGATGATCAGGAAAAATCAAGGGAAATTCAGGGAATTTTACGAAATCTTTTTGCTAGGCACCCTATCATTCCTAACCATTTTTATAATTTTAATTTCATATGTGTTATCCTATTGCATTTTTCTCGCCGCCCTCTTATTACTTCCTATTTGTCCTCCGTCCTGTCCTATCCCAACACGTCTTCTAATTAATCTCATTTGTTCTCTTCTTGTTTATCAGCCAATACCGTATTACTATTCCCTATGCAAACTATATATAAACCCGTCCGTTAGTACTCCTTTCATAACTTCAGGATAATTCTCTAATATTCTGTTTGCTTTTAGAGAATTATCCTTTTTGCTTTGATAAAGGATAGTCTCTATCTGAAACGTCAGCTTTTAATTTTGGTTTTGATTAATTATTTTTGTTTATTATATCTTATTTTTTATTCATTTTGTATTTTTAATTAATAACTATTATTTATTGTATTCCAGGGTTCTTGTGTCTCGTCCTTCTCTAAATATATATCAGTTCATACTCAGGGGTAATATGATTCCTAGATAATACATATTTTTTGCTTGGCCCATAGAAAATGTAATTATGGGGCTTGACTGTATGTTACAAGTAATCTTTGAGAAATATTCATTCAGCCCATAATATGACTTGAAGTTTTATCCTTATTAAAATTTTGTTTAACTTGAATAGGGTAGGTCAGTTAACAGCAATTTGAAATTTCTTTGAAATAGATGAAATCAAAATATTCAGTAGTGTAGCCAAAAAATAATTAACAAAACAAATGATTTTTGTACTGAATTCACTGCCTCATTTCAGAGCTCCACAGTATCTGAAATATCATTCCAGGAAGAATAAATTGATTTTGTTTTCTGTATCCTACCAAATACAGTGAAACCTGCATAAGCCGGAATCGACTGGGACCAAAAAGCATTTCTGCCTTAGACAGGTTTCCGGCTTCTACAGATTTTTGAAAAAAAATCTTTTTTTAATTTAATCTTATCGTTTAATTAATAAAATATGATATAATTACATAAGTTATAATGAATTCAGTTAATACATGTAATATATTATCATGGATGTATATTATATACTGTAATTCCCTTTTAACCAGTCCTTTCAAATAACTTCCTTGTTTTTTAAAATCTCGTACACTTGTGAATATTCCCACGGAATATTTTTCGGTCAGCTGTTTTACATTCAGTCCATTTTCACTGTCCTCGATGACTTTGACTTTCGTTTGCACATCTAGTGCATGATTTTTTCTTTTTACTGCTGATATTTTACCACTGACTGATGAAACCAGTACAAGTTAATGCATCTGCTTGCCCAGAGCCGTTTCACTTCGCTTTTAATGCATTAAAAGTTTCACTCTCAATTTCCAGCTTCAGCTTTTTTTTACTATTTCCTTTTCGCGTTGGCCAGATTCCGTCTTATACAGAATTTTTAACATGGTTTCTATAGGCATTTTGCCGAGACTAAAAAAATTTTCCACGAAAGGCAGGTTTCCGTCTTATACAGATTCCGGCTTAAGCAGGTTTCACTGTAATATATTAATTATTCATTTTATTTACCTATTATATAAAAGCAGGGATGGATGAAGGGGGGATGGATCCCATTCTTCATCTGTTCTTGATAAAAGTAAATACCCTTAGAAATAGAACTTTCAAATCACAACTTATTGTGATAGTACAGGGTGAGTAGGTAATTGAGGACATGTGATTGAGTGCTTGCAGTTATATGTACGCTAATATAGTCGGGCAATTATATTCGGGCAAAACTCCGTTGGCATGGATCATTTGATCGGATGGAAAATCTCACAAAAACATTTATTTTTTAGCAAAGGCTAAAGAAGAGAAGTTATCGTTAAAGATGACTGGCCGAGTTGGGCATGTGATTACATTTTATCTTTAGTAAATGGGAATGGCCATGTGTCTTCATATAATCACCAGACTATATCTGTACTTTCATCTTTACAGAGCACCAATGGCAGATTATCAGCAAATGCAAGCAATGAAAAGACATACCATGATCATTGCATTACACACACAGAACAGCGATGTTGAAATTGCAACATTTTTGAAAGTCACCAGACAAGTGTCGCCTGTAGCTAAGCACAAAAAGCAATTGATGAAAATAGGAAAGAAAATTCCACAGCCTGGGTTTGAACCAGGAACCTCCTGCTCACTGTGCAGACACGCCAACCAATTGCACCATTGTGGACATGGAAGCATTAATGCTATCTACATGTCCTTAGGGCTGGTTGGAGGTGTGCACGGTGAGCAGAAGTTTCCTGGTTCGAACCCAGGCTGTGGAATTTTCTTTCCTATTTTCATCAATTATTTAAAGATCTGAGCTTTGGCGTGAAAAAAATCCTCTTTAGATCATTCTTTACTTACTGTCAGACAAAAAGCAAGCGCAACATTTGAACCGCATGAGAAGACCACAATTTTTACAACAGGTGCAAAACATGATCAATGTGAACCCATGAATGTCCATCAGAGCCATCGCCTAAGACCTGCAGTTTCTGAGGGTACAGTCCACAATATGGTGCATGAGGACCTTTGTTATAAATCATAAGTTCTGAGGAAGGGGCAGTTGATGTTGACAAAAACAAAAGAAACAACGACTGTTTCGAGCAAAGTGGTTATTAAACAAGTCAAACATCCAGAGGAACCCGGCATACTCTGGTGTTTTCCGATGAAAATAATTTCGATTAGGACCAAAAGGTGAAGAGGCAAAATGACAGATGGTTATGTACGGATCCCTCAGATGTCCCACATGCTATACACATCAAATTTCCCACAACTGTGATGGTTTTAGAGGTGGTGATAGCGAAAGACATGTCATGCCGCCCCCACTTCTTTCTAAAGCACTGTATAAAGAAAGTATGGACAATTCGTGCCATGCAGCCATTTTGATGCCTATTTCGATACGATGACTGCCTCTTCTTTGCAGCAAATTCAAATTTCAGAGCACATTCCTCTCAATTTTTGTCAAAAAGGAATTGTGCAATCTGCAAGTCTGAATTTACTACAAAAAAGAAGCAATCATCGTATCGAAATAGGCATCAAAATGGCTGCCTGGCACGAAATGTCCATACTTTCTTTTTACAGTGCTTTATTTCTGGCTACACTTAAAACAAATTAAAGAGGACAGAATTTTTAATCAAGTCAAACAGATGCCAGTCTCCAACAGATGTTTTGCTACCGCCGAATTTTCTGGACGTCCATATTTTGCATGGGCGAAATGTTCTTTAAATCTGTTTTCAATATTCCTTTTTGTTTTACCTCGATAAACCATCTCACAGTTGTTACAGGGGATCTCATAAATTCCAGACTGTAACAATGGAGGGGTTTTGTCTTTAGGGTTGCCCAGTAAAAGTTTTAAAGTGTTCAGGTTTTTATAGGCCAAGTCCAGGTTTTATCATTTGAGTATTCCTTGTAGCCCCTTAGTCAAGTCTCGGTTATAACATACAGAGATATACTTTCTTTTTATCCTTGACTTTCTTCAGGGTTGTAATTTCTCGTACTTTATGTATAAATTGCCTTCTTTTTAGTAATTTGTCTATCAGAGTGGGCTGGTAACTGTTACGTTTTGTGACCTCTTTTATGTAGGATTTACTGTTTCGTGCCTTCTTATTGCCAAACTTTCATGATTTTCACTGAAAGTCACCCAAATGGGCCAGTATCTAACATTTCATTAAATCTGGAAAAATAGTCTTCTTTTTAAAGGATGGCTACTGAGTTGTCCTTATCCAATTTAAGGTAAAAGCTTCAATACAGAAATAAACTACATAAAAGAGGTCACAAAACATAACGGTTATCAGCCCACTCTGATAGACGAATTACTAAAAAGGTGGCAATTTATACATAAAGTATGAGAAATTATAATCCTGAAGAAAGTCAAGGAAAAAAGAAAGTATATCTCTGTATCTTATAACTGAGACTTAACTAAGGGGCTACAAGGAATACTCAAAGAGTACAACCTGGACTTGGCCTATAATATCCTGAACACTTTAAAACTTTTACTGGGCAACCCTAAAGACAAAACCCCTCCATTGTTACAGTCTAGAATTTATGAGATCCCCTGTAACAACTGTGAGATGGTTTATCGAGGTAAAACAAAAAAGTGTGCCCTGAGCGCATGGGTGGGGGTCCCAAAAGGTTCCCACAACAACAATGCACACCCACACGCAGCAGGAGCGGGTTGTTCAGACTTGCGAGGGGAGATGTTATTTGATCAAGGAGCAGACGTCTAAATAAGAACAAACATTTTATTAACTTGTAGTCTAAATCATAATTAGCTATATAAACAAATACAATTCAATAGAACAAATGTAATGATTCTTCAACCTTTAAGGAAAAAACAACATTAACTGCTTAATACATAAACACACAGTAAACCAAATGTGCCTTTTTCTTAATCTTTGATAGTATTCTTTGCCTCCATTGGCACATGAGCTAATAGAACTGGCCAGCCAACATAAGCAATTCCGTAATATTCGCAGAACTATAGAGACTGTCAACTGCCACCACTAAAACATAGCTCCAACAGCTAAAACAGAATGAACGCGGCCAAACGGCTTCACTGCGCAACACTTCGTTGCCAAGATGCATCACTCTTTCAACAAAGGCTGTAACCCGTATCCTTTGTTGACGACTGAATTTTGAGAAAAGCTGCAACAACAAAGCTTGGATAAGATCATTGCTCGTGATTGTTGCAGCTTCCCAAACTTACAATTGTCATTACCAAAAAGAAAAAACTAATGCCAAAATTTTCATGGCACAAGTCATAATTTAACGGACATAAACAAACACCAGCAACCCCCCACAAACCAATTCACACAACTAGACCACGCCCATGCCATTCAAACCAAAACGATCCACAACACCAAAACTCGCATAAACAATGGACAACGCAAAACAAAAAAAAAAAAAAAAAAATTACAAAATTCACTATACAACGAAACACACACACACTGACACCAGTCGCAAAATAATATTGAAACCAGATTTAAAGAACATTTCGCTTACACAAAATATTGACATCCAGAAAATTCGGCAGTAGCACAGTATCTGTTGGAGATTGGCCACAACATTTCCAAGCATAATATCAGATTATTGAAAAGCATCAACCAGGAGGATCTACTAGATTCTTTCGAGACTTTGGAGATAAACAAGAAGGACGCAAGACGTTTACTAACTAACTTTAGCGGCCCGTTGGGATAATCCCATCTGTTTGAGTCCTCTTACAAAGGAATCCCTCGAAATGTATGTCACAGATTTCCACCAAACTGAAATATGTTACTCAATTGAAGCTACAATAAATGCTTGCAAAATAAGAGAGTGCAGATTTTTGCTTCTTTCAAAATAAACCACAAAAACGAAAAAATTTGAGCACACATATTCATACAAGGACTCCATTGTTAAAGCGGTGTATTAATGTGCTTAACGGAACTTCTTTCTTCCACTACTCACAGCAATAAGCACGAATCCAATTCAGATGAAATAAACAGCAACAGATGGCAATTAAATGGCTTCTCAAATTTCTAAACACACTTAGTTTTTAAAATAGATTACAATTAGCTAATTGCCTTCCAGTAAAAAATGTCTAGAGTAATTAATAACCATTTCCTTAATTTATTATTTCATTTTATTAAATAATTCGGTAATCAAACACGGGGCTGGCTTCATGTGCAACGTCGAGTAATACGTTGCGTTGGTGAGGGGGAATGTATCGCGGTGCTTAATAATTTTAAATAAAAATAGTATTCATGGATGCCTACCTCATCTTATAAATTATTTCGAGACGAATTATTGTACAGCAAAATTAAGGTTTTATGCTTAATAACAGTGCTCTAACTGCAATTCTTTGTCGATCGCCGCTAACAAGTTTGCTTCCCCTCTTTCCGCCATGTTTTTTGAACTCTGCACACTTCCGGGGCGCTTCACTGCCGCGCAAAAAAAGACTATCTGGGGTTCCTTTGTTAGTTCAATTTCCATGTAGAATAATCTTTAATTTGCTTCTTATATAAACTTTACTTAATTGTTATATAAGAATTTTATGCAATTTTATTTGTAATTTGAAGGCTGTTAGCTTTGTTACAACTTATAATTCATTGGCTCCAATTTTCTTGTTTTATATTCTTGCCTTACAACTGTGTAATTTTCTGGTTGGCTTCCTGATGATTGGGACTTCCAATCCTTACTTTTGTTATCTTTGTAATTTTGTACATTATAAAAGACCACTGTTTGTTTTTCCTCTACTGTATTACAATGAAAGATGATCACAGGGTGATCAAAATATGTATATGTACATTAAACATTTTTCAATGTGGACAAGAGTTTCTTCCTTTACATCAGGAAGCTAATTGACAATCCCAGAATACCATTGGCTCCATCAAGACTGCCATTGGTTGGGTAATGGCTGACATCCACAAGAAGGACCATTTAATTCGGGGATGTCTACGTTTCCGGTCTTACATTGAAACCACCAATGCAGTTACATCGAATAAACCTGTTTCCAACCCATCCTACATCTGTGTATCTAATTTTGTATGAAAAAAATGCATTACAGAGTACATATGATGTGTTGTTCTACTATCTGCATCGTATGCTTATATATACCGTATTTTCGTGAATATACCCCTCACCTCTAGATACCCCGCGAAATTCCACGTTTATGTAAAAAATATTTAGGAAATCCCGCACCCCTGTATACCCCGCGGGGTATACAGGGGTGAAAAGCTGAAACAACTTAGAGGTTATACTACGGTTAAATCAGAAAATTAAGAAGTATAATTAATTATTTCAACCATTAAATTCAATTAAAATTCATAAAAATTGTATTGGCAGTATAAAATGTTCCAAGACATAAAAAATGAGGAGTGGAAGAAGAGTTTATTTTGCAGGAAAAGAAAACTCGAGCAGGAAATTCAACACAAAAGTTAGCAGATAGATCCAGCAGATTGAAATAAGCAACTGATAAATGAAAGCAAACTAGCATCTCTTTATATATGTAAACTATGAGCGCCAGAAGGGCTGTGATTGGTTGTTATTAGAAGGCAGGAAATATTAGCCAATAGAAACGCAGTCATGATAGGTAAAGATACCTTCATGATTTATGATTTTTCTACAGGATATTTTAATTACAAAAAAATGTAAAGATACAACTTCATAAAGTAAATACCAAATAAATGGGGAAGAATTTAGACATCAGCAGCCACCAGATGGCAGATTGTACTATCCACCCTAAGGCAGCAATTTTTTAATGTTAACTATGGGAGAAACTACAATTTTTTGTTCTGAATTAATAAAAATGGTGATGTTAAAAATATTAAATGTCTCACTATCTTAATTGATATCTATCACTTTTTCACAAGTTCTTATTTTTAATTAAAATGAATTTTTAAAATAAATTTGTAATAAAAATTTTAACAGAAGTGAAAATTTAACAATTTGCAACAGCTATTGCTTTCTCAAATTAAAAAATGCCAGGCTAAACATTTTTATGGAATTAATAAATTATGTAGCTAAGCAAAATGATGTTTAAAAAAAGCGGTATTTTTTATGCGAATTTTCATCAGAAAATCCATCTGGCACTTAAACAGTTTTTTTAACAATTTTCATTTATTATTGACTTTTAATAAATCTTTGAAAACCGAATTGTTTCCCCTCGTACTTAAAAAAATATTCAATTAAAACCGCCGTTTTCCCTGTAGGTTAACCTTAAAAATGGCTGCTTTAGGATGGGTAGTACAATTCGCCATCTGGTGTTTTGCTTGAGAAATGTTATACATTCTTCCCCATTAAAGGTATTTAAGGATCAAAGATATTTTAATATTTATTTTAAATAAAAAAAAAATTGTATACTGCATTCAGAAATAAAATTATTTTTAGCATTAAAAATACTGTATTTTATAAATACAAAAGTTCGACATTTTCGATAAAGTTTTTTGTATCAAATATACAATTCTGTAGAAAAAATTGTTGGCAAAAACAATATAAAGAAAAGCAAACGTCTTCAAGTAAATAATAAAAAGGATTTAAAAGCTTTAACATTAAGCTTTAAACAAAAATTTCATAACAGAGTAAATAAAGAATGGTATATAAGGATTTTTACATGCCAAACCACAGATGTTTAAATTATTGATGAAATAGGAAAGAAATCCAGGCTTAAAATTAAAACCTTAAAAATTCCAATTCATTATGGCATGATTCTATATACAATGTACATTCACTATACAGCACGTTATATACTGTGATATATGCATGTATTTTCTCAAAAATGCATTTACCTACATTAAACTTGAATTTTCGAAATTATTATAGTAGGCTACATGGGGTCCGGTAATTTGCCCCAAAGACATTTTCGACAAATTTTTTTGTATCAAATATACAATTCTGTAGTAAAGAATTGTTGGCAAAAACAATATAAAGGAAAGCAAACGTCTTCACGTAAATAGTAGAAAGGATTTAAAAGTTTTAACATTAAGCTTTAAACAGAGTTTCATAACAGAGTAAATAAAAATGGTCTATGAGGAGTTTTACATACCAAACCACAGATGTTTAAATCATTGATTGAAATAGGAAAGAGATCCAGGCTCTAGAATTTTCTTTTCTATTTGCATCAGTTCCTACTTTAAGGAAATTTGCATTGTTCCTACTTAAAGCAATCAACAACACATTGTTTATTGCATTCAGGCTTAAAATTAAAAACTTAAAATTCCGATTCATTATCAGAAGGTGAAGAAGTTAGTCGGGACAAACTGTTACTACTTTAGGTGGTGGCAGTTTTGAAGTTGCCATCTTTTTGAAAAGCTATTTTTTTACGATATGAAAAATGCATAACCTGGATATTTACAGATTAACTTAAAAATCTGATTCATTATCGCATGTTTCTTCAAAAAGTTTCTTAATACAGCACAGATGGCGGTTTATTAAAAAAATAATAAAAGGTCATTTCATTTTGAAAAAGGCAAAAAATACAGTTACAGTAGTTTACATGAATTTTTATTGTAAGTTCATTTTTCGAAATTATTACAGTACATATCGTGTATTAATGCATTAAGTACTGTAATAAATATTCATTTGAACATTAAAAAATGTTCTTGGACAATTTCAGGAGTTATGGCGTCGCCATCTTGTTTATGAGAATTTACTTTTGCATTAGCTTTTGGAGACGAAAAAATGAGAAAACAGGGAATTCATGTACTGTATATTGTATATACTATATTATGCACTGTAATATGCATGTATATCAAATGTTATATGCTAATTTCGTTTGAAATTCGTCAGATCGAAGTTCGTTTGAACCCCCCCAGTTAGGTTATGGCAACAGAAAATTGGATGGGAGATGGAATTTACAGTAAATCAATTAAACAGTATATACAATGTTCATTATAGAGTACATTATATACTGTGACGTATGCATGTAGTTTCTCAAAAATGCATTTACATTAAAGGTGAATTTTCGAAATTATTATAGCACATGGGATCGGTCATTTGCCCCAACGACATTTTCGACCAGGAAAGTTCTATCTCTTGAAATTGCCCAAGAACGTTTATTAAACTTCAAATGAATATTTATTACAGTACTTTAATTCGTGAATATATATTATGTACTGTAATAATTTCTAAAAATAAACATACATTAAAAAAAATTATTTTATCATGACTATTATTATTCTTTATAAACCACCATTTTTTATAAACCACTCAAACGAACTTCGATCTGACGAATTTCAAACGAAATTAGCATATAACACTTAATATACTTGCATATTACAGTGCATTATGTAATATATACAATATATAGTACATTAATTCTCTGTTTTCTCATTTTTACGTCTCCAAAAGCTAATGTAAAAGTGAATTCTCATAAACAAGTTGGCGACGCCATATCTCCTGAAATTGTCCAAGAACGTTTTTTAAAGTTCAAATGAATATTTATTACAGTACTTAATGCATTAATACACGATATGTACTGTAATAATTTCGAAAAATGAACTTACAATAAAAATTCATGTAAACTAATGTAACTGTATTGTTTGCCTTTTTCAAAATGAAATGACCTTTTATTATTTTTTTTAATAAGCCGCCATCTGTGCTGTATTAAGAAACTTTTTGAAGAAACATGCGATAATGAACCACATTTTTAAATTTTTAATTGTAAATATCCAGGTTATGCATTTTTCATATCATTAAAAAATAGCTTTTCAAAAAGATGGCAACTTCAAAACTGCCACGATCTGAAGTAGTGGCAGTTTGTCCCGACTAACTTCTTCACCTTTTGATAATGAATCGGAATGATAAATGCGATAATGAATCGGAATTTTAAGTTTTTAATTTTAAGCCTCAATGCAATACACAATGTGTTGTTCATTGCTTTAAGAACTGATGCAAATAGGAAAGAAAATTCTAGAGCCTGGATCTCTTTCCTATTTCAATCAATAATTTAAACATCTGTGGTTTGGTATGTGAAAATCTTCATAGACCATTTTTATTTACTCTGTTATGAAACTTTGTTTAAAGCTTAATATTAAACCTTTTAAGTCTATTCTATTATTCACGTGAAGACGTTTGCTTTCCTTTATATTGTTTTTGCGAACAATTCTTTACTACTTAAATGTATATTTGATACGAAAAACTTTTGTACTTATAAAATACAGTATTTTTAATGTTAAAAATAATTTTATTTCTGAATGTAATATACAATGTGTTGTTCAGTTAAAATAAATATTACAATATCTTTGATCCCTAAATACCTTTAATTTATATTTACTTTATGAAGTTGTATTTTTACACTTTTTTGTAATTAAAATATCCTGTTTCTATAAAAATCATAAATCATGAAGATATCATTACCTATCATGACTGGCTTTTAGATTAGCCTTATTTTGATTGGCTCATATATCCTGGCTTCTATTGGCAACCAATCACAGCCCTTCTGGCCCTCATAGTTTAATATATAAAGGGGTGTTTGCTTGGAAGATAGCAGTTCACTCATTTGAATCATTCTATTGAAACAGTTTCTAGATTGCATTATTACCACTTATAGTTCAACTTGTTCATGGTTTCCATCTCACACATCATTCTTGTAAAAAATAATTTGGAAACCCCGCATACTTAGATACCCCGCATCCCTAGATACCCCGCACCACCCTTCCGCAGATGTAAAAGTGTATAACCCGCGGGGTATATTCGCGAAAATACGGTAATGGCTGATATCCTATGATCATGTATAATTTTTAAATATTCAATATGAACAAGAATTTAGATGGGCTTAGATTCATAAAAATTCTTGAAGCTCCATTACATTATGCTCCAAAAGAAGAAAAATTATGGTGAATTTCCAATAAAGCTTGGAAATTCACATTTCTTAAAGAAGTGAGAAAATTTTTTAATTTTTTAAGAAGCCTCAAAATAATTAAATTGATCCTAATTGCTGGCTTTAAACTGGCATTAGTGAAATATACTTTGCTCATTCTTCAACCTTGTATAGAATTTAAAAGTTTGAGGGGGAAAAAATGACATCATTGATTTGATGAGACTCAAAAACTGAGTATGGTTGAATAAGAGAAAAATGAAACAGGCCATCATTCTGGAAAATGATGACAATGTCAGCTTGAATAGCTGCTTCAAAGAGGAGAGCAACAGAATTTTGTCAGAGGAAGTTGAGATGAATGGACGATGGAGAGACAGAGAAAACTTAGTGGCAAAGTAAGTACTCACTAAAAAAGTGTTATAAAAGAATGAAAGAATTAAACATGTTGATTAATCACGTACTGAATATTAAAATTTCATTCTGTGGAAAAGTTTGCAAGAGCTTCAGCAAGACTATTTGGTAAATGTTATTAAATATTTAGTAAATGTTTGGATTTGAGTATACCAAGGTTCATACTAATTCAGGATCCGTTAATTCTCATGGAAAACACTTCCAACAGTAGTAACTTCATGTACAACTCCCCCCTTAAAAGGCATCTACGTCAAGCCAATGTTTTTCTTGCCGAATTTGATGTTTTCCACAATAGTACACCAAAGTTGAAAACATTGTCCTTATAATCTTATATTACTTATACTTATACTATACTATGATTTTTGTAAATGGTTTTCCTGTATAAATTCAATAAAAAAATAAATAAAGATAAAACTTAGCGAAATGTAAACGCACTAGCAGCAGATAGTTTCAGGCTAATTCTTATGTACATTGTGCTTTATCCATTGCTAAAAATAAGAAGGCTACACTTAAAGCTGAGATCCTAAAGGTATACTCCACGGAAAAATTCAACTTTATTATTTGCATCATAACATTAATCCAGGTTAATAAAATATATAAAATTCAAAATTTTTCCATTTATCCTGATATTTTATTTTAAAAAATGCCTCGGAAGATTGAAAATTGGCCCTGTGATCATCCCATCCCTTCTCTAGAACACTGCGGAAAAAGAGGTCATTTCCTACCACAAAAAGCTAATGGAATTTCGTCGCCTAGTCATTTTCGATTCTGCATATTGCAAGCATTTGGTGTCCTCTTTTCTATCAGAATGTATTTAAATTCTTCTGTGTTTGGGTGTGCAATTAAGAAATCCGATTAAAAACTTCACGTTTCATAGATTTCTACAATCAGAACTAATTACCTAACTAATAAGAAGCAGTGGGTTACCTTTTGCCAATAAGGGAACAAATGCGAACAGCGTCGTGTTCTTCATTTATGTTTTGAAAGGTCATGCTTTTTCTATGATCTTGCAGTTTTAAATTCATTGTCAATTAAAACGAAATTCATTGAAACTTGATTCTGTTCCACTCTAGAAGGGTCTAAGTCTGGTGATCTTCAAGAACAACGACCACAACAGGTATATCGCTGAAGATCCCGTATCAACAGTTTAATGCATAGTGCTGTATATCCCAGAAGTTTCAGTAGCATTTAATTCTGCTAACAGCCCTTGTACATCGCTGTCACTGTTATCAAAATCGCTGTCATCACTATCGGTCTTGTTTCCATATTCTTAGTCCATTGCAATGCCCTGACAACTAACTGATTGCGCCTGCGATAGCATCCAATGTGTCACATCACGATTCAAAACTTCTTCGCACTCTTCCGCAGGTTGTGACGTCACAGCCTGCCGAAACATGGTGCCAGTATTGATCGCAAGGGGAGGTAAAAAAATGAAAGTTTTTCGTATATTTTATTAATTTTGAGTTCAAATTGAAATTTTTTATATATGGTACTTGGTTATTGAGACCTTCATCTTTCATTTTAAGCAAAGTTTCTTTAAGTGTGGAATTTACCTTTAAGCTCAAAGAGAAATCCAACAGGAGGTGTAACGGTCAGAGAAGCAGAAAACAGCACACAATAACGCACGTAAATTGCGTTGATTGGAAAACGAGACACGAAATTTCAAGTCGTCAGAAACGTAACTTTTACAATGCTTTCTAAGACATTAATGTTATTTTTCTGCCAACCTGAGACTTCATTTGTCATTCTCTAATCAACGTAACTCGAGTGAGTCATCGTGTGCTCTTTGTTCCCATGACTATGCCCCTCCTCCCCTACCAACTTGATGTATCGCGTGGGCATATTGAAGTTTCTAAACAATGTCAAAAAAAACCAAACTTTGATATTTTCTTTATTGAATACAAAAACATTAGTGTACCTATATAAAGCTCAAGGTCTTTGTATTGCTATTAAATATATGAAATATGGAGGATTCGCCATCTTTTCCTGGTTTCGTCAAGGTAATGGAATGAATAGCTGCTAAATATTTTGAAAAGGAATAACAGTATCTAACAATATGAATGGTTTACAACGAACAGTGAAGCATCAATAGATACTGTTATTCGTTTTCTTAGATGCTGTTATTCATTTTCAAAATATTTAGCAGCTATTCATTCCATCACCTTGACGGAACCGGAAAAAGATGGCAAAACCAGTTGTGAAATAAATGTCATCAAAATGTACTGCAAAGCCTCCATATTTTGTATAAGTGTGCATCCTTGTTTGTTTATTTGTTTATTTTAATAATTTTTTTAAAAATGTAAAGAGACTTTACGGACATCCTATGTAATAGTTTTTTATTAATTCATTATTAATAGTCCTATAAGTATTAATACATGTAATTGAATTTCACATTTAAAATAGAAGAGCTCTTTGTATATTAATGATATACAGTGGATCCTCGATTCATGAACTTAATCCGTTCCAGGCAACTGTTCACAAACCGAGATGTTCGTGTACCGAGGCAACTTTCCCCATTCAAATCAATGTTAATACAATAAAATCGTTCCAGCGATCAAAAAGAGAGATTTTTTCCCATTAATTTAACATGGGTACAGTAAACAATACATCAAAGATATAAATCCTAAACTGCGAGTGATATTCACACGAACACAAATTACAAAGTGAATACATGTAGTACGAAGTGACACCGTCTATCTGCGCATGCTTAGAATAACAAGTTAGTGAAGTCGCCTGTTCATGAACCGAAATATTGGTGCATAAACCAAATCAAAATTGTTGTTCATGAATTGAGGTTTCACTGTATTAATATCTTTTTGTTTTTTATTTTATTAAATTAAAAAAATATTACTATCAAAATTAGTAATGTATATTTTACTCTATTGTTTTAAACTTATTTTCACTGTCATTTATAAAGAAGGTAACTGCAAAAGTTAATAATATAACACAACAAAAAGTAAACTCGGTAATACACTCGGTAATTTTAGTAGTAATATAAAAAGATATAGTGAGACCCTTAAAAGGAAACTGCTTGATCATAGGATGATGGATATTAGGATTATAATGCAGCCTAAATGCACGTGCAGCCAATGAAAACATTTTCTTTTTCACTAGCCTAAGTTAAAGTGGCCTACACCATAACAAAATATGGCATTTTTCTAAATCCCCTTACCCTAAAAAAAAAAAAAAGTGTGAATGCTCACAATTGTCTTTTATCTCAGCCACACAATTCCTTAGTAATTCTCTTTTCTCTTCTCAATAGTCCAGGATGGTGAAATGATTGAAATGGTCTTGATTGATAGTCCTTAAAGCATGGTTCCAATATACAGGGTATCCACAAAGTCTGGATACATGGGAAATTTCACTATTTTACTTATTTGTTATTTTTCCGAGGGGGGAAAGGCGGATGTGGTGACTTAGCAGTGACACAGCTGTTAGAGATTGGCTGAATGACACTTTTCCTCATTGGATTGGAAGAAGAGGTCATGTGGAGTGGTCCCATCGTTCACCAGACCTATTCAATCGCGTTCACCTGAATTTTGCAAGGTGCATCAAATTATGCATTGAAAATGATGGAAATCATATTGAAAATATTATTTATTAAAATTAAAATTAAATAAAATTGTTTTGTTTTAAAAGTATGTGTTAATCCCCTATGTACCCAGACTTTGTGGACACTCTGTACATAAAAAACAACGGCAGAAACCACAAAGCAGAAAACTTTTTGACATATCTTCCTGCTTTTGTCTTTCTGTCCGACAGAAAACACTCTTATCTTTGTAGGCTATGACTCAATCCAACTCGAAAGAAAAGGAGTTTCTTGGTCGGGCATAAAGACAAAAGCAGGAAGTGACGTCAAAATATTTTCTGCTTTGTGCTTTCTGCCGTTGTTTTTACGCATGTGGGAAGCAGGCTTAAGTCTGAGTTGAATATTTTACATTTTCATATTACCAAACTTAAATTTAATGTTTGATAGGGTTTGAATGTCAACCTCATGTTTTCAGCGTTTCCTAATACATAATTCTACTAAAGGCAGGATTAGAAATGATTATAAATTATTTTATTCTGTAGCTGTTTTTCAGTCTCAGACACAATCTAGGAAGAATGTATTTTTTAATATGCGAAATGTACACCAAGTTGGTTGGTTGATTGGTTGGTTGGTTTGAGTTTTACCATGCATCAACCATATTTGAATTCAATAAGCTTATTTCAGTATTGTTTTGTTCTTATGTGTGTGTAAGAAAAGAAATTTATAACAAGAAATGCAGTTTATTCAAATTTAGAAGGAAAAAACATCAAAATAAACCTAACACAAAATGTTAAGAAACTCTCCATTGCCCTCATTCTGATCAAATTATTATTGTGCTTGAAAATTATTTATCTGTTTATTGCTTTCGTAATATAATTTTCTTCTGCATTTAAAAATAATGTTCTAGTTTTGTGTGTTCTTATTGTCCTTTGTGGACATTTAACGAAATTCAACTTTTCCGCAACACTTAATTCAAATTCTTTATTTTGAAATAATGGTATTTTATTATTATTTTAAAATTAACTTTTCCATTTAAAATTAAAGTAATAGCCATTTATCATAATTTTTGTAAAAAAAAAAAAAAAAAAAAAAAAAAAAAAAAATGGAAATGAATAATCATATCAGTGTATATAATAATATACAGGGTGATTATAAATGATTCATCGGGTTTTGAAGTCTTATAGCTTAAAACCCGATGAATCATTTATAATCACCCTCTATTATTGTTCATGATATTGTGTATATGGTCAATTTAAGTTATGTTAATGAGCCAAGACAAATTAACCATTTATTAATTTCAGACCAAGGAGGAAAGTGGATCACCCTTTTAGAAATTAAAGGACAACTCTACGCAAAAAAATTGATTACAATTTTTTTTACAGAATATCATTCTTTGACATAAATATAAAAATCATTCCCGTTGAAATTTTTAAATTTGGTCCATAATTTCAATATAAGAAACTGCTTTGAAAAGTGAAAAACGGCACTTTGCCCCTCCCTACCGCTGGCCATTTTTTTCCGGAAGTGACGTAGTTTGAGTCAAAGGAGGCCAACGAAAAAGACAGGCCCAGACGCGGAAAAGTCACTTGTCCATAGTAAGAAAGGCCCTGACGCGAAAAAGTCACCTGACCAACAATCCAGCCTTTATTGTTTTCAGCAAATGAAAAACTACTGACTGTTAAAATCCAAGATGGAAACAATGAAAATTACATTGTTTTTCGGTCTACATTGTTATTCGGATTACATTGTTATTCTACATTTGACTCCAACTATGTCACGGCCTCACCCAAATCCCACTCATTATTTTCATTTTTTCACACATTTAGAGTTCGAATTAAAGTTTTTTAAATATGCCACGATGTTATTAATAGGTTAGACTTTTGATTCAAATAAAGTTGTATATGACCATAGAGTTGTCCTTTAAGAGATGTCAGAGTTCTCTGCTCTAATGAATGAAAATGAGTAAAGGCAATGAATGAATGTGGAAAAAAACATTGTTTATTACATTAGTCAATGCCTGATTTGTTAATCAGTAAAAAGAGAAATTTTTTTTATCTTTAAAGATTTCTGTTTGAAATTTTCTTTCTACCTTTCTTTTATTTCATGCAAGAAGTATAAGACATTTGGCATAAGACACCTTACACAAGATGTTTGCTAATGAACATATGAGCAATGAGAAGTGAAGAAAAATTCTGAAAATCACATATTTTTTGTCTGTTATAGGTTTCAATGGATAATATAACTTCATTTTTTGAAAATATTTTTTAAGCTTGCTTCTACTCCAGCGATAGTATAAGTACAAAATATTTGTAAAGAGCTTTTTTTTATTGTTATTAAATATTTACTGCACAGACATATAAGCATTTATTTTTAAACATAGCAAATTTTCGTAATTAGAAATTACATAAAGCCCATGTTAGCTAGGCATTTTCATTTACTGATAAAATTCATTCTTCAAATCATAGTGGGTCTTGAGTATATGATTATATTTTTTTTTTTATAAATAGTCTTGGAATTGGTCTTTTTTTTAAAGAGGAATTTATATTTTCTGTTTTTGATGTTTTATTTAAGTGAGATGTATCTTATTTAGATTAGTAAGTACATATGGAGAAAAGAGGAAAAAAAATTTGTCCTTAATTTGATAGATATAGTTTATATTAATCATTAAATTTATCTCCCTCCATATCTTGCTCAAAATATACAGTAATAGAAATCCAAAGTTTTCCAATTAGCCAACATCTCAAGGGCCCCTCAGAGCTCACAGATTGGATACAAGACTGAGAATATAATAGTGTTTTATAAAGTGATAAATTTGATTTAAAATATCCCCTGTTATTAATTTTTTACTTTTTTTGATACAGAGCTAGTATCAACAAGTATATTCAATGCATTATTAATCAATGGATTGCAAAATAAAATTTTGCTTCAAGGATCTATTCTATAACACAAAATTTTAAATCATCAGAATTGTACTTAACATTCATATCTCTTTACTGAACAGTATTAATTCTTTATTTCATTATTTATTAAGTATAAATTTTATTTGCCAACTTATTTGACCAAATAATAGCCAACAACTCATATAGTAAAGCTCAGACCTCCAGACATTGCAAAACAAAAGGATGACTTTTAATGCACCTGCAAGGTTCAAACATCATTTTGAAATCCAGTGATGCTGAATCAACATGTAAGAACATTACATGTAATGCAAATTTAAATAATGACCATTCCCAGAATCTTTTTATTTGAATATGACATTCAAAATTCATATTGCTAGTTTCTGATTTGGCTTCAGTGACAATGACAAATACATTATCATATAATAATTAAGTCCCCAACTAGTTTAATGAGCACTATTATCAAAATGCCATAGTATATGTCATATAATTTTAAATGCAGTATCAGTTGGCTGATGTATTTAATATACTAACATTAAGAGTGTATTAAGACTATGAGGCATATATTTAATATATCAATGATAATAATATCCTTTCTAATTAAGGATACAAGTTCTAAAGTAATATTAAAATAAGGACACAAGTTCTAAAATAATATTACAGTGATACAAGTTCTAAAATAAAGATGTATTTTGCAGTTATATGATGACATACAGTGATATCTTTTGAACCATAGGAAAGATCAAAATTTTTTTAAAGGCATTCAAGACATTGATCATCTAAAACACCATAAAGGAAACAGAATCTGATATTTAGAAGCCATGGATTATTATTTATCAAGGTGGACCATTAAAAAAAAGTGAAAAACAATGAACGTTCTATGGACACTCCTAAATTCAATAATTAAAACTATGCAAAGAATAAATAAGTTTGGTATGTTTTATCATTCTAACATCGATTAAGAAAAAAGTTTTGAAATATTAAGAGATATTTATTAAAATTTTTATTCTTTTACACTTTTTAAAATAATTCTGTAAAAGGTTTCATATGAGAAACCATTAAAACATACAAATAATAAATTTTTAAATGTAAAACCTTCTATAGTTAATTATGTCAAATTTTTCATATAAACACAATTTCAGAGGTGTTTATCAATAAATTTTCAAGAAATGTCAATAACAACAAGGAAAATATAATCAGATTTATTATTTTAGTAGGTTAAAAACCTAAAAAGTGCTTTATCTAATAAACTGGTCAAACTAATTTTTACCAATTTTATTTAATGTTCAGTAAAATATGTAATTATTGCAAAGATATAGGTTTCACGAGTTTTGTTCATTATATAAGCAAACACTTCCTTGGGTCAAAAATAGAAAATAAACAAATAACTAAACAATAAATAAATAAATAAATAAATAAACAGAATTTTTTTACAGATATTATTAAAAGTATTAAAATATCTGTAAACTTTATAATGATTGTAATGTTATTCTTCAAACTGCCTTGACACGATCATAGCTTTAAAAGGACTAAAGGGCATTCAATTACTGTTGTTTTTTTGTTTGTTTTTTCCAAATTTAAAGTATTATGAAAAAGTATGCGTTTGAATTTTTAAAATTTATTAAAAAATGCATCAATTTATTAAAAATGAAGGGCAATTTACTTAAAATGTTATTGCTTATGCTAAAAAAACTAATTTGATATCTAACTTGAAATTTGATCTTTATATAGAGTAATCTTTAGTCAAAGCCAGTCATATATAATTTTGCAAAATAATTTAAACAGAAATAATGAATTAATTCATTTATGCTTTTAAATAGATCAATATATACTTATATAGAAGCCTATATATTTATATATTCATTTATATATACAGGCATATTAGAATTGATAAATACATGTTTTAACAAGTATGTGTTTAAAGATCAACATGTTTTATTACTCAAAACAACGTTATTGTAAAACCATTGAAGCCAATGATATGTGCCTGTATTTTAGGCATTTATGTCGATTTTATTTGCCACAAATAAGCTTAGATTCGGTTTTCGCATTAATAAAATGCATCAGCTTTATTAAAGATGAATTCTGCCAAGAAGGTAAAATCTTATTCTGGTTTGACCAGGCATTTTGGACGAAACATAAACATTAGGCAGTGAAGCCTAACGCTGTGCGGTCAATTTCGTTTTCCTGTTTCACACTGGAAATGTTTTCAATTATCTTTCGAAGATTCCACCGATTTATAACGGGAATAAAACATCATTTTTTCAAGCGTCCTATGAAATCTGATGTCTCAATTTTTACTTTAGAAAATAAATTTTATTCAACCAAGAATTTGCAAATGGCGAACAACTCCCCCCTCCTCTCGTTTTTTTTTTTTTTCCTTCTTACTTTGATCAAAGATTTATATACAGATAAGAAATAAATAATAATTTGTTATATCTAGAGCAAGGCTTAATTTACTCTCACTATTTCTTTTCTCCCTTAATAAGAGTCTGTGTAAAGTAATGCCGGTTGATAAATCAATCATATTTTTTTTGGCAAATCGGGGGGAAAAAATCACCAGTAAGGTTAGTGCTATAATACGAGAACCTAATAATGTTGAAACGATTTCATTATCCCTCCCTTCCCCGCCCAATGTACTGGTTTCGTCCAAAACTCACGCAGTAACGTGGCAGCCATGGTTTCTGCCGACTCAGATTAGAAAAGCGGTTAAAACAACTCTTATACAAATGTAAACAGTTCTTGTTATAAATCTGTAACCGATCCTAATTTCTCCACCAACTGGTGTCCTTAATGTTAAAAAAACGCGCTCTACGCGTTGAAAAACAACACTGATTTCAACTGTCAGAGAGCCATAGACCAATATGGCGAATATGAGGATAACTCGTGTTAGAAAGGAGGTGAAGGAAAAAAAAAAATTGATGTATTCGTAACGCATACATCCAACTCTATAGTCGGCTTACCTCATAATTTCCTTTTCCTTGTCATCCTCCTCTTTCTGTCGGGCCATCACGGATTCAATTATCCTTCTCTCTTCTTCGGTGAGGTGGCTTAGATCGGGCATTGGTGGAGGCTCGATTACAGGTCCGCCGAGAGGTATCATTCTCTTTTCCGACATTTTGGATCGAGGCAAACCAGACAAAAGACCGTGATGACCGGCTCACTAACTGGTCACGGTAAAAGGGTTAACTTTTGTGCGTCTGTGGGGGCGTTATGTACCTTCATCGAATGGCGCGTGTTCTCCACCCGGCACCTTCCTACGCCATAGCCGCCACATTTCAGAGGGCCATATCCCCGGTAGGCGTGAGGGATGACGCGATCACTGTATCCCCCTTTTCTTGGGGTCTTGGAGCAGTACAGGCCAGACTTCACTGGCTCACAGGCGAAAAATCACCCACAGCTCATTAATTATGAATGCGCGGTTAAAATTTAATAGGATGCGTTAAATTTCAACCAATCGCCTTCGCTCCTTTCCTTGACGTCACCCGTAATTGTAAACAAGAAATCGATCGGTCAAGAGGCGCTGGCTCCTCTGAATGAATTCCTACGCCTAATAGTTCGCGCGTGTTGCACTTTCATAAACAAGACGTTTCCACCAGGATGAGAGCAAATTTTCATCTCTTGGATTTTAAAAAGCTTTCATGTTTTACATCATTTGTAATTTTATATACAGATATACACAAGCATCTAAACATCGAGTTGAACGGTAATGGCTTACTACATAATGATTGGGTGCGAGGAGGATGAGCTCAAGTGTGCAAACAGCTGATGAGTGCAAATAATTGCTTGATTGGCAACGCAAATCCATTACGCGATAGATGTTCACCAACGAGGTTTTTTTCTCCCCCATATGCTTTGATGAAGGTTACGGAACCATCTGTTTTAATTTTCTTCAATATCCAACGTTATTTTTTTTTCTCTCTCTCTCTCTCTCTGTTTTATTCTTTCATATCAAATTTTGTTTTTCCGCTTATCAAATCGTAAAGATGTTTACCCTGTTGTGCTCCAGAAGCATGAGAGTGCGCTTCTCCTGATGACGCTGCCAACGGCATGGAAAGTCACCCACATCGACGACAGCCCGACTGCCATAAAAATTTGCTCTCAAAATACAGTGGGTGACACTTTTCTTCCTATATACAACTTCAGTGATTTATTGTTCAAAGTGTAAAGATCCTCAGTGTTTTCATAAAGTTTGAATTTCTCTTTTAAAATTTTAGATTAAGTTTTCAGGTTAAGTTTTAATATTCCTTCCTTAATATTTCAAATTTCAAAAATTGTCGCTCGTTTATTGTGTACAAAAACTTTAATGATTCAATTTTTCGAGTTTTATTATATTCTTCGGTGTTGGCTTTTAAACATTTAAAACAATTACTTCTTCTTAATATCGAAATCTATAATTATCTACATAAAAAATCCAATGTTTATTTTAATGTTGTATGTTAATACAATTGTTTGTAAAAAAATTTTTTTAACAGTTTAGAATGCTATAGGCTTATGATAACCAAACGTTTAATGCGCAATAAATTTTAGAATGATTTGTTTTCCATTTGATTCTTACATTTTTTAAGGTTGAATTTTAACTTAAGTGTAATTTTCCTTCTTATTTCTTGCTCGGAAAAATAAAATAAAATTCTTGGAAAGTAACTGCAATTTAGGAGGGAGAGAGTGTGAAAATAATAACTGATGAAACGAACTCCATTTGTGAATTATATTATGCAATATCTAAATGTAATAAACCAGTCCTTTTGATCATTAAGGTTAAAACAATTATGATGAAATATAGCTGCAGCTGCCCTTTTCATGCCTAATCTCGCTGCAAAACAATTCGTTCATAAAAAAAAAAAAAAAAAAGCCTCAGAAGGTTCGATACCTTTTTATTTTAAAGATGAAATTTTATTTTTTGCATAAATATTATTTCATACTTAAATTTTTTTTCTTAGACCAATATCTTGAGCTGAACAATACTTAAGAAAAGAAGTACACATATTCAATTTAATAAATCCATCGGCTAATATATATATTTTGAAATATTATTGAACTACGTATTTTCATACAAGACGTAATTTTGTGAAAAAAAATTTTCAATGAACACCTTGAATGCGATTTCTATAGGTGTTTTATTAATTCATTCAATGCCCATAATTCCGCATCTACTTATACATATTTAATGACAAACTGTATAATATAGTCACGTTTTTTCAAATGTATATATATATTTTTTATTATAATTGAACGATACTGTTAATGTTCTCATGCAAGACTGGTCATGCCAAAATGCTTGTGTCTTTCTTTTTCTCTCTTTCCCCTGAAGAATTTATTTTTAAACCTAAAATATAGTTTTTCATTTTTAAGGGTTAATTTGTTAAAACAAACAGGCTGTTTATTGCTATTTACTGAAATTAAGTTTAAAAAAATTATAAAACTTGGATCGTGCAGCCTACTATTAACATTTGAATACCCATTATGGCAACTTGTATTTGAGATTTGTTCAATACAGATTTAAAAAATGCCAATGTAAAATTACACCAAAATGCAATGATGAAATAATCTAGTGGAGATTGTTAAAGCCAATATTTTTGAAATAGAAATGATATTTATCAGTAATATACATGTATTAAGAGAAAAGGGCCATGTTAATAAATGGCCAAATAAAGAAATAGACTATTAAATAAAATAATTCCATTTGCCAAGATAATTAAAAGTCTATTAACTAAATACTTAAATTTGTAGCTGATTTTCTCTGTAAATTGCCAATAATTTAGGATATTATTGATAGTGACATGTAAATCTAAAATCGTAGCGCTGTATGCTAAATCTAGGATTGGTAAAACTTAAACTTTTTATTTTAATTAATGTTTATAATTCCAAAAAGAATGTTTTTAATTATTATTTATAGCTTTTATTTGATATACGTATTTTGTTATTATTAATCCATTAATTATTATACCATTTAATTACAGTTAGTTTCTGATCCACAATTTATGATACAAATAATGAGTGGGGGAGTAAAGACGATAAAAACTGCTCTAAACTTAGTTTCGATTTCTTGATTATCATTTAATCTCTAATGCAAACAGAACAAATGAACCCCTTAAACGTGACTGCAAGGAATACAACTGATAAATTGATTCGAGGTGTTTTATTAGAAACTGTAGCAACAAAGCGTATTTTAATTTTTGAATACTATTATTATTATTGCAAAATTAAAAATTTAATATAACATAGTTAAATAAATTAGATAATTCAAGTAGATACTTCTTGCATCATCCTCGTTTGTTTTTTGTTTGTTTTTTTTTTGTATTATTATTAAAAGGTTTAACCCCTCCCCATTTTTTAAAGTTATTATTTAAATTTTTATTATAATTTAATGCCATTTTTAAAATAGCCAAAAAACTATCAATAGCTAGCCTATCTGCCAAATGACACGTAATCGTATTTTGACAGTATGGCAACAAATAACATACTTATTAAAAAATAAGCATTAAAAATATTGTCCTTACGTTTTCGATATATCAAATGAATTTAATTCGAGATACCAAAGCAAAGCATTCAAGGAACAATAAACTTAAAGAAATGAACTCGATTCAGAAGATGAACTCCTATTTACAATAATGCCATTAAATAGTTAATTTAATTCCTGCTGATTAAAACCTTTATCAAAGTTCCAGTTCCCAATTTTATATACATTTATCTTATTCCAATTATGTCTTAACATAATAATGTATTAACGATTACACAGACCAACAAAAACATAACTTTTTAAAAACGTTTTTATCGTTAAGAACTGATTCTTATGCTTTTTTTTGTGTGCTGAATCCGTATCTGACCTCACTTTTTTCTATCACCCACAGATTTCTCGTTTTTCAATGAAACATTTTAAATTATTCAGCGTTTGGGGCCTGTTAAATTTCCTTGTGGACACTTGAACATCGCAGCCGCTTCTTGTATTCTAGACCGTGCTTCACACTCATTACTTTAACACTGCAGTCTCTATGTGCATAACTTGAATACGTGACTTGATAGAAAAAAATCTAAAAGCAGATTCGAATTCAGCATACTAAAAACCACACGATTAAGGCAAATTTCTTCAGATTTTCTTTTCATCGTTGGCCTGTGTTATTGTTGACTTTCAAAGCCTTAAATTTCAAAATTTCTCTATTCTTATATTTAATAATCTGACAAATATATTTAGGGCCTAGATATATTACACCAAAACCAACTGTCTTTGACGTACTTAATTATACATTATTTGATGCAGATCGGCAGCATTTGTTATTTATCAATTAATATATACAAAGAACCTACCATAATATGAAATCCCCATCCTTCTATTTGGATATTATATTCATTACAATGACAGTCACTTGATAGAAAACTTGATTAACTTTGGAAGTTGAAATTGAAAGACAGTCTGAATTAGCGAATTATATATTGTGACACTGTATTTTAATTCATTCTTTATACTTATTTAAATGCCTTCCAAAGAATAACGAGGTAACACACTCTTGAATTCTTATATCAGAAAATCTGATCGTTTAACTGAATACACAATTTGTAATGCAATCCAAGTTTTTAATGCCTATGGGCTTATACAGCAACTGCTTTCAGTCGAGCAAACCTTCGACTTTCGCTGGCCACTAAATCCATTGAGGCAGCAAAATGAAGTGATGAAATGCGTTTTCAAGATATAAAGGTATAGATCATGAATGTCGCAAACTCGTTGCGCCACATGTTCACTTTCTTTATACATGTAAATAAAAGGGCACAGGGCAGAACGAGAATGGGTAGAGAGGGGAGGGGCCTTTGGAAAAGAACTGGGTATGTGTGTATTTTAGTATACCAAGGCTCATACTAATTCAGAATTCGTTAAAACTTGCGGAAAATAAAGATAAAACTTAACGAAATGTTAACACACTAATAGCATATACTTTCAGCAAAATTTCTTATGCACATTCCGCGTTATCCGTCACTAAAGAGTTGGTTATCCGGACTGCTACACGGTAAACTCGCATCTTAAGCCCGAGTTCTATGGAGTAGCGGCATGGAAGAATAGAAGAATGGAAGAATAGCGGCATCTATTCTTCCATGGTTTAAGAAGTCAGCTTTGAGTGTAACGATCGAGATAACCAACTCTTTAGTGTCGGATAACGTGGAATGTGCATAAGAAATTATGCTGAAAGTATATGCTATTAGTGTGTTAACATTTCGTTAAGTTTTATCTTTATTTTCAATAAGTATTAACGAATCCTGAATTAGTTTGAGCTTTGGTATACTAAAATACACGGATGGGGCCTACTTTTTTCTTCTGTCTTGAGCCTCCTTGTAGCATTGTATCAGCTTTGTTTGGGCCTGAATAATATTAAAACTTATCATTGTCATTTTTACCTGCTTTCTAAGGCTATCATTGTCATTTTTATTCAAAAGAACAGGAGTTTTGAACACCCATTGCCTGAACTATTTAAGGCGGAGGTCGTGTGATCAACAAAAGGGGCAAAAAGGGAGGAGTTAACGCTGTAACCTGTTTAAAAAAGGTCCCGAATTTTGAATGAATGAATCATCTCCCTCATATCACTAATCTTGACTGTTGTCAGGACAATGTAGACAATAACTAACTATACAGCCTGCTCAATGATTCTTTGCTCAACGTGACATGACCTTATAACTGCTGTCTACTATTCCCAAATTTGTCTGCTGTCTTGTTTTCGAATTTATCTAATTGCCCCGCCTCTCTCTTAACTAGCGAATGCAAACGCCACAATTATTTTAAAAATTCAATAAAAAAAATTTTGCAATAAAAAATTTTTTGTAATTTAAAAAAATAAATAAATAAACACAAAAAAAGTGTTCCTCTTTTTATCAGGAAAATTCAGTTGCTTGTTTTATATTGTACACTGATTTTGCGTTGCTTCTTTTAATTAACGTTATTAATATTCATGGAACTGAGGGAAAGGCATTCATTACTAAGGGAGCCGGTTGCAAAGAGACGAAGGGTGCCTTCACTTGTCTTGTCTTTTTTTTTTTTTTTTTCCACATTTTAATTCCATTTTGGGGACCAGTTATGAAAACCCAGTGTACCCGTCTCCCATTTGCATAGCCCTCTTGTTTTTCAAGATGTGCATTCAATTTTCTTTGATTTACTTTCAAACGTGTTGCACCCGCGAGTGACACATCCTCTTTTCTCTGGTCACCGTCAACGAGTGGCGCCACGTGTCAGGCATAGTTTCAATGAGCTCATAAGAAAGCATGACGCACAACGGAGGGCGAAGCTGAAAGGGTTGTCAGCGGTCCATCCGATTGTGTAAAGTCCGTCGGTCGTTTCGCCTGTCAAAGTTATGGACAAAAAAGGTTAGGAAAATCGTTCAAAGCAGAAACGGCTCGTACAAATATCTTCTGAAACCGGCTTCAGCCTTCAACCATTATCGATTTTCTTGGCTTGAAAAAAGATGTCTCTTATTTTGAAACTCAGAAATATTACCTTTTCTAATTCGATTACAGTAAAATGCAGTCTTTATCTGATGATAAAGCCCTTTTCTCCTCCACGAATGAGGGTTAAAAAAAAACTCAAAAAGTACAGTACATTATCTCCTTTCTTTTTGTTCTAGTAGAAAATGTTTAGATTGATTTTTTTTTTTACACTTCATGAATAAAAATGCATATTCCAAAGCAAGCGATTCTCAAAATGGGGAGATTTTACAAGATAAGACTTTTATATTTTTGATTTAACTATTTTTGAGAGGGGCTAAATATATTAGTGTGGGAGGGAGAGGGGTCGCGACCATAAGTCTTGTCGAAAAGGAAGTGCTACTTTAAAAAGTTTGAGGAACACTGGTCTAATCACTGTTCTAACGCAGAGCCACACGAAAGTTTATCTTTTAACCGTTTAAACTCAACCTCTTGGGATAACCAAATCATGCCAAGTCAGTACGTCATGGCCTGATTATGTACAAAAAATTACGTCATGTATCGGATCGATTTTTACCTTTCAGAATTTGTTAGCTAGACAGCCATGGTCCGATTTTTCACTCGAACTGGTATTTTGCTTGGCTCTGCCCCAGTACTGCTCTAACCTAAAACCAGATTCGTAATATCTTAGGAGCTTGAGTTCTATGAAAATCGAATTTCCAAGAACACATTATCCAAACGTAGCAAAAGAGCAAACGCGTACCATAGTGATAACAGCAACAGTCTCAGAAAATTGATATATAAAGAAATTTTTAAGGGATAGGTATACACTCGCTCACCAAAAGTCATGGCACACCTGCCTAATCACGTGTTGGACCCCCTCTGGCCCGGATAACGGCGGCGACTCGTCGTGAAAGAGAGTCTACCAGTCCCCGAAGCACATCCACAGGCACTGCAAGCCATGCCGCCTCCACTGCACTCCATAACGATGCTGCATTTACCAGTTGTGTTGGTGACGACCTGACAGATCGTTCGATGACGTCCCATGAATGTTCAATGGGATTGCAATTTGGAGAACGTGGAGGCCAAATCATTGTCGTGAAGTCGGTAGGATGTTCCTCCAGCCACTGCCGTGTCACAAGGGGCGTGTGTAGAGGCGCATTATCTTGCTGGAAGATGCCGTCGCCCGGGGGTAAAAACAGTTCATGAAGGGGAGCAGGTGGTCCCCAAGCAGATCGACGTAGGAAGTAGCATGCAGAGTGGATGTCAGATGCACCAATGGACCCATTGCATGCACCGAGAAAACACCCCAGACCAGTATGGAGCCTCCACCTGCCTGAGTGGTCCCACCTGACAAGCATCTGACAAACGGGCTTCGTGTGGCCTGCGCCAGAAACGGACACGACCATCGACCCGATACAGCTGAAACCGTGACTCGTCGGACCAGGCAACCCTTCGTCAGTTCTCAGGGGGTCCAATGTCGATGTTGGTTGGCCCAGGCTAGGCGTTGCCGACGATGTACAGCTGTCAAGAGTGGCACCCGTCGTGGCCTCCTGCCCCCAAAGCCTGCAGCTGCTAAGGTTCGCCGAATTGCCGTCACGGACACAGTTGTGAGACGTCTCTGGTTGTACCACCTGGTGATTTGACCCGCTGTCGCCCTTCGATCAGCAGTTGCAAGCCGGGTGACCTGGCAAACACCTCTTGCATCAATGAGGCGTGGGCGGCCCGTCCGCTGTCCGACATGGGGTATAATCCCTCGTTGGGTGTACTCTTGATAGACCCTTGCAACAGTTGTGCGGGAAAATTTCAGGATGTTGGCTAGATCTGATATTGAGGCACCCATCCGTCTGGCACCAACAATCATGCCCCGTTCAAATGCGGATAGCTCTTGGCGTGCTGCCATTTCTGCAGCTAGTTTTGCTTACAATGATTGTGTGCTGTCAAGTAGTCCTGTGCACAGTGTGACCAGATTTTTTTTCCAGAAAATACTAAATGCAACGGCAAAAAAATACGAAAAAATACTAACATATAGTGCTTTAATACTAAATAAAATACTAAATGCAAAAGTACTTTAATACCACAGATACATAACACATTACTATATATCTGTGTTTAATACTAAGTAAGGTACTGAATAATTAGTGCGTAACGGAAATGGAAATCGGAATTGATCACAGGATTCTTGAGTTTCAAAGCAGCTAGAAAAGCACTGCAGTGCCATGAATTAAATGTGTTGCGTTGAAGTCTCTTCTCGCATTACAGATGTTGTGTTGATTTTCTAGCAGCGACTTTAAGTGTCTTGAAACTCAACAATGATCCGGTCTCGGGTTCAGTTTTGCAAATTGGAGGATTGGAACGGAATTGGTATTGAAAAAAATCAAAAGATGTATGGGAATCTGAATTTGAATTTAGCCATTTAACAAGGTGATTAATGGATTAACATATTCGTGCTGACTGACAGGCTGACAGACACTGAATAAATTTGTCCGTCTGTTATTGGTTGGGAATTTTCAATGGGAACATTTGGTTCCATGACGCAATCAATTTGTAACAACTGAGAGTCTGGTATTACAAATTGGTCCATTATCTTGGTTCAGAATTTCATTTGGATTTCCAAATTTCAATGCTCTCGAACGCATCCATGTCAAAACCATTTGCACGAATTTGTCATAATATTCCAAAAAATACCGGAAAAAATATATATGTCGCAGACACATAGCGTAATTGGACACTTCGTGAAATGGCCAGACACTTCGCGAAGTGTCTAGTTGCATTGGACCCAATTACAGTATCTGTCTGGACACTGGACACACTTTTCATTGCATTCCTACGGTCCTTTTTTACACATACATCAACTTTTTTAAACGGAAAAGAAATTGACTTTACGAAGGAATTGACATTGTGAGAAGCTGTTAAACAAAGTTCCGGAGGCAAGGGTACTTTAAGTGTTATTGCAAATCGTCTAAAAATATTGCTCAACAAAAAGATGTATATGCAATGCAATAGTAGATGTCATGGTAGTATGCCGTACCTTAATAAATAATACTGAATGACTTTTAATTAATTTTGATATCATATGTTTCATCCACAAATATTGTTTTGTAAATCAGCCCAACTTCATTTTGTTTAGAATGAAAATAAATGTTAAATAAAGAAAAATAAAATTTGTGTTAATTTTTTTTGACAATGTCCTTTTATCCATTTTATTACTTTTTTAGAATAAATATTCAATATAATATTCACCATAAATTGTTTATGCTTCCTTCTTCTTGCTTCAATTTCTTTGAATAATCATTTCAGTTTCCGTTTATTAAGTTTTTCACATAGAATTTTGTTTTTGAGATTGTCATCTATTTCACAAGGTAATATTGAAAATATTACTTTGCATCAATATTTATTTATACAACATTTTTTAAATTTTATAACAACTAAAATAATCATTGCAAAAATTGTGTTGAAATTTATGACTAATAACTAAAATATTTTTAGAAAATAATATATTTTATATTTAAATTAAATTCGTATGAAAAATATTAAATTGCAGTTAATTATAATATGGCAAATATTAAAACAGTTTTTTTGTCATTGCGATAGCTAAAATTTTCCTGCACGGGATTTGACATCGTTACTGTATCGGTCTGACCTACCGTAGACACTTCGCGAAGTGTCCAGACAGATACTGTAATTCTACCCAATTACAGTACGTGTCCAGTGCAACTAGACACTTCGCGAAGTGTCTGGACATTTCACGAAGTGTCCAATTACGCTATGTGTCTGCGACATATAGAATTTATATAAAAATACTGAAAAAAATACTAAATATACAAAAATACTAAAAAAATACTAACGCTACAAATTCTAGTCCAAAAAATACTAATTTAGTACCAAAAATACCAAATCTGGTCACACTGCCTGTGCACTTGCATTCCGAGAATGGAAGCAGCGGGATCTGTCTCATTACGGACAGGGAACCTGATTGGAGGTGTGTGCCATGACTTTTGGTGAATGAGTGTACATCACGCTTATGTAATGTAAATTTTTAAAAGCTTTATATATATATAAAAAAAGGGCCGAAAAAAGAAATTGAAAGACAGTTTGAATCAAGAAGGCAGTGGTGAGGGGGATGCAAAACATATGACTAAACCTGAGGGAAACAGTTTAATTGTTCTTTTACGCGTCCACTCCGGGGTGAAACAAACAATTCTTCGAGCATGGTTTCAATAGTATCGACTGAAGAAATAGTTTTTATACAAGGGGAAGTCAGTAAGTAAGTTACAAAGATATACAGGGTGTTTTTGAATTCAGTACAGATTTTTTGGGAGATGATAGAAGAGGTCCTTAGAAGTATTTGTTGTCATATGAACATGGGGTCCCCGCAGCTCCGTTTACTTACAATACTGCATTGAACAATCAAATGACACCGGGACGCAGTTGCTTGGCCACCGAGATCGCCAGATCTCGCACCGATGGATTTTTTTTTATGGGGAAGCATAAAATCAATGGTGTACTCCGAACCCGTAGATACCGAAGAAGAATTGGCGGCTCGTGTTGTCGCGGCAGCAGGTGACATCAGCGACCGTGCAAATCAACTGTTTCCACGCGTACATCAATCCATCATAAGGCGTTGCGAATTGTGCTATGAAGCAAATGGCGGTCATTTCGAACAATTACTGTAAAAGTCATACAGTAGATTGCTTGTGTTAATTGTTAAAAATAAAATAATCTAGGCCTACCAACGCACACTGCGTCCCGGTGTCATTTCATTGTTCAATGCAGTATTGTAAGTAAACGGAGCTGCGGGGACCCCATGTTCATATGACAAAAAATACTTCTAAGGACCTCTTACATCATCTCCCAAAAAATCTGTACTCAATTCAAAAACACCCTGTAGAAATGAAACAAATACGAGGACTGAATTGAAAACTATTTTTATTTCCACATAATCTCCCTGTATATTGAGGTACTTGTCCCATCTTTTCACAAGCCCCTCAAAACTAGTAAAATAAAATTCTTTGGGCAGTGACTTTCCTTTGTACAATCACATGGTTTCGAAAACTGCGCTGAAGTCTTGTCTTTCTTTGCGTGGCCGACTCCTCTTCATCAGTTGGTCGATAGGTAGCTTCACTTTCTTCCATGGGGATTGCTTTTTCTCTTCTTGGGTGGCGGTGGATGTACATGATCGTTTGGGTCTGTGTGCGCTGAAATTCCAACAGCTTGAGTGGGGTTATTCGCTACTTGGTAATCTGTTGTTGCAATTCGCAATCTGCTCTCGATATCTTGAAGGAAAACTTGAACATTCATCATTTGGTATGGTCGCCGTTTCTTCTGTTGACACATTCGTGCATCGTCGACGGCCGCCTGGGACTTCGATGACCACTGGGACAGGGTTGTTTGTTTTAAAACATGTTTTAAAACATCACTCATGTTTTAAAATAAAATGTTTTAAATCAAATGTTTTAAAACAAAAAAAAAATGATTTAAAACAATTGTTTTAAATAAAAAAAAACTGGTTCAAAACGTGTTTCAAACCAAAAAAAGTTTATTCGGAAACAAAAACCATTAACAAAACTTGTGAAATTAAAAAAAATGTTTATGACAGGAATATATTCTGTCTAGAAAGAAAAAAAAAAGGCTGGAATGAATTTTGGTTTTTGAAATCAAACACTACTGACAAAAAAACACCGAAAAAGCATATGCTTAAAGTTATTTAAACATTACCACACAATGTGGGAAACCAGGTCTGCTAAGCTTGGATTTAACTGAAATTTAAATATGTTGTTACGACCCCTCCCACTATTATATTGGATAGTAACTCATGCTTATAATGAGTTTACGAGATATAACTATTTAACGTTAGTCATGTAAGCTATTGATGTATATTTACAAATTCGGACAGTTTGACATTCTAGTAGTCTATGTGGCCATGTGGGTAAGTCAATAGACTACAATGGTGAAGGTTCCGGGTTCAATTTCATTTAATTTAATTTTTTAAACATGTTTTTTGAACAAATTATATATGAAACTAATATTAATTTTTAAAACATTTTTATAATTTTTTGCATATTATATTTCATTTTAGAAAGGTAACAAATTATTTATTTTTAATAACTTATTATACTGGGTGGATACAAAAATGAGCCCCCTTTTTTATTATCGTAACCGAAAGAGATATGTCAATTTTGATGAATCCAATGAATAGGAAGTTGTGGGCGACCTATCTCATGGTGCACTTTTCATCATCCAAAATGCAAATTAGGACACATTCAAAGCCTGTCTTTAAAACCGTAACAGATACACGAAAAATTCCAATTGAAGACTTGTTCAGCATAGAATTCCGAACAAAACAAAATAAAAAATTTCCAAAATCTGATAAACGGTTCACCAACAATCACATGTTGAATTTATTAGTTACCTCATTTCACAGAGACATTTGAATGTTCAACATGCCAATCAAGAAATCACCAAAAATTACCATAATAACATTCGCTTTCATGAGGATAAGCAAATAAAAGGAGGCATGTGTCAGCATACAGAAGACAGAATTCCAGGATGGCAAGCTACATTTTTCCTGAAATGGTCAACATGATCTTCTGCTTTGGATTGTGATTGTTGGTGATCAGTTTTTGTTTTGTTTGGAATTCCATGCTGAACAAGTCTTCAATTGGAATTTTACGTGTATAAGTTACGGTTTTGAATGTGTCCTAATTTGCATATTTGAGATGATAAAAAGTGCACTATGGGATAGGTCACCAACAACTTCCTATTCATTGGATTCATCAAAATTGACATATCTGCTTCGGTTACGATAATAAAAGGGGGGCTCATTTTTGTATCCACCCAGTATAATAAGTTATTAAAAATAAATAATTTGTTAACTTCCTCAAATGAAATATAATATGCAAAAAATTATAAAAATATGTTTTTAATAATTAATATTAGTTTCATATATAATTTGTTCAAAAACATGTTCAAAAAAATTAAATTAAATTGGGAAAAGAGCAGAATTGAAACCGTGACCTTTAGCCCTGTAATCTATCGACTTACCCACATGACCACGTTGACTACTTGAATACCACATTGTCAGAATTTGTAAATATACATCAATAGCCTACATAACTAACTTTAATTATATCTCGTAAACAAATGCCCGAGTTACTATGCCATATAATAGTGGGAGGGGTGCGTAATAACATATTTAAATTTCAGTTAAATCCGAGCTTAACAGACCTGGTCCTCCCCTTGTGAGATTTGTATGTTGAGACAGAAACATTACCTTTATTTTATTTAATAAAATTATTTTATAAATTTTTTAAAATTAATATTCTAAAAATCATAATAATTACTTTATTATTCAAAATATAATTTAAAGAATTATAGTTTTTATTCATAGCAGTAAATAAAATGATTTCAATCTAATGCATCATATTCATGCAATATGTTTAAAAGCATTAAATATTTTTTGAAATAATATGTTTGAAACAGTTGTTTTAAAACAGTTTAAATTAAAAGTGTTTAAAATAATTGTTTTAAAACAAAAAATGTAATTTAAAACAAAAAAAAAAGTTTTTTGGTTTGTTTTTTTTCTTCCCAAAAACTGTTTTTTTTCCAACCCTGCACTGGGATCATTCCTCACTGTTTCTCAATAATCTGCTAACTCTCATTATCTTCAGATACTGCTCATTTTTAAAGATTTTCAAGAATATGTTAAGTTTTAATAACTATCAATTCTAAGAAGAGCCTAAACAGCAGGAACTATATGCATTGTTAAAAATTCCATTTTGTTTTATAGTTCACAGAGGTGGAATGGAATCTTCGTTACATGTCTTAATGAACGTTATATGCGAGGATGGATAAAAAAAAAAAGGTTTCAAGCAGCATTTGAAAAGTAAATAAAGTGGAGAGAATATTTTTTTCCGGGTTAAACAAGTTGTTCCTGCCTACAGAGAAATACCTAAATAGATTTGGTGATTATGTGGAAAAGTGATCAGCAAGTATGCCTCTTAATTCTCTTTTGTATTTTCTGTCTATTGTTAATAAATAATTTTTTATTACCATTGTAACCTTTTTTTGGATCATCCTCGTATATTGCACAAACTTTGCCTTGCATTGTTGTTCACTACATATATACAGGGTGAATACAAAAGTCTGAACCCCCGTTTTATTTTTTGAACCGAAGCAGATATGTCAATTTTGATGAATCCAATGAATAGGAAGTTGTGAGTGGCCTATCCCATGGTGCACTTTTCGGCAAAGTTGACCTTTAGTTACAGCGAGCACAGTGTGCATTGCAGTGCAGCATCTCTCAGAGACACCCAAATGATCTACTCATTCATAGCAACTGTTTCGTATCTGCCCTGCAGTGAAGCATCACTCAAAGACGCCGCTCTTGACCCATTTCGCAGCAGAAACCCCACCGTTCAAAACTCCTAGAGTAAAAGCACAAACGAGGGCATATCCCTGCTGCATCGTATCCACCGGGAGACATCCATTATTTAAAAATATCTGGGTTTTTTATCAGAATTTACTAGAGTTTTTTTTGTATTTGGAGGAGGGTTTTTTTTAAAAATTTATTTTCCAATATTAATTTACCGAATTAATTAATTGATGATGGCGTTGGCCATAAAATTTAAACTACATATTTTCATTATTGTCGTGCATCCGGATGAATATGATATTAAATTTAAATGATAAATGAAAAATTAAGCCACGAGCCTACATTACAGTCAACAACGACTTAATTGCTCAGTCTGACAGAGCGTCGCGATCCCAGACTGGAATTTTCTTTTTATTTACTAATTTCATTTATTATTTATTTAAACATTTAACATCTATATTTTTTAACATTTTAACATCTGAGGCATCGTGTTGAAATAAAACCCCTCAGACCACTCATCCATCAGCTTTTCTTTAATAAATTGGATACTTGGGGATCTTTGAAACTGTATACATATGCGGTGGCTATGCTATGACCTATCCATTATCAGAATTTAGTTTTATATTTCTGGCATAAGACATGTGGCAGAACATAAAATTATTCCAAATGTACGAATACCTCCCCTAATAAGAACAATAACCAGATTTTAAAAACATTTATACAGTAAAATTATTTTAGGAAACATTTCAACCCCCACCCCACAGTAAACATTATAAGGGAAAACTTCAATAAAGTTTCGGATAACTCGATAAAAATGATCTAATAATTATTAAAAAATACGGAATGGGATGTTTTGGCGCCGCATCAAACCCCCCAGTTTGGAAATGGTTTCCATGCAGGATCAATATTTACCTAATTAAAAACTAAATGATAT
>JAHWFO010036886.1:4662598-4687559 GCA_023313115.1 Rhysida immarginata
ATATAAAGAAGGATGTTTGTTTGTGGGTTTGTGGGTTTATTTGTTTGCTTTTTATACAAATCTACAGTTTTATTCCGATCTTGATAAAATTTCGCATTCATGACCGTCAAAGCATGAGGAAGGTCACTGTCTACCTCAGATTTCGAAAAAATAATAATTATTGATATTCATGGTTATGGCAGGGCATATTAATGAGAAATATTTCATGACCAACAATGCAAGACAAAGTTTTTGCAACAATAAGTATCAACAATGGTATCAACACGCAATTCACAAACACGCTGCACGGACCAACAATATATATCTCATGACCAACAATGCAAATAAAAGTTTGTGCAACAATAGGTATCAACAATGGTGTCAACACGCAATGCACCAACAATATACAAGGATCAACAATATATGTCTCATGACCATCATCATGACCATCATCAACAATGCAAGGCAAAGTTGGTGCAATATAGAATTCAATGCATAGAATTCCTGTTATTCAGGCTTTTCTTAGAAAAGAGAATTCTTAGGACATAACAATTTCTTGAAATCTTTTAAAATGATCAGTAACTGGACATGAGTTATCAGACTATTGAGAAAGGGTGAAAGACGATAGAGGAAGCACTCCTTAATCACCATGCTGTATTGAGCAAATGGTAAGCAAGTAAATAGAAGAATCGGCGACTGCTAGACTACACAAAGTGAGGAATGGCCTTTTTGCTTCAAAACATTGAAAGAAGAAAGGAAATTGCAGCAACATCAAGTGTACATCTAAAGTACGGTAAGATTGCGTGAGTAAAAAATTATTTAGACTAGAAGGCATCCTTGGAGAGGTCCATCCATTGTGAGCCTTTAAAAAATTTTTTTCGGTAAATCAAGTATATCACCTAGAATGGATTTTTTTTTAATAAACTCAATTTGAATAATCTCAATATCAAAAATAAACTAAAAAATCAACAAGACAAAAGCAACTTTAACAATTTAAAATTACATAGAAAATTTATAGAGTACCTCCCCTCCCCAATAACAAGGAATGTAACGTGTTAACATTTTAAAATAATGCTTTGGCAGAATCGGCTAAAACCTTGCAAAGATCTTTAAAAAGTATAAAATGTTCTTACAATTATTTTACTTCCTAATCCAAAATACTTTCCATATGGTGAATTCAATTTTAAGTTACATTCCTTGTTATTGGGGAGGGGAGGTAACTTTTTAATTTTCTAATGTAATTGTAGCCCTTAAAGCTGCATCTAATGTACCGATAGTTATTAAACAAGTGAAGTCCTCAGTCGATAGTAAAATAAAGTTAAAAACATTTTTTTTCTTCAACCCCATCCTTCAAAATGGCAGATGATGTTGGTGCCTCCTCAAGTGTCCATGTAAAATTAACCTACTTTTTATATGCTTTTAACCTTTAAAACTGTTTAGCTAAGATAAATAATCATAGAGATAATATAAACATTTAAAAGCATTATTCGAGCTTTCTTGCATTTTCATTTAAGCTCAGAAGGAGCAAAGTATAGTCTAAAATACATTATGAAAATGCTCATTATTCTGCATAAAATTAATTTTAATCCATATTTGGCATTGCTATACTTATATAAATAAGATTTGATTCAAAAATTATTTTTTTGTTGCCGAAATGATGAGTGCTCCTTTAAGGCTAAATTGTTAAAGTTGTTTTTGTCTTGTAGATTTTTTTTAGTTTATTTTTTGATATTGGGTTTATTCAAATATTAAATTTATTTCAATTTGAATTAATGGAGATGGTTTGTTATAATCATGTTAAAAATGGTTTTGAAATATTACGTTATCTTATGATCATTTTCCTTTTTATATTTAATATTCTTATATTCATTCTTTTTTATATTGAATTATTATTCTTGTAAGCTGTTATTGTGCTTCAATCGCCTGTTGCTTGCAAAATTACAAATAAATTAATTAAATAAATTAATTAATTAAGTTAAAAAAATCAATAATTTCCCTCCAATTAATGATAAACGAGTTTTAATGTAATTCTTTATAAAATATTATTATTAAATAAGTTTCGTAGATATGTATAATTCTCTAGAAAATTTTAATTCTTTAGTACCAATTTTAAGTAATCTTTTTATTTTATAAAAATGACTAAATTTTTAATTGTATACCTTTCTTTTATACATTGCTACAAGAAAGTTATAACTTTGTTTTTGAGAGCGCATATTTATTTTAAATCCATCCACACTTTTAAAACTCTGTGTTTCTTGGTAAATTGCGGACAAAGGTTTTTACTGTTGACCCAGCTTTTAAATTAATTCATTCGTATAGTAGTAATCATAAGTTAATTGACATTTTTTGTTGACTATAGCAGCTTTCTCCTCTATTTTAACCTTTGAACCATATCTTAATCTTGTTTTTTTGCTTTGTCTTTTTGTGTTTCTCTACTTTAGTTCTTTTTACATGTTTTCACATCAACCCCGTTTTGGGCTCTTGCCTGTGGGGGACAACTCGGGACTTAACTCAACTCTACCCCCCGGTTTAATTTCCGGGGGTCTTATTCCCGATGTTGTTACATTATTTTTATTTATATGAGATGGTTTATTTGTTTTTAGTATTTATTTGCATAAAGTGCCGGCTGTTTATGGGAATAAAATCATAATCACACAAAGAAACTCCGTGTTTACGCATTTATAAAATTACCAATAATTAAAACGCTCTTTACTCATTTCTTATTCGTATAATTTCATACGTTTAATACCAAATAAATAAATAACCTTTTAATTGTTAGTAATCTTACAAACATGAAACACGGAATTCTTTTGTGTGATTTTAAAGGACCGCCACTTTACGCAAATAAAATCATTGATTTCTTTGTGATACAAGACCCACTCAACTTTTTTTTTGGCAATTTAGTAAAATTTTGTAATATATCAAATGTTTAAATCGCTTATTAATTAGTAATAATTTTGTAAATTCTTATACTAAGCGTTTCAATAACATTAATTGATTATTGTTAAATATCTACGAATTATAAATAAACTTTATTAATTTCTAATAGTAATTAGTAATTTTTGAGTAAAATGCTGCGAAATAGGTCAAGAGCGGCGTTTTTGAGTGATGCTTCACTGCAGGGCAGATACGAAACGGTTGCTATGAATGGGTTGTTCATTTGGGTGTCTCTGACGGATGCTGCACTGCAATGCACACTGTGCTCGCTGTAACTAAAAGTCAACTTTGCCAAAAACCCAATTGCAAACTTGTTCAGCATAATAAAACAAACAAAACAAAAAAAAAATCATCCAAATCGGACCAACCAATCACCTACAATCACGTGGTGAACTGTTTGTAGCTTACAAACAGTTACACTGCACAAACAAGTTACTTCAAACAGTTTAAAAAAAAAGTTAATCAACAAAATGCTCGATGTGACGACCGTGGGCACCATAACACAATTGGGCACGGAACCTAACTGACGCCAAAACATCGACAAGCATGGCTGGTGTCACTCCTCGGCACGCTTCCTGGATTCGTTGAACCAGATCCTCCAGTGAGGCGGGCTGCGTAGCATAAACCTTGTCCTTCAGGTATCCCCACAAGAAAAAGTCAAGTGGTGTAAAATCAGGGGAGTGGGCTGGCCAACGAACTGGTCCTCCTCGGCCAATCCATTGTTGTCCAAACATCTTACTTAGACGCTCGCGAACGACCAACCCGTAATGTGGAGGAGCTCCATCATGCTGAAACCACGTGCGCTGATACGAGGCCAATGACAAATCTATCTATATATATAAAGAAGGATGTTTGTGGGTCTGTGCGTCTGTGGGTCTGTGGGTGGGTCTGTGGATCTGTGTGTACGTTTTTTATACAAATCTACAGTTTTATTCCGATCTTGATAAAATTTCGCATACATGACCTTTAAAGCATGAGGAAGGTCACTGTCTACCTCAGATTTCGGAAAAATAATAAATATCGATAAAAAATCGATATTCATGGTTATGGCAAGGCATATTAATGAGAAATATCTCATGACCAACAATGCAAGGCAAAGTTGGTACAACAATAGGTATCAACAATGGTATCAGCACGCAATTCACAAACACACTGCATGAACCAACAATATATATCTCATGACTAACAATGAAAGGAAAAGTTTGTGCAAGTGTAATTATCCCGGGCAACGCCGGATACCTCTTCTAGTCTTCTATATATATAAAGAAGGATGTTTGTCTGTGGGTGGGTCTGTGGGTCTGTGGGTGGGTCTGTGTGTACGTTTTTTATACAAATCTACAGTTTTATTCCGATCTTGATAAAATTTCGCATACATGACCTTCAAAGCATGAGGAAGGTCACTGTCTACCTCAGATTTCGGAAAAATAATAAATATCGATAAAAAATCGATATTCATGGTTATGGCAGGGCATATTAATGAGAAATATCGCATGACCAACAATGCAAGACAAAGTTTTTGCAACAATGGTATCAACTCGCAATTCACAAACACTCTGCACGGACCAACAATATTTATCTCATGACCAACAATGCAAATAAAAGTTTGTGCAACAATAGGTATCAACAATGGTTTCAACACGCAATTCACCAATAACAATGAGCTCAAAATGATGATGCAATGATAAAGCAATCCTTTCCAAGAATTATAACAATGAACATAAAATGATGATGCAATATGGATAAGTTTCAATTTGTAACAATGCATAGAATTCCTGTTATTCAGGTTTTTCTTAGAAAAGAGAGTTCTTAGTACTTAACAATTTCTTGAAAATCTTTAAAAATGATCAGTAGCTGGAGATAATGAAGAGTTAGCAGACTGTTGAGAAAGAGTGGAAAGACGACAGAGAAAGCAAACCTTTAGCTCCGTGCTGTATTGAGCAAATGGGAAACAAGTAAATAGAAGAATTGGCGACCGCTAGACTACGCAAAGTGATGAAAGGCCAAATTTTGCTTCAACACAAAGAGAGAAGAGTGGAAATTGCAACAACATCAAGTGTATACATCTGAAGTAAGATTACCTGAGTAAGAAATTATTGGAGCGGTCCATCCATTGTGAGCCTTTAAAAAGATTTTTTTCGAATTTTCATTAAGAATTTTTTACTGTATTTTTTTCTAAGCATTTTCATGTGTTTATTTTTAAGATATTGCAAAGTATAATTTAATTTTTTGAGATTGTTCTGTTTACATCCATGTGTAATTATCCCGGGCAACGCCGGGTACCTTTGCTAGGTATTACCTTTGATAGATAAAAAATCGATATTCATGGTTATGGCAAGGCATATTAATGAGAAATATCTCATGACCTACAATGCAAGGCAAAGTTTGTACAACAATAGATATCAACAATGGTATCAACATGCAATTCACAAACGCTCTGCATGGACCAACAATCAATATCTCATGACTAACAATGAAAGGAAAAGTTTGTGCAAGTGTAATTATCCCGGGCAACGCCGGGTACCTCTTCTAGTTGTCAATGAAGTCTGTGACTACCACGTTGAGAATTTCAGCCCGGTAGCGTTCTGCAGTCAGTGTTCCATCGTAAAAATACGGTCCAACCACAGTGTCATTGTACAATCCTCACCACACATTGATTCTCCAGTTCACTTGATGAGTTGCTTCTCGCAGACATCGTGGGTTTTCGTCTGTCCAATGAAGATGGTTGTGCCTGTTGATAACTCCATCCCTGGTGAACTGAGCTTCATCTGTCCACAACACCTCATGAATGAAGTTTGGATTGTCATCCAGGCAGGTAAGTAACCAGTTGCAGAAGGCGGCCCTAGCAACATAATCCAATGGCCGTAACTCCTGGTGACAATGAATATGGTATGGGTGAAAATGATGTGCGTGTAGAATGTTGAGAAAGTTCTCTGATGGCACCCAACATCTGCAGCAATTGCTCTGCTGCTTGTGTGGGGATTTGCAGCAACTGCAGCCAGAACTAGTGTTGTTGTATCCTCGTCGCCTTGCGCCCTTGGTCGTCCTCGTTGTGCATTAACATTCCCTGTAGCCTCGAATCTTTGAATAATGTGACGCATTGTTTGACGAGATGGATGGCGTTCGTTAGGGTATCTGTCTCGATACAAACTAACTGCAGCATGTAGGTTTCTCCTTGCCTCTCCGAAACAGAAGATCATGTTGACCATTTCCAGAACAGTGTAGCTTGCCATCCTGGAATTGTTCTGTCTTCTGTGTGCTGAAACATGCGTTTTATGTGCTTTTCCGCATGAAAGTGAATGTGAGTATGGTAATTTATGTTAATTTTTTGATTTGCATGCTTTACATGGTGGAAATATCAACATTTAATTTTCCTTGTGAAGTGTGACTGTTTGTAAGCTACAAACAGTTCACCACGTGATTGTGGGTGATTGGTTGGTCCGATTTGGATGGGGTTTTTTTGTTTTGTTTGTTTTTTTATGCTGAACAAGTTTGCAATTGGGTTTTTTTCTCTATCCCTTAAGGTTTTTGAGATAAATTTTGAATGTGTCCTAATTTGCATATTTCGGATGATGAAAAGTGCACCATGGGATAGGCCACCCACAACTTCCTATTCATTGGATTCATCAAAATTGACATATCTGCTTCGGTTCAAAAAATAAAAGGGGGGTTCAGACTTTTGTATTCACCCTGTATATTATTGGTCCGTGCATATTGTTGGTGAGATACCCTCTATTAGTATACCCTGTCATCAGTTTGAAAATCGATTATTTCGATAATTATTATTTTTTCGAAATCTCATGTAGACAGTGACCTTCCTCGTGCTTTTAAGATCAAGTGTCCAAAATTTCATCAAGATCGGAATAAAAGTGTAGATTTGTATAAGAAATAGACAAACAAACTTTCATGTTTATGTACAGGGTGTTTACTTTGAAATGATCCACCCAAATATCTACAAATCTATTAAAATTGTCAACAATCAATGCTGTAGGAAAGTGAGGATGCAACTTTAAAATTGTCAACAAACTGTTAATACAATCTGATACTCACGTCAAATTTGACTTTTGACCTCTTTGACCTAAGGAGTCAAATCATAACGTAACTTTTTAACCGTGTAAGATAGAACAAAAGTGGCTTTGGAAAACTTGTAGAACACACAAGGTTTACCTCTAAATCACCATTTTTACATAACTTATTTCTTCATTTCAGAAGAAAATTACACAAAAAGTTCAATTTGGTTACCATCTTACGTAATACATAATTGAAATCGTAATACTTGATTTTCATACACATAAGTAAATGTTGTTCGAGAAATATTTGTACATGCGTATTGAATTCGGATTTTCAATTCATCCAAGTCTCTGAGAGGAGTTTGATACCTCTCATCATCTAACTCATCCATGGGAATCAAATCAGGTGACCTTGGGGGCTACCGAACAGGACCAAACTCCCCAATCACGACTTGCATATGTATTTCAACCCCCCCCCCCATATCTCGTGAGAGAATATCGCGCAAAGCATGCTGGGAAATTTGTTCCTATTATGTGGCAGGTGCTTGCTGATGGTTTACCTTCTAGCTAGAGTTGACTAATTACGGACTCTAATTTTTTGAACTTGCAAAAATTCAAAATTTTTTAGTGCACAAGTGAGCTTTTAGGGGGAGCAGTCCTATGGAGACAGAGTCTATGCGTGTTTATTGAAAAATATTGGATTTTTGAAATTCTGACTTGGGATTCTTAAAGACCATTAAAAAGTAGAATAGGAATGTTTGTAAGACCCACTCTCTATCTCTTTGTCTTTATCGATAAAATTGGGTTCAAAAGTTCAACACTTTCAGGCCTCTATCTCCTAAACGGTTGGATCAATTCAAAAAACACCAAAAATAAAACATTTCTCGAATATTGTGTACAGTCTGAATATACAGGCCCGTAGCCAGGGGGGGGGGGGTCAAGGGGGGTCGACGACCACCCCATTATGGAAAAAGGTCCGCCTCCCAAATATGGAAAAAGGTCCGACTCAGTGGAATTTTTGAAAAAAGGTCCGGAATTTTTGAAAATCGACCCCCTCCCCAAGATAACGTCCTGGCTACGGCCCTGATATACCATTAAAAATAGGGGTTCCTATTTAAGATTTCAAAGTTACCCCCTCCCCCAAGCCCCCTTCACAAGGGGGAGGGGGTAATTTTTTACTAATGAATTTCCCCCGCAAAATAATACACTTTTGATTTTGGATATTTTTTCGTACAATGCTTAGTTTCCGAGATATTCAGTTGTCTCAAGATAAATGCCTTACCCTGTATACAGGGTGATTCAGAAAGGTAGGTCAAGAATGGATGTGCGAGGTAGGAATGGATGTGCGTTACTCGGACGGCAATGGTAGGGTCCATGTAAATTAGGATCTAAACATGTAAATTGTTCGTGTTCACTTCTTTAAAAGAGAGGAAACGAAACATGTAACTCCACTGTCGTACAATGGATCGCTTGACTAATGCGGAGCTGGCGGACAAGGGTAATGCTACTGAAGCGGAAAGGATTTACCAACAGCGTTTTCCAGACCGTGATCGCCCACATCGCCGGGCGTTTCAAACACTAGATCAACGACTTCGAGGCTCAGGGTGGGCATTTTGAACACCTGCTGTAATGTCATTCCTACCTCGTACAAGTTGCATTATCTCTGAAAGGATGCATTTCCGGACCCATGTTTATAGGAAAAATTTTGTTCCCCGCTACAAACTGTACATGGTATTTCATTCTTGATCTACCTTTCTGAATCACCCTGTATAGAAGAGATACATGTAATATGCTTTTTTAATTTTGTAAACAAAATTTGTAAACTAGGATATGTGCTGAACTAAACTTCATTATTGCTTACAGTACATTCTACGAAAACATATAGCATAGATTAAATAATGTAAATAGAACGAAAAAATGACTGATATTCGTAACCTTTGAAACTGATGTACATGTATTAGTTCTCCCAACCACCCCACTGTTTTATGTAAAAACGCAAAGTTTTCATTATACAAAAAATTACAAATTAGTGTATTATGGACAAAAAAATTCTTTCATTTTCTAACAAACTTCTCACACATGGCAAACGGATGCGCAAAACACAAGCAGACTGCTTACAATATGTTCTACTCTGGTCGTGTGAAGATAGTTTTCTTGTCCATGAATGAAGATAGAAATATTGAAGTAAAGATCTCGGTACTTCCTCAATGAAATGAACCCGAGTACCCATTTCCATTTTAATGACGGGTCTTTTGGAAATTTATAAAAGGAGGCAAATTCTTCAGTGTTCCTATAACAATCTGATACACAGAGGTAAATATCGGCCTCGGTGACTCAGTGTTGCGTGATTGCCTCCGATTCCCGATGACGCGGGTTCAATCCCGGCGGAGGACGACGAGAATTATTTTTTTTTACACAACCTGTTCTTCGTAATCTGTTCCGTCTGTCCCCCTTCATAATTTCTGCATTTTTTGAGGTAGAAGGTTGAAACTCATACTGTGGGCATGAGTACCTTCACTGTTTAGTTTGGTTTTGATTGGCCCACTGGGGTCTGTATTACAGGGGTAGGAGTTAGAGGGGACCAAGTGATCTATATGGTATTTATGTATGTAAAGGAGTGAAATTCGATATGCATATTCGTCTCGGCAAAATCTACATTCCTATGAACTTTGGAGCCTCCTACAAGTTGTGGGAGTGGCAGTCACTTGGTCTTTAAAAACATGACAACATATGGCGTGTGATATATCATTCGATCAAAAATGATGAGAAAGGAAAGAAGATAGGGTTCCTTTATATTTTCTAAATATTAAGTTCGAGAAAAACAATGTTTTTGATAAAAAAAAAAAAAATTGGGGGGTAAAAAGTGCAGATGAAGGGATAAAAATAGATGAACACAGGGCTTCCGCTACTTTCCTATACCTTCCTCGGAAGGCTTAATTTCTTAATACTTTTGATATTGTCCAACGTGTGACATTGGATTGAGGAAATCTAGTTCAATATTCTCGTGCAGCAGCAAGATAGATTCTATTGCATTCACCATAAATTATAATCATTTCCAGCATTTCTGCATTATTATAGACAGAAATTTTTAACCATTTGTATCCGTCGAATGCATGTGCATTACTGTATTTGATTATGCATTACTGTTTTACTCTTAAATGTTACTAAAAATGATAGCCGAACTGTCCAGGGCCGTAGCCAGGATGTTATCTTGGGGGGGGGGGGGGGGGATTTTTAAAAAACCCGGACCTTTTTTTCAAAAATTCCACTGAGTGGGACCTTTTTCCATATTTGGGAGGCGGACCTTTTTCCATATTTGGGAGGCGGACCTTTTTCCATAATGGGTTGATCGTCGACCCCCCCTCGACCCCCCCCCCCTTCTGGCTACGGGCCTGTTGTCCACTTGGGATTATGGTAAAGGAAAAATCATATGTAGTACAGTATAACGCTTCAATAAACTGTCTTAAAAAGTTTTTTTTTCTAATTTTCTTGTGAAATAAAGAAACATGTTTATGTAAAAATGGTGATTTAGAGGTTAACATTGTGTATTCTACAAGTTTTCCAATGGCACTTTGTTGTATCTTACACGATTAAAAAGTTAAGTTATGATTTGACCCCCTATAGAGGTCGCGGTCAAAGAGTTACATTATGATTTGACGTGAGCATCAGATTGCACATCCTCACTTTCCTATAGCATTGTTTTAACATATTCTTTACAATTTTAATAGATTTTTAGATATTTAGGTGGATCACTTCAAAGTAAACATCCTGTATATAGAAGATTGCTACAGTATAATTTCATAAAATAGGAAAAACTAAAACAAGACACAAGAGTCTGCAAAATGGTATAGTCATAGCAAAAATCAGCATATAAAAACAATTAAGTCAACATGTATCAAAAATATCATAGACGAAAAAAAATTGACCATGACAGGACCGTCCTGTTGAACTTAACTTTAAGAAAATCAAAACTATATACAGTAATTTCTCAGTATCCGCGGTCTCACAATCTGCGTTTTCGTTTATCCGCTCAAATTTTTTGCATACCTTCCCCTTCATACGCGATGGGAAATTCGCGCACCCGCAGTTTGTCCTGATCTACAATAAGTAACGCGCAATTATTTTTTATGCCTCGAATACTTACGCAATTCTGCAGAAACGTTGAGATATGGTGTCACGACTATCAATATGCTGAGATAGGTTAATGAACTTTCACTCCTTCCTATCTCCCCAGAGGCTAGCATATATCGTGTACAGAGAAGGAAAAGGCGAGGAATTTAAAGTTTAACACTAAATTTAATGAGTTCATAAATTTCAATAGTATACAAATGAACATATTGAGTAAGTTAATTCCAATGGTCCCTAATAGGACCTTACAGTGGTCGGCTTCAGGCCCTTCCCGGGCTGCGTTACAATCTTGCTGGGTACTCGAAGCTGGTCCCGCGATGATTCGCATAAGTTCCCCGGACGGCTGTGGCTTTGAAGCTGGGAGGAATGACTAAAGATTGATAGTAGGACGTAGCTATCACGGAACACGTCGACCCAATCGGGTTTGGGAGCACGAGGGCGGTATCTAGAACGAGTGAAACAAGAATAACGTAAGTAGGATATCGAACTAATGTTTACCAGGGCGCTGCCAGCCTATACAAGTGTTCCTCATGTTATAGCTCTTAACTAACACTAAGAGTTCCAAACTTTAATGGCACTTATTAGTCGTGATGGAATAATTAAACAAGCTCTTAATTATGGCATAACCCACTAACTTACTCACTACGGCGGACTTACACGTTAAGTTAACATGATGCCGTGTTAGCCTGGTCGAGCTCGTTCGTCTGACGTGGCTCGCTGAAAGTGTGGGACACGGACGATGAGGGTAGATCGCCCTGGCTGTCCTCTGGCTGCAAGTCCGCTTGCGTATCGTTGCTCCCTTCAGAAAGATCGGCCTGACGCTGGGAGTCCTCTGGTCGGCCTTCCAAATCGTGGGCCTTGGTGAGCAGGGGCACCTCCTCTTTCTTGGTACGCCTCACCCGTCGCGGAGTGGTCCTCGTTAACTGCTGAGCTCGGCTCGTTGACGTGGGATCGGTGGGCGTCACACAAGGTCCGTTCAAAGAGTTCATCTCTAAACTAATCGGTTCAGCATTAATGTTTATGCAAGCACTTGCCTGGTAAGTCTGTTCTTTATGGATACGAGACATAGGTGAATGGATAAAGCTGCGAAACCTCCGTTTTCTATGCGATCGGTTCGGGTATCTTGACTGGGTCGAGTATCACGATGGCGACGTCTTGCCGTCGGCCTTTTGACTCCTTCTCCTTTCAGAGTACCCTGGCCTCCTCGATTCGTCTGGCTGACAACCGTCTTTCTTCGTAGTCGGGTCTTCTCGACACGCTGAGTCCGGCTACGTGGCTGGGTAGAGTCCCCTCTTCTCGGCGGCCTGTCGCTCCCCCGTTCGTATCGCCTATGTGTCGGAGAAAACTCGAGAGCTCCTCGACTATTATTATCGTAAGATTGAAATAAGGAAGGTTTTTTACTGAGTCCCTGGTTCCGCTGTTCGACTCGAGCTTAGGAACATCTTCCATCGGACTGGGTTCTGATGCGGCTGACTTGTCTCTCCTTCCGCTGTTGGAGCTGGAGCAGATGGTATTTTCTCCAGCGAACACCCTTAAATCGATGTTGTAGCAGGGTGCTCAAGCGAACATGCGTAAAGCGTTATTTCCATGAAGCCTGTCATAGGCTTCTACGCTTTAATAAACGCCTTGGTTTCGAGGCTCGTTTTTCCACCGGAAGGTCATCAGATGTCTAATGGGAGCATGAAATGGTGAGCATAATTATTATTATGGTCCCCTCCGATGACCTCACAAAGGCGTTTAGATGCAGCGTAATGCCTTTTGAAAACCAAAGGACTTAGTCGATACCATTCTAAGAGGAGGAAGGACCGTAGATGTGAAGATCCTTTTTTCCACGCAGATGACGGTGTGGAAAAAGTCCCCCTCGCTCTTTCTATTCTAGCCGTCCAAAGTTCTTTATTCAAAAACATAATAGGTATCGCTAGATCTGAATTCAGTGGATCACCGGTAGAATCATCCATCAGGAATCGCACAAACGAGTAAGAGATTTTAGGTAAACTGTAATGTTGGCGACTCCAGATGGATTGGGCAAACGAGCACTCGAAGAATATATGCTGAATTGTCTCTACGATGCCACAATGTAGACAACCAGCAGATCTGACCACCCTCCATAGATGAAGACGTTGGAGGGAGTAAAATACGTGGTGCAGCAATCGCCATTGAATGGAGAACACAGTTCCATCAAAGGCAACAGTTTTCATTGCCTTTAAAATGGCTGACCACGGATAATCTGGGCAGAGACGAAAGATGTCGGTAGTCTCGTCCTGGTCAGACTGCTGGTAGAACCGAGACAGACGCAGATGACTCTAATCTTGATAGTCTATTTGGTATAGATCTGGGAGAAATGTCACTAAGTCCCTTGAAGAAGATGGTAAATGATCGGGTGACGTACATTACCTCTATCCACCGGCAGCAAGGGAGGTAACGGAATCCTATTCACCTTAAAAAATACTCGAAGGTACACAAACACAAAGTTCGCCCACAAAGGTGGTGGGGAGAGAAAAACACGAATCATTGCAGCAAGCCTTGTTGCAATGAGGTATCGCCGAATCTCGGGCAGGCCTATCTCTTTCAAAGGGAGTGAAGAAAAAATCTGCCCGAACTGGATGACGCTGAACAGAACTCCCCACACACAATTTACTATAGCACTGCGAACTTTGCGAAGAATTATTGCTGATAGTAAGGTGAATAGGCATTTAGCAGTCAACAATGATAGTATATGGGTTTGCATAAACCGCACCTTGACAAGCATTGACGTGGGAAACAAAAATTCTTGTCAAGGCGGGCAATACACTTATCCACCACTTGCTGCCAGTGGATAGAGTCCATATCCGGTAGAAAAGAAAATATAAAACCAAGCACTGTGATCTGACCACACCATGGTATTGGGAATGACTTGAGCTTGTCGACTGTCCATTTCCCAATCGCAATTCCCTTTGACTTGACGAGGTTGATGGTACTTCCCGTCGAAGTGCTGAAGAGATCGAAGGCTTCTTTGTAAATGCTCAGGGAATATGAGTCCGAAGCAAACAACACGACGTCGTCGGCGTACGCTAAGGTCCTGATATTGATGGATGCCGCTGGTAACTCATGTCCCCGAACCTCCGGATGGCGGTTCAAGAACTGGAGTAATGGCTCCAAATAGAAGATGTACAGGAGAGGTGATAGAGGACATCCCTGCCTGACACCTTTTAAGAGTTCGAAGGTAGACGAGGTGGAGCCATTAACCGCCACACATGATGTGGCCGATGCATACAGTGCAGAAATAATCACAGCAAATGACCGAAGATGAAGCTGGTGAAACACTTGGAATAGAAATTCGTGATTCACCTTGTCAAACGCTTTTTCCTGGTCGAGACTTAATACTGCAAGAATTTGTTGACGAACTTGCGCTTACACACCGAATAGTTATAAGGTTGCCTGTCTCCTGCGTATTGAGCAGGATTGACCCGGATCCAAAAACTCGTCGGCGATGAGCTTTAGTCGTTGTTGGAACACTCCAGTGAAGATTTTATAGTCCGTATTGAGTAATGTAATCGGTCTCCACTGGGTCACGAGTTTTGGATCCGGACATTTAGGGAGTAGAATGATTTTCCCCACAGTAAAGTCCGGTGTGATGGAAGATGGGTCTTGAATAATGGAATTAAAGACTCGCACCAGGAAAGGCCCAAGAAGTTTCCACGACGAATTGAAGAATAAATAAGGAATGCCGTCTAAGCCCGGGATGGAATGATGACGGCCGTCTGCCGAAAGAAATTTCTTGACCTCATCTTCGGTGAAGGGACGCGTTACAAACGAATCGGATTCCACAGAAAAAGGTCTCAATGCCTCAATCCACTGCTTCGTGGTGTCTGACAGAATGATTGGATAGCTAAAAAATGATGAAAAGTGAGAGTGAAAGGCTGATAAGATGTCGGCATCAGATTCCACTTCCTCACCCTCCACCATTAAACGATGACAATGTTTATTGTTAGCCCGACGCCTCTCCTCAGCAAAGGCTGCCGATGGCATGTGCCTGACGTCAGCTGCCCAGGTAAGTTTGGCCCTGAGTGCTGCGCCGGCAGCTTTCCGGATCATTAGAGCGTTTATTTCACTCTTCACCTGTTGAATTTCAGCCTGAAACTCATCCTTAGGGATGGAACAACGGAGTAGTCGCAATATTTCTTGCAGCTTGAGGAGGTAACGATGACGACGTCTGGCTGCATCCAATCCAATCTTACGAAAATAATTTTTGATTTTAGTTTTTAAGGTCAACCACGATTCAAGCGTAGGAGGCAAATTGTGGAGATGTTTTTCCACAAACTGAACGAACATTCCCCGGTACTTGTCATTGAAGAGCAGAGAAACGTTTAAAAACCAGTTCTTATTGGTGACCTGACCTGCAGCAATTGCCAGAGAAACAAATGGAGGATCCCAAGACCACAAGATGGCGCTATGGTCTGAAAATGCACAAGGAATAACCTCCATTGTTCCAACTGTACCAGCAAACGCATTGTCGACCAAGAAAAGATCTAGTCGCGATGCCACAGTGTGTCCTCGATGAAATATGTGCCCACTGAGATCACCACGAGAATTCACAGGCCATAGATCAAACAAAGCATTTTGCTGGCACAGGTGATGCACATGTCCAGACGAAAAGATGTTGTTGGCGTCTGGATGACAGTTGAAATCACCAGCAATCATTACAGGAAATGATAACAAAGTAAAATTGAAGGTCGCTGAAAAAGTCTCGTTTCTCTGCCCTCGTGCAAGGAGCATACACGTTAAGCAATCGGAATTGAACACTAGAAGATGTAATGTCTACAGATATTACCCTGCACTCGCTGTCGCACAGATATTACCCTGAATGGAAGATGACAGTTGCAACCCCTTGCCCAAACGGTGACGAAGAGTTAATAAAAAAATTGTCCTCGAGGAAATTGTCTGCGAAGGCCGGGTAGATCGTACCATACTTGTGAAGGATCAAGCTTGACTTCTTGAAGCACAAGTATGTCCGGCCTGTACAGGGCAATAAACGTTGATAATACCGATTGCTTAAAAGATGACCACCAGGGAACGCACGTTCAGTGAGATGACCTTCATTGTGGAATCACGTTGCTGGCTCTTGACACTTATCCAAAGGAGACTGGAGCTTCACAGATGGTGGTGGAGGCTCCCTCGAATTCCGCCTCGAAGATCGAGACGAGGAGGAAGAAGTGCTGCGATGATGGCTTATGCGGCTGTCTCGGTCGGATGATGAAGAAGCAGCAACGCCATCCCTTCTGCTGTGATGCCGTCTGGCTTTAGACTTGCGACGTTTCTTTGACGTCGCAAGCACCTCCCGCTGTGACGATGCTGATGACTTCAAATTCACAGCAGTTGATGACACTGAAGCTGATGTAGGTGCACAGGCGATCCGTAAGGGCTGCGAAGTCGATGTCTTCGCTGGTGGAGGAAGGGCTGGAAAATCTGCCTTTGGAAAGATCGATTCGGAACATCCCGAAACGTCTACATCATCTTCTGCAGAGCTCACCTCCTCAACCATCGAGATGTCACTTGATGGCTCGGGGAAGGGGGCGCCATCTTGGATCTTCGATGGGGGAGGAGTATATGGTATCTCCTCCCTAGGTTCCAAGGAGGCGGTGGCATCTCCTTCCTTGTTTCCAAAGGCGGCGGAGATGGCGTCGTACGCTGCCTTCGAGGTGGACGTGAAGGCGTCGTAGCTCTGTGCGGCTCTGGTGACTTGGCCGGCGATGTCATCTTCGGTGATCACTGGGGAGACATTCCTCTAGGGAGACATTCCTCTTAATACCAGCGAACAGAGCTCGTTTCATGGTGGAGGCAGAGTTTCGACTAAGTCCCACTTCGAGCACCCACCTCCGAAACTAACGTACGTACACGCGCCAAAATTGAAACGTTTGACGGGCTACCTCACAGAAAGAAGTCACAGGGGTTAAGGGCAGTGGCCAGTTGAATCCGTCATTGAAGAGGTTTGAGAAATGGTTGAATTTTATTGAATTTTCCATTGAGAAAATGCAGAACCTCGTCTGTGGTTTGGAGCCTAGAAAGAGGAAATTAAAAGAGAAAGCATAAAGGAACGAAAGGAAATTGAATTTTGTTGCCATTTGTGTTTATTGTCTCTAAATGTCGAGGAATCGATTCCTTCGGAAGCTGTTGTTTAATTTTATTCATTTTTTTTTTGTTGATGATGGAGCTGCTGGTGATGCAAACGTCCTCTCCGGGCACTGATGGAATTTGTTGATTACTTTGTTGCAGCAGTCACATTTTTTAAGGAGAGGACAATCTTCCTGACATGCGATGTCTTTTTGCAGTACCAGCAGCACTGCCTTTGTCCTTGTAAGACACGGAGAGACGATCTCCTAGAGATAGATCATTATACCAGAGGAGGAATCTCTCTATTCATGAAAGCGAATCCTGGAATCTTTGCACCACCGAGGGCGCTACGGGTTCGACTAGTCCTGAATAGCAGACGACACGCTAGTTAAACTATCGAAAATGTAAGGATTCCAACAACACTTTTTATTTAAGAAGTACTACTTAATCATTGCAGTAAGTAATAAAACGTATGCAGGGCCGTAGCCAGGACGTTATCTTGGGGGGGGGGGCGATTTTCAAAAATTCCTGACCTTTTTCAAAAATTCCACTGAGTCGGACCTTTTTCCATATTTGGGAGGCGGATCTTTTTCCATAATGGGTTGGTCGTCGACCCCCCTCGACCCCCCCCCCCCTGGCTACGGGCCTGGTATGATGATTTAAATCATGTATAATGATTAAACTAAATAGTGTTTTTGCAGCTTTGTATAGTTTTAAACAGAAATTTAACTTTTTTTTATTTCAATTAATTTTAGTTTAATAAATTAATATTTTCTGATTTTAAAAACATGTTTAAAAATTTACATTAAAATAATAGAATAAAATAAAATTATTCGAATCCAGGCTGCGGAATTTTCTTTCCTATTTTTCATTATTAATTTGAACAGCTGAGGTAGGCGTATCATTAAAACCCTCACTGACCATCTAATGATTTATTCTTTAAAGAATTTACGCCTTATGAAAGATAGTCCCAGCCTGCGAACTAGGTAACTGCTCCAACCAAGCCCTAAGGTCATGTAAATAGCGGTTTACTTTCATGGCTGCAGTGGCGCAATTGGTTGGTGCGTTGGTGGTCCGAGCCAAAGGTTCCTGGTTCGAATCCAGGCTGTGGAATTTTCTTTCCTATTTTTCAAAATTAATTTTGTTTCAAAGTCTACTTTTTTATTTTATTCAAGCGTTTAGCATATTTTAGCTTCTTGTTATTAGATCTTTTTCTTTCGAAACAAGTTTCAAATAATGACAGAGCCTCATTTTGATAAAATAAATAATAATAAACATTTCTGCGTGCTTCCGGCTACAAAATAACGATGTCCAGCTAATTATTGGATGCACGATCTCTGGGAGCTTGAGGAAGAAATCTGTTGTCAGATGTTCAGATTTGCATTCTTTTTTTACATGCTTATCAATATTTTGCAAGCATTCATATATTGCAGAAGATGCACGAGTAAGGTGAGACATAAAAATTGTAAAGAATATAGTTGTCAATACTTAAATTAATATGAATTTATTAATTAAATAACATATAAGTCACTACAATCATTGTTTACTTACAAAATAAATTAGAAGAACCTTTTTTAAGAGTTTTACAGCTCTCCTTCAGCTCTGAATATGCAAAACAGGACTAGTCAGGCCGCCATATTGAAATACAGAAAAAGCTATCAGTTTCACCCCCATGCACGATCTCCGCGCATTACGACGTACTCTGGAATGTCTCTAAGTCCATGTAGACTACGATGTCGCCCGTCTTCTGAAGAGGATAATCTGGGTGTTGAGGGTACGAAATCCTATGCACCACACGTAGTCTGACATGTAGCCCCTTAAATATTTTTCAGTCATCAGCGGCGATGCGCCCCGGATGAAAACTGGTAAATATCCGGATTTGGCATAGCTCAGGTGGACGGTGGTTTGCCCAAACTTAATGGTACCAGCAGACACTATACGGTCTGCCACATTTCGCTGCTGGCAGAGCATCTTCGACTCAGTCGGAGTAAGCCTCTGCAAGATAGAAACAGCAGGGTCGCCAGACGGAAGTACAGGAGGAATACACGTTTTGTGCACAACTCCTTCATGAACATGCCAACAGCGAAAGGCCCGTCAAAAATCATATTCACCATGTTCTCCATGGTGAATAAATAAAGTCATAAAAAGGTCGGGGAGGGGGGTGAAACCTCCCCCGGGGGGAGGGTCACACAAAGTCACAACAGTCACTCACACATGCGTTTGTTGGTCGGTCGCTGTGTGGCACAAATACAAAGTCCAAATCACTCACTCACACAATCGAGGGTACTATCAGTTCGATTGGACTGGGTTTCGAGAGACACTAGTAGTAAGGCACCACTCCTGGCGTAAAGAGGGGAGGCGCGTGCAACCCTTTTCTTGGTGTTCAAAGGGTTAAAAGGTGCTAAAGGGTTAATTTTTGTTTTTTTTTGACGTATTTAATGGGTATTGATTGATTTTCTTGAATATTAATGTGTATTGATCGATTTTATTGACGGGTATTGACAGGTGTTCTTTCAGGTAACCCCAAAATAACCAGGTGTCCAAAGGGTTGATTTTTTTTAATGAATTACCTGCCAGGTGTTCTTTCAGGTAAACCCCCAAAATAGCCAGATAACCACAGGTAACACCCAAAATTTAAAAGGTGTTACATTACAGGTTTCTAAAGGGTTGATTTTTAATGAATTACATGCCAGGTAAACCCAAAATGACCAAGTGTTCATTGCCCAAGTGATATTAGACTTAAATAAGTTTATTTATTTATTTAAAGAAATTAGATACAACAAAATTAATTATCTCATTAATTAATTCTAATCCAAAATTTTTCAAAACTAAGTTAATTCTAATCGAAAAATTTTCATTTTAAATTCTTACCAATTCCAGGTTTATGCAATTTTAAGTTAATTCTAATCTAAATTAAAATTAATTCAAATGTCATTAGGTGTTAAAAAATACACATTGACACATAGTACAAGTTTTAATTCATTTTTATTATAAAAAAATTCCCTCGATTACACATTCAGGAAAATACTCTTGTTCAATCGTCGGGCTATTCCTGCCACAGCTGAGCGAGTACAATAATTTTCATTTTTTAAAATTAAATATTGGGTTATGCGATCCCTCTTCAGGTATTGGGAAAATCAATGTTTCTGCATCTTGAATAGCTACTTGGAATAGTTGACTTAACATTTCGCATTGTGCTGTTCCATATCCATAAATTGTTTTAAATTCCTTTTTCCATCGTTCAATCAACACTGCCAACAGCGAGTAGGGTGCATTTCCGGAAAAGATTGATTTTAACCCAGGGATCGTGTAGCCCATTTCTTTTATTCTTAGCCAGTCTACAGGAGTTATATTAATTTCATTTGCTGGTAATAAGAATCTATAGTACTCTCCAATCCGTTTCAATCTGATATCTAAGTCATATATCTCTTCTCTCTTCATTAAACGGAGATTATATATGCATGCTGTTGAAATTGTCTTTACAAGGATCTCTCCACTTCTCAGATAAATTGCGTTAGATCGACAGCTAATCCTATTACTTTAAAATAATAATAAACTCCGATTACTCTGCGTGGTTTAACTAATTCTCTAATCATTTCTAAAATTATTCAAGTACATACTTTTTTCGTTACTTGTTGAAGGCATTTTCGGTGGTCTGTCTCACTGAAGTTGAAGGGATTTTGCTGGAAGCTGTTCTCCGTCTAGAGCTCAATCTCACACTAATAGATTCTAAATGGCTATCGAGCTGGTTCCCACGCACTGACATTCTTTGACAGCTGCAGAGTTCATCCCTCTGGCTATCAGCTGTTCCTCAGCTGACGTCACGTCTACCCCTACCCCACTCTCTTTGGATATACTAATTTATTATTATTCATTTAAAAACTACGTTAAACACATATTTTAATGTTTAATTATTTAGGGCATGAAAATAATCTCTTTCCAATAGCATGGCTATTGTTCGCGCACCTGAACAAGTTCCGTAATCTTTTTTATTTCTAAAAATCGGATTGTGAGAGTCGTCCTCATCCATGGGTATTACTAGCTTTTCTGCATCATGTACACGCACTTGTAGTAGTTTATTCAACATTTCACAATGTTCAGTTCCGTAACCATAGAATGTATTAAAGGCGTTTTGCCAATGTTTAATCCACAACAACTCCTAATACTTTAAAATAATAAAACTCCTATTAGCTGACTGTTTAATTAATTCTCTAATAATTTCTAAAATTTTTCAAGTACCTACTTTTTTCGTTAAATGTTGAAGGCATCTTTTTTGGTCTGTCTTCCTGGAGTAGAAGTGATTTTGCTGATAGCTGTTCTCCGTCTAGAGCACAATCTCTCACTGCAACTCACCCACAGACTGGTTCTCACGTATGAGCAGTCTTTTGACACCTACAGAGTTCGCAGAGTTCATCCCTCTGGCTACCAGATGTTCCTCAGCTGATGACGTCACATCTACCTCTACCCCTCTCTCTTTGGATATACTAACTTATTATTATTCTAATGAAATTTAATTAATTTTTACAATTTCTTCGTGTCTATTCATAAAATGTAATGTGAATATTATTATTATTATTATTATTATTATTATTATTATTATTAATATTAACCATATACACGTATTTTGTATTAAAAGCGACTTTGATCCTTCAAATGGTTTACCAGCCATCATGTCTGTTGTATTTTGCAAAATGGGTTCTTTCTTAATTTTCTTAAGTTTTAATTACAGCTGGTTTTAATTCTTTTTCTAAATTTTTTGGTATGGACGCATTTTAAATACATGCTATCATTTCACGTGTTTTCTCGCATCTGAGTCAATGCAATTTGGGTCTGCACATGTAATACCTTAGGTTTCAGGCTCATAAGTAGATAAGGACTTGATCGGGTCCGAATGGAATGTGGAGGGGGTGATTTCTCGAAAGATCAAAGGATGCCGACACTTTTTCTTTTGTTCTCAGCCTGCTCTGGAATGCGCTAGGGTCCCCTGGGACCCTGTCCCTTGCTTCCTGCCCCCGGGCTATTCGACAGGGTGTGTCTCTGCTTTTCTAAGGCATTACCTTTTTTGGTCATATTCTGGCCCTCTGGTGTGGATTTTTGAGGGTTTGTCCTTTTGGGTGTGGTTTTTGTTTTGGGTGTTGTCACTCTGTTTGGGTGTTGGCCCAACTGTTTTGGGCGTTGGTCCTCTGTTTCGGGTGTGGTCTTTTTTGGGCGTTGGTCCTTTTTTGGGCGTTAGCTCTTGTTTTGGGCGTTGGTCCTTTTTTGGGCGTTAGCTCTTGTTTTGGGCGTAGTCATGTTTTGGGTGTGGTCATTTATGGTCTTTTGGGTGTGGTTTTATTTACCTTTGATTTCTTTTTGATCAGGTTTCCAATTGTGGGTGTGATCACACAGCTGGCTGATGATCTTTTCTTGATTAATCACGTGATGGCAGCCATGTTCATGTGGCCTAAGGCTGAAATAAAATTAATTTCATAATCCTCTGATGTACCCCTGGTGCTGGTGCTGGTGCTGGTACACCAGTGTGGCAGATAAGAGGGTCCTGATGCTCTCAGCAAAATCCACTTAGGTGATTCTGTCTCACAAGTGAACACCTGTTGACGCCCTTAAATACCCACCTAAATGGGTAAGGGCTGGTATACTGGCACCTCAAATTGATTACCTAATTACTAATTAACTATTGTTTCTCGGGTAATCAAATTTTTTCCAAGCTCTTTTACAGTTTCTTCTAAATAAAACTACTGCTGTTTCAAGGTGTATTGTTTTGTTTTTAATTTTCAACTAATTGCTACATTGTTTCAATTGACAAGTGTGCATCTGAGTAGGGACTAATGCTGTCTAAAAGGGTGGGTCTGAACTCTCATATAACTGTTTATAAATAAATAAATAAATAAATACAGATGTGTTCTTTACATAACTTAATTTAAATTTTGGTCATGGATGATGCATTTTCTAACCCCGCTAATGCTGCCGGTTTTGGTGGTGTGAAAGGTTTAGCTAAAACAAATTATTCTGAAAAAGAGACACGTGAATGGTTAAGGGGTGTGAGAGCTTATACACTGCATAAACCGGTGCGTCATCATTACCCATGTAATCGCATGCGTGTATATGCGCCATTTGAGCAATTTCAAGTGGACTTGGTTGATCTAACCAGTCTGTCAAAACAGAACGATGGTTATAAATTTCTACTTACCTGCATCGATGTTTTCTCGCGCTATGCGTGGGTCATTCCTCTAAAAACGAAGAAGGGGCTTGAACTTCAGAAAGCCTTTCAAAAAATTTTCACACTCAGCAGTGTTCCTGTAAAAGTGAACAGCGATAAAGGGAAGGAGTTTTTAAACAAGCATGTTCAAGATTATTTTAAAGAACTCAACATCGATTTCTTCACCACAGAATCAGATTTGAAAGCTGTTACGATCGAACGATTCAACCGTACGTTAAAAACGAGGATGTTTAAGTTTTTTACATTTACCAACAAACACAGATACATCGATGTCTTACCTGATCTCGTGTTAAGCTACAACCAACGCAATCACAGAGCCCTGGGTATGGCGCCAGCTGATGTCAATGAACGAAATGCCCCAGCACTATGGTTGAAACAACAGAGTTATTATACAGCAGCACCACAAACAAATCCAAGGTTGCAAATTGGAGATTACGTACGTATTTCGAAAGTGAAAAACATATTTGATAAAGGCTATCTTCCAAACTGGACTGAGGAGGTGTTTGAGGTTTCAAAAATCATTTATAGAAAACCTGTTGTGTATAAAATTAAAGATTGCGATGGCAGCGAGATCTCAGGTGTATTCTACGATCAGGAGTTACAAAAGGTGAAAAAGCCTGAAGTCCTTTCGATGACAAAAACTTCAGGGTTTTTCACTCGTTGTAGTTCTTGCTCGTAAAACACACCTGCAATCTCGTCACCGTTATAATCCTTAATTTTATACACTACAGGTTTACGCATTATAATTTTTGACACTGAAAACACTTCCTCTGTCCAATTCGGTAAATAACCTTTCTCAAATATATTTTTAACTCTTGAAATGCGCACTACGTCACCAATTATTAATTTCGGAGTCGTATGGGGTGCTGAATTGTAATAAAGACGTTGTTTCAACCACAAGGTCGATGCATTATGATCGTTCACAGCAGCCGGTGCTATACCTAAAGATCTGTGAACACGATTGTTGTAGCTTTCAACAAGAGCAGGTAAGACGTTCATGTACCGTTGTTTGTTGGAATAAGTGAAAAACTTAAACATACGCCCCTTCAAAGTACGGTTAAAACGCTCAGCCGTCGCTGCTTTTAAATCAGACTCTGTTGCAAAGAAGATAATATTGAGTCGTTTAAAATAATCTTAAACGTGTTTATTTAGAAATTCTTTACCTGTTTATCACTGTTAATTTTTAGAGGTACTTGCCCTTCTGTAAAGATTTTTTGAAAAGCTTTCTGAAGCTCGGGACCCGTCTTGGATTTTAAAGGCACAACCCAGGCAAAACGCGAGAACACATCGATGCACGTGAGAAGAAATTTATACCAGTCCGTACCCAGGAATCTAGGAAGTCAGCCTCTGCAGCAGCCTAGCGCGAATGCCCTATTCTTTAACATGGGAAAACGAATTTAAGCGGCTCTCACAAAAATGTTTTAATAGATATGAGCACACCAGGAAAAACGTACTTGCATTCGAGCTTTTTCTTTCGATTGGTGCGTTTTTCATGCCCGTACGATTAAAACTTGATTTTATAGCAGGTGTCTGAAATTTTTTTGCATATTTTTAGCTTTTAACCTTTAGTCTATGGTGAAAAGTTCAACACTCGCATCAAAAA
>JAHWFO010036886.1:4687569-4701865 GCA_023313115.1 Rhysida immarginata
GCTCAGCCACGTTGTCGCGAAGTGTTTCACCTCCTCGTCTGAAGCGAATCGCCGGTCTCCTATAATAAGTGTTCCTTCATGTAAGGAAAGAGGTGAAAATCGCTTGGAGCGAGATCCGGGCTGTAGGGAGGGTGATCGATGATATCCCAGCGAAACTGATTCAACAGAGTTTTAATGGTACCATATGATTAGGGCACGTACAACTAAACTAATTTCCACTATCATTAATTAATCGTATTCATTCATGACACTTCGTTACGAGTTGTTTTATATATTACATGCCATACTTTAGCATTGAAAGTTCCAATGAACCAAAATGGTTCCACTAAACCAGAATAGTTCCACTAAATCAGGTTCCTTGAAACCAATTTGGACTATCATTAATTTTACGTCATATTCATTCATGATACCTCATTCCAAGTCGTTTGATATATTACATGCCATATTTTAGCATTGAAAGTTCCAATGAACCATTATGGTAGCACTAAACCAGGTTCCCTGAAACCAATTTGGAGTATCATTAATTTTACGTCATATTTATTCATGGCACCTCATTCCAAGTCGTTTGATATATTACATGCCATATTTTAGCCTTGAAAGTTCCAATGAACCATAATGGTTCCAGTAAACCAGGTTCCTTGTAACCAATTTGGACTATCATTAATTTTACGTCATATTCATTCATGACACCTCATTCCAAGTCGTTTGATATATTACATGCCATATTTTAGAATTGAAAGTTCCAATGAACCATTATGGTAGCACTAAACCAGGTTCCCTGAAACCAATTTTGACTATCATTATTTTTACGTCATATTCATTCATGACACCTCTTTCGAAAAAGTTTGATATATTACATGCCATTTTTTAGCATTGAAAGTTGCAATGAACCATCATGGTTCCACTAAACCAGGTTCCTTGAAACCAATTTGGACTATCATTAATTTTACGTCATATTCATTCATGACACCTCATTCTAAGTCGTTTGATATATTACATGCCATATTTTAGCATAGAAAGTTCCAATGAACCATTTTGGTTCCACTAAACCAGAATGTTACACTAAACCAGGGTCTCATAAGTGTACCATTAGAGCACATGCCAATGTTTCGATTTCGACCATTTCAGAATGGTTCATTTTCTGAACCATTTTTATCAATTGGCCGAAATAGTAATTTCTATTCGCTTTTATATCTTCATTACGATTTGTTTGACATATTAATTAATATTTCTCTCCATTGAAAATTGCTAGGTGGGGTCGTGGAGGTACCATTTATGCACGTGCTATTAAACCGATTAAGATAATATTTGTGATTGGTTCGTGCCATATACCATATTCATCGACTGACGAAAATAGTAATGAATAACCGCTTCTATCTCGTCATTACGATTTGTTTGACATATTACTTAATATATCTTCCCATTGAACATTGCTAGGCGGGAAAATAGAGGTACCATTTGTGCACGTGCCAATGAACTAATTTAGATAATATTTGTGATAGTTTCGTTCCATGAAGGGTACTCATCGACTGAAGAAAACAGGAGTTTGAGTTACAGACAGACAGACACGTTTCCCCACACTGATTGCCTAAAGCACCTTTCGTTATTTAATAAGCTCCCTACGAATAAAGAAATTCTTTTGGTTTAGGCACGGATATCCCCTTTCTGCACCGCATCATCTCAACAACGTTTAGAGCACGCGCGGAGCCGGTACGAAGTGCTCGGCACGCGTTTTCCCCAGTGCAAGGCTGATTTGTCTCTTCCAGCAATTCTCTATACGCACGCTCCCCTTTCTAACGCAACTCATTGTTGGAACTGTGTCCACGGACGTCTGAACAAACCGATCGCATAAGCTACTTTTCTATTTATTGTGCGAAAAATGAAATCCTTCATGGAGAGATGAACAATTTATTAGCTGGAAAGGTTTCCAACATTTGTTTAATGCAGTTATAAGTTGGAAGTTCAAAGCCAAATACTACCTCCTATTGTCGCAAATTTGTTTTTGTTTCCCTAACCGGAAGTATACTTAAGGAGAGGACAGCGACTTCTGTTGACGATTTCATGAACCTATCTTTGTTTGAGAGAAGACGTAACACGTGGAGACACCTGCCGGAGTTTATTGGAAAGACAATCACTTCCGTTATTTCTGGACACGCATTCTGCTTTGACAAACTGCTTAGGTCGACTAAATCCACTTGAAATTGATCGAACGCATGCGATTACGAGGGTAACGATGTCTAATAGGTTTATGTAATGTATAAGGTGGAACACCTCTTAACCAATCACGTGTGTCTTTTTCTGATTTGTTTGCTTGTATAGATAAACCACGAACACCACCAAATCCTGCTGGGTTTTCAGGTTGAAAATAGACTTGTTCCATGTCTGGTAAACAAATAAAAAGCAATGGATGCAAACATGAGTATATTTAAGAGGAAGATAAATAGAAGGTGCGAAATCATTAATAACCCAACCTGAGCACCTTGAATCAATAATGTTAATTAGGAAGAGTATTTGACGAAAAAAATCAAAAAAAATCTGGTGATTCTAAACACAATAGAAAATTAGTAATTAGGTAAAAACGAATGTGATGAGCGAGATTTTTTTACCATCCCCCCAATTTCGATGGGTGACCCTTTTTTTGAACATTAGGCCGAATGCAACAAAAAGCTGTCCATCATTACCCACACCCACAATCCACCAAAAACCTGTCAACCCCTTTGGATACCAACCAACCCCTTGGAATGAAATTCATTAAAAATCAACCCTTTGGAAACCTGTGATGTAACATCTTTTAAATTTTGGGTGTTACCTGTGGTTACTTGGCTATTCTTGGGGTTTACCTGAAAGAACACCTGGCAGGTAACTCATTAAAAAAATCAACCCTTTGGACACCTGGTTATTTTGGGTGCTTGGTATGTAACACCTGTCAATACCCGTCAATAAAATCAATCAATACACATTAATATTCAATAAAATCATTCAATACCCATTAAAATAAGTAAAAAAAACAAAACAAAAATCGATAGAAAATTAACCCTTTAGCACCTTTTAACCCTTTGAACACCAAGAAAAGGGTTGCACGTGCCTCCCCTCTTTACGCCACCTTTTAAATTTTGGGGGTTACCTGGCAGGTAATTCATTAAAAGCCTATTAAAATCAATAAAATCAACCCAACCCTATTAAAAATTAATAAATCAATGGGAAATTAACCCTTTGATTACTTTTAACCCTTTAAACACCAAGAAAAGGGGTGCATGCGCCTCCCCTCTTTACGCCAGGAGTGGTGCCTTACTACTGACACTCTCCTTCCTATTTGTCTCACATTGGCCTCGGGAGTCTCTCTCTCGATTGTGTCTTTATTCGCCCTTTTTATTCGCCCGGCTAATTAGCTGATTATGTATTCGATTATGCAGGGCGAATGGGCGACGAGAATCTTGCTTCTCGAACCTTCGGGATTTTCGAAAAGTTTGCCTCGGAGGGGGGGAAGGCATTCGGCGATTTTTCCACCCTTCTTTCTTCTAACCGCGCTCCCCGTGCCTTGGCTTCTCTTCTTAACTTTGTCTGATCGTTTCTCTCGGTCGTTCGCCTCTTCGCCCGAGGAAAACGATCTGACATATGGTTAAAACAACGTTTAAACATCACGACAAAGAAAGGTAACCCGGCGTTGCTGTTCCCTTTAGGGTAAAATTGTGAACTGCAAAACAGAAACAGCGTTTGTGCTGTCTTTGTCTACAGTCGAAGAGCAGCGAGGTGTTTCAAAGCATATCAGAGAAAAAATTGCCGAATATAGATGGGAAGTTCCCCAGCAGTTTACCCACCATGCAGTCCAGAACTTGCTCACTCTAATTTTGATGTGCTTTTTCCATGGTCGGGTAACGGTTTGATTCTGAATGAGGACGTGCGCAAGTGGGAAAAATGAGTTGAGTCTCGAGCCGTCGTTCATCTTAAGCTATCAAAAGCGACAACCAGAAAACGGACTAATAGGCAGAAGGCCTAATGAAATTGGTGCCACGATGGGATAAATGGGTTGAGCGACAAGTTCTTACGTTGAAAATAGGTAAATTGTGTAGATTCATTGTCAATGTTGTTTGGTTTGGATATACAGGGTGAGTCAAAAGTCTGTTACCCCCTTCCTATCTTGGATACCAATGTAGTTAACGCAAATTCCGATACAGGGAATGAATAGGAATTTGAGGGTGCTCTATCTGGTGGAGCACCTTTCATCAACTCAAATATGCAAACAGGGGCGGCGCGAAGCGGTAAGCAAAATAAGCGTCGCATGGGGGCACATAATAGGATGGGGCGCTTATAAAGCACTATACAGGGTGCTTTGAGCTTTCCATTTCCAACCTCAAAAGTGACCTTCAAGGTCATTCAAACAGTAACTTTTTCCCTATCAGAGATATAAGAAAATTTCCAATTACGAACTTGTAGAGCACCACAAAATTAGTCTAAATCCATGTTTACTTTAACTGATTCATAGGAAAATTGTGTGAGATAAATGAGGATGAAGATTGGTATACTACTCTTCCCCCCCCCCCCCTCACACAAGAGCGGCACCGTTTCTCATTCGAAACTGTAAGGCCATGACAATGACAGCTGTCCAGAAGGCAATCACCTATTATGCACAGTTATGCCTTGCAGCCGAAGGCCAACACATTGAACATATTTTAAAATAACCTATGTTCGATTTTGGAGCTCAGGACTTAAATTGCATGTAGTATTCAACCCTTTTGAGTTTAGAAATAAAAAGCTCACTAATTGATTTGTCTGTGACTTCTAAACACGATGGTGGGAGGGTAGTATACCAATCTTCATCCTCATTTATCTCACACAATATTCCTATGAATCAGTTAAAGTAAACATGGAGTTAGACTAATTTTGGGGTGCTCTACAAGTTTGTAATTGGAAATTTTCTTCTATCTCTGATAGGGAAAAAGTTACAGTTTGAATAACCTTGAAGATGACCTTGAAGGTCACTTTTGAGGTTGGAAATGGAAAGCCCACGATCCATTTGCTATAAGACATTTTTGTTCAGTCATTGTTGCCATTAAATAAATAAACTGAAAAATGTTTAGTGTTGATTTTTTATATCGTCATTGTCAAACTAATACCTGCTATGTGCACTTTTTTTGAGATTTCAATATGTTGACCCTTGCAACGAGTTCAGTAACCAAACTTGCATATGAAAGAACTGCTATGTGCTTATAACCACCATATGACGAACAATGACCACTTTATAAAATATGTTATGTGCAGCAGCTAGAAAACTGCTATGTGACAGTATTAAATTGTTACATTTCAGAGCTAAAAAGCAAATAATATTACGTTTAACATCAATAACTTCAATTTTAAATTGTTTTTAAAATTCACCTTCATACAAAATTTTATAGGAGAATTTTTTTTTCAACATCTCAAAAGTTTACTTTTGGCACATAGCGGATATTTGTTTGACAACCACGATAGGAGATGAACAAGACAAGCGCCACATTCATAAACATGGCTGCCGGTGGGGAAAAATTCATATTCATAACACCATCTATCGATGATTCTCGATTACAGATATACAGTAAGAACTTAAAGAAAAATTAATTCAAACTTTCTACAAGTATAGAATTTTTTTTCTAAACATCGAAACCTGACATCGATGTTCGATCGCATGTGCCTTGCACCTTTCTAACATTCACTTCCCCCACTGGCAGCCATGCTTAAGAATGTGGCGGTTGCCATATTGGAGAATATCAAGTTTTGAAAACCATTAATGCTCCACTTTCATTTCTTTACTCTTCATGTGACGTGTGGATTTCTAGTAATTATAATATTTCCCATTTTTTGTCTAATAAAAAGGATTGTTGTGCTAAGCAATGATTTGTTTTATTTATGTAATAACTTTCTCTAGTTAATCTTTTATATAACTGTAGCAATACTTTGATTGTAACAATGCTATTTGTTCACATTAATTTGCACACTACAGTATACGCTGAGTGGTCAGGTTATTATGACCACCCTATCACTGATTCACTAGTTCGTTGGGCAACCTTTTGCCTTCAATACTGCGGCGATTCTTCTTGGCATTCACACCACGAGATGTTGAAAGGTGATGCGAGGAATCTGACTCCATGCCTGATGAATAACACTGTCCAGTTATGATAGCACCGTGACATCATGCATTATCTTGATGGAAGAAGCCATCTCCATTGGGATATGCCATAAACATGATAGGATGAACTTGATCAGCAACGACACTTAGGTAAGTTACGTTAGTCAGACGTTGTTCCACACGAATTAAAAGGCCCAAATCATGTCAGGAAAACATGCACCAAACCATAACACTGCCCCACTAGCTTGAAGGGTTGTACTTATGCATGTGGGGTCCAACCTTTTCATGATGTTTCCGCCAAATTTTGACTCTGCCATCTGCATGATGCAACTGGAAACATGATTCATCGGACCACATGGCTTTTTTCCAATGCTTGACTGTCCAATCCTTGTATTCCTGTGCGAATTGGAGATGTTTAATCTTGTTAACTCCAGACAGCAAAGGTGTTCGAACAGGCCTTCGGCTTCCATATCCCATACGATGCAGTGTACGGCGAACCGTGGGTTCAGAGATCATTTGAGAAGAATCCTGATTAAGATCTGCAATAATATGATGCACTGTTGCCCTTCTGTTGTCTTGTACCAGTCTTGCCACTCTCCATTCTGCCCGAACATTGACTAGTCGCTGACGGCCACAACTCGGACGTTAAGACCGAATTTTCTGGCTGGCAGTCCAGTCTTTAAACACTTCAACAACAGCTGCTCTTTAACAAATGCAACTGTTTTGCTGATACTCGCTCCATGGTTCCGAACGCCAAAAATCATCCTATGTTCAAAGGCTGTTAAATCACGTCATTTACCCAAATCTTCAGAAACAAATCACTTTTACTGTCGTGGTAAACAACCTGCTTCCCTATTTATAATGGTCTGATCCTCTAGCGATTTCAGCGCGAAATCATAGCTAATTTGCCTACAAATCACAGATGGTCATACTAATCTGGCCACTTAGTGTACAAATACTTCATTTTTGCTGAAAATAAGATGTACATCTCCGGCCAAAAAGTTTGTCACCTCACTGATACGTTCGGCACTTACAAGGGAATCCCTTGAACATGTATGTCACAGATTTCCACCAAATTGAAATATGTTACTCATCTGAAGCTACTACAGATGCTTGCAAAATAAGAGAGTGCGAAATTGTGTTTATTTCAAAATAAATCGCGAAAACGAAAAAATTTTCAGCATACATAGCCATATAAGGAGTCCATTGTTAAAGCGGTTAGGCTATGTGGGGTTCCCTTGTTAGTTGAATGTGACAAACGTTTTGGCCGGAACTGTACATTACACTGAATATAAAGGTAAATATGAAATCTGTACTTGGCGAAACTTTGGAGTCTTGGTATTGGCTTTATTCAGCAAAAACGGAGCTAGTATTTTGTGCACTTTTCCGCATAAATTTTCTCGTATGCATATTTGACTCTTCCCCCCGCTCCCAAGTGTGTCTTTCCCATCAACGCTATCTTGGTTGCCATCTGAATGACCATCAACACCTGATGACACTCTCCGAGCATTCGTGAGGCAGTTGAGAATAACCCGCTTGCTTCCGTTCGTCGGCTGAGCCGTGAGTTGAACATTTTACGAATCAATATTTGGCATACTCTTCGTTTTACTCTGAAGATGAAAGCGTACCACATGCAGATAATTCATGACTTGGAGGATGGAGATAATACACCCCATATCAGGGGTGTTCATCCCCCATACAGCTTATGGTGACTCCCCCCCCAATTGGATAGCCCATTCCCCCACAGCTTATGATGACTTCCCTCCCCCCCAAATGGATAGCCAATTCCCCCACAGCTTATGATGACCCCCTCCCCAAATGGATAGCCCATTCCCCTGACAGCTTATGATGACTCCCCCCCCCCCAAATGGATAGCCCATCATCCTAGAGCACTATGTATTATAGTGCTCTACATCATCCGAGTTGCCAGAAGCCTCTAGTCACTAGAGTCTAGTGGCTGTTTTCAATACTACATCGTTGCTTGTGACTCTTTCTAGTGGGAATATAAAAGGCTCCAATTCCAGTTTTAGATCACCTTTTTCTTCTTTCTTCCCCCCCAAAAAGGTTCATGGTGACATTGTCACCATCCCCCCTATGGCGTGGGCACCCCTGCCCCATATGGAAATGTGCACTGACTTTTTGGAGGCCGTGAAAAATGAAAACTGGTAGACAACCTCCTCTGCTCAGACGAGGCCACATTCACACATGTAGTTTAGTGAACCATTACAACTGCCGGATATGGCCGACAGCAGTCCTCATGAGGTGCAAGAATGGGAGATGAACCGGTGGCTAGGGATAACGAAGAGTAAGATTTATGGACCATTCGTGTTTGCAGAGCAAACTGTAACTGTACAGTTATTTTGATATGCTGGAGCTTTTCCTGTAACCACAATTGAAATCAGGTGGAATTCTGAATACCGTTGTGCTCCAGCAGGACGGCTCTCCTCCCCACTTTGCTCTCATTGTTTGCGATTACCTCAACCGCATGTTTCCGGGACTGTGGATCGGCAGAGGTTCACCTCGTTTCTAGGTTCCGAGGTCACCTGATCTTAGACTTTTTCGCATGGGATTACATCAAATCCCTTGTGTACCAGAGTTAAAATCACAATCCTGCAGCAACTGCGTCAAAGGATTGTGGAAAAATCACAATCCTGCAGCAGCTGCGTCAAAGGATTGTGGAGGCGGTTTAACACCCTCACACCTGATCAACTGCAGTGTTCATTTCTACCACGGAACGGTAGTCTCTGTGCGTTGGCTTGCAGGGAAGCCACGTTGGAATACCGACTTTTCGTTACAAAAAAGTAGCTCCTGCGACATATCGTGACAGAGGCAGCTCGTTCCGAAAAATTTGGGATGGTCTACATTGAGCACAAGATTAAATTCCAAGCACATTTCCCTAGTTTTGTCGAAATCGAGAGGACATAATGTTCGCTTCACTTTATAAAAAATGAATAATCCCTCACTTAATTTGAGACTCAAATGATAAATGAAATTTCAATTACTAATCGAATTGGGAAATCGTAAGATTCTAAATTGTTTAAATCATTTAAACTTCGCTTTTTTTTTATTGTTTACTTGAAATTGGAAAAATAATAGTGAAATGATGTTACATTCGCATTTTTTATGTTAAACTATGCAAGATTTTACTGTCTAAATTTTATGATTAAATATGTAATACTACATTCTTTTAATTTTAAACTGTGAACCTCGCAAATTCTACGGAACGAGCTATCTCTGTCGTAACGAAATGACGGTATCCTAACTTTATTGATACAATAACTAATGTCTCCTCTGTGCCCTTCTCATGTTAAATTCAACGCTTTCTTTCTCTTTGTTCATTTTAGATTTGTTAATAATATTATTTTTTAAAGAAATAAAATTGATTAATTTCTATTTTATTCTTTTATTCGATTTTTCTGCATGAGCTTTGACTTTGTATAGATAAGTTACAAACGACTGCATATTGGTGCCAAAACAATTACAATTGGTGTATATTGTGTCTGTCCTCACTATCAGAGTAATAAACTTATTATTTTAACATTACGTAAGCCATAGCAATACATATAACAGACAAAATGAAATACAGTACTTAAATGTACAATTAGTGGAAGCAATTAGCAATGAATGCTTCTTTCTTCTTTGTATGTATGCCCTATTCAATTTTAACGCGGTTCAAGAACAGGCTAGAGTTATTTTAATTTGAAAAAAAACGATAAAATTAAAACCAAACCCAATAACATGATTATAACAAATTATATAAACAATCCTGGACTTAAAAATTAATTTATCAATTTCCGACCATCAAAATTTAAGAAATTATATATATTAAATTATTATTTAATTTAATATTTAACTACTGGTATATGTTTTAAAAGTGTTGAATAAATATTTTATTTTTTATAGAATTTGAAATTAAACATATCACGTACATTACCTCACAGCCCACTAGTGGGCTGTGCATTACCTTGTCATTGCAATCAACTTTCCTCATTTTTTTTTTCTATGCTGACGCTAATAAAGCAATTTCCATTGATACGTTGAAAACTTCATAAATCTCGAGCAATTATGAATACAATTGCAATATATATTTTAACATGCTGTATAAACATTGTCATGGTTCATATTTGATGAGGAAATAGTCAACATTTCGACATTATAGTTGCCACTAAAGTTTTAGCGCCTATAATAGTTGCAATTTTAAAATCTAATGAGAAGCGGAAAATGTTTGCCATTCGATATGAAACCGGGAAAATTTTAAATAAATGAAAGTAACACCATTTTTATTTCGTTGGAAAATTAATTTCTGTATTACTTAATACATCAGGCAATGTGAAAGAACTTTTTAGTATAATATTTACTGTTTTTAAAATTTCATCATGAATTTTTTTTTTCTTTTAGCTGATAAACAAGAACTTATAAACCATTTTGAAGTATTCTGTTGAGAAAAACAATTGTTTTTTTTTTCTGTAGCCTAACAAGATTATAGAGTAATTTGTGATTTATGTTCACCTGTAGAATTATGTTCATCTATTTTTTTTTTTTTTTTTTATCTAACCTAAAGTTAGCCAAAAAAAATTCTGATAAATTTGTACATCATGCAGGATATAATGAATTTTGTGATTTTTTTTAAAAGTAAATAAGATTTTAAATTGCATTTTGTCCTTTTTTAAATAAGTCACAAAACAGTCCATGTGAACGAATGGGATGTACAGATACCATGGTGTCTATATACACTGCAGAAACTATTACACGCCGAAATCAAATTTTCACCGCACGAAAATGAGATGTTCAGAGATGTTATTCTTCGGTCCATTGTTGTAAATTATTTTCAAATATGGATCTGTAGAGGCTGTATAAATCCCTTCCAATTTCTATAATGCAAAGTGCATCTTTCTTTCTTTCATTTTCTCTCTCTCTTTCCGTCTGCACTACTGATAATGTGGAGTTTCCATTTTCACTGTAAAAGATGCACCACAGTTTACATAATACACATTCATATAATAAAAAAATACATTTGATATAGCAAATATTAAGTGCAAAGAACGGATGCGTGGAAAGATGCACTGAATTAGAGAGGTACTGCAAATATATAAAGTTTTATTCTATCGTTTGTTATCAGTGACTTAACGTGAATATAAACTTTCCGTGAAGATCATTTGTGCAACGTAACTGTAGATCTGGTTAGGGCACTGCAGCTAAGCAGGACACACCAAAATTGACTAAGTGATACCACGAAGAGGTTGGGGTTAAAACGGTGCAACTACAATAAATAAATAAATAAATAAAATAAAGAAAATAAAGAAAATAAAGAAAAAGCATTCAGAAAGCTCGCATAAACTGGACGGAACACAACAGAAGAGCCAACAGCACCTATAAAGAAGCGGTGTTGGAAGAGCCCTCGTAAGAAAAAAATACAAGCCCCTGTTACATTAAAATGAATTAAAAATAAAATAAGCCTTTAATGAACTAAGTAAATCTTAACTAGAATCAAGCAATAAATACTGGAGATAATGCTCCGATATTGAACATTATCTCAAGTACTTACTTATTACTTTATGATGAGTTTTCGTCAGTTTTCTGGTGGTTTAAAAATGAAAATTTTCAATCTGCGAGCACGCTGCCTGTTCTATTATTGAGTTTCCATGATCTTCTAAAAGATCATTGTAGCCTGTTCTATTATTGAGCTTCCTTAGCTGCTCTTGATGATAGAGTCGACGGTTGTTTACTTAGTAGAAACGACGAGCTTCTGGTCTTTGGTTCGATCCCAGTTTGGAATTTTTCCTTTTGATTTCAATCTTAATATACGAAACCAGAATGACTAATATTCATTTTATAATGAAGGGAAGAAGATGAATGGAAACTATTTTTCCAACAAGATAATGCCAAAATACGTTTGACAATTCCCCCAATAGCTGTTAAGAAATTCTCAGTGCGTATAATCTCGTCCATTTTCAATTACACACATAAACAAAAAAAAAACTTTTTGTATTCAACACTTGTTCTTAGGTAATTAAAACATGCTGATTAATAATACGCAAACCGTTTCTCTCTATCACGTCTCGTTTTTTAGATATTTGATATGAATGGTTTATATAAGTCTACCAATGTATGAAGGCAATAAACTGACAGACAGAATTTTAACTGGAAAATTTATTATACCACTGAGTTCTAATGAATCTGACATATGACATACATGGTGTTAGAACAATATTAACTTAATTTAAGATACATTTGGTTTAAATTTATGTCTCTGGATGCCATATCTGTAAAAGAAAAAAGATTAATAAAATGGCGATATCTTCAAAACCTGAGGTGATAGAGACAAACGGTTTTCAGATTTGAAATCAGCATAACAAACTACAATAGAAAAAGTTAACACCATGTCAGATATCTACAGCTTGTTTATGAGTGTTATTTTTACTTCGTCCATTTTCAATTATTTATTTGTTTTACCTTGAAGAATATATTCGATCTGATGTTCAATGGTTTTAAGATTATTTTGTCAACGTGTAACTGAACGCTTCAGGAAAATAAGAAAGGGCATCAGGGGAAAAGAAAGAAAGAAAGAAAGAAAGAAAGAAAGAAAGAAAGAAAGAAAGAAAAGGTTGCCGTTTGAATAGAGAAGGGAAAATGCGTGATATGATAATGATAATGGATTTGTCTCGGCATAATCGCAGAGACGATTCAGACATTTTCACTGATTTTTAAAGCTTAAAACGTAATTAGATCCGGGGTTCATTCAAATAAAAACAGAATAAATAACCTTTAAAATTGAGGCCGTTTCACAACGTGAAAAGCAAATGTGAAGATTCAAAAAGAATGCTTTTATAATTTTATATAAAAGACTTCTCAAGGTCATGTCCAGTATTTTTAAAAAAATAATTTCTGTTATCTACTTTTTTTTTCCTTTATTTTTCCTATATAATTTCCTGTTCATAGAATCTCAATCCCGATGGTTCCTGTTTATAGATTCTCAGTCCCGATGGTTGTCAATTTTATTGGCATGACTTAAGAAGAGAAAATTCAAATTTTTTCAAAGAGAGTTGGTAGAGAAAATCTGTTATGATCTGATGTGCTTTTGCTTATGGTGACAAAACAAATTTACCTGTTAGTGGTCGCATGAATGTCATTCAGTACCAACAGCTACTACAAGTTCACCTTCTCCATTCATGCAACGTAATCTGACAGATGATTTCACCTACTAGCAAGATAACGCATCTTGCCATGCAGCAAAGACAACAAAAACATGATCTGTGAACCAAAATATCACAGCTTTATATCACACCAAAATAGCTTGGCTAGCATACAGTCCCGGTTGGAACCCATAGAAAACCTATGGGGTGATCTTGAGAGAGCAGTTTATGCCAATAGCAGACAATACAATTCAGTTGTCAGACTACGTGCTGCCTGGGAAGATATTCCTAATGAAAGATTGCACAAACTTTCAAAAAAAAAAATAAAATAAAAATAAATAAATAAATAAATAAATAAATAATAGACTACTAAAACTAATATAAACTAATATGCACGTAGCATCAATGTTTTTATTTCTTACACTTCTATTTTCAGAAATAGCTAGAAAATGTTTATCTTCATTATTTATTCGACTTTCTTGTTTAAACATTATTGGTTACCTTTTTGTTAATAAATCTTCATGTTTTGTAAATAATAATGAGTAAACATGAACAAAAAAGCCACTTTGATAGTGTTTCTAATTTATTTTTTTTTACATCACTGTATATCTGGAGACAAACGTGCCGTATAATACCCTAACGACATAATTTTTATTATTATTTCATTAGGCCATGGCCATACCATGTCAGCGTGGGCCAATTGGTAGAGATGACGAACTATAGATATTCATGGTTCTTGGTTGCGAAGTTTTCCTTTTTTTTTTCATCTGAATTTAACTAACATGAAACTAACATGGCACGTTTCAAGGATTTTGTCCAAGTGGTAATTTGAAACCAACTCTTTCTGATACATGCCATGATGACTTGTTTTATTTCAATTTTTTGCTAACTCATTTAAGAAATAAATAAACTTGTAAATAAGTAAAAATTTATTTAAATAATTTTCTATTAGCTGAATATTAAATCATTCTGAAGAAGTGTCTTAAATAAGACTGTATTATTTATAAATTAAATAACTTTATTTGGGGGGGGGGGGGGGGGGGGGGGGGGGGGGGGGGGGGGG
>JAHWFO010036886.1:4701965-4725745 GCA_023313115.1 Rhysida immarginata
ACCCCCCCCCCCTCCCCTCTAAAGGTATTGTATCCTGAAACTATAGAAGATAAATGATCTCTATTCATTTAGTAATTGTAATTATAAAGCTATTTCGGAACAGAATAAAAAATAGTCAAATGAACGCTTGAGTAGTCCAGAAGCAAGAAATGGGAGTTTCAATAACAAGTGTTTTTGGGCATTTTCATTAATGGCAAACATAAATGCTGTTAAATTTCACTAATAGGAGAGATGAAATGCTAAATAATCAAATTAGATAATCTAATAATCAAATCGAATGAGGCCATCAAATAAAATTACAGATGAAATTTTAATTGAGATACTGCAGGCACTATTAAACCAAAAAATATTTTTAGAAGCAGTTTTCTCTGCAAGGCAACATCAATTTTTCAAAATTAATATTCGTTATTCCAAATATATTAAAAACTTTTTACAGCAATGTATACTATGAACTTTTATTTTATTAAAAAAAAACAAAAAAACATACAGAATTTCGGATATTGTTTCTTATACTTCCATAAGAAGGGATTACGGGTGATTTTTATTGTTTCTTATATGAATATGAACTTCAATTTATTATTTCTTTTTATCTGAATTTGAAATTAATTGCTTATATTAAAAAAAAAAATCGAAATAAGTACCCGTAATTAAAAAATAGTAATTTATCGATTAATTTTAAAATTTCTTTTTGCATACCTATTGAAAAACATCGTGTTTTATAATATTTATTTATGTTTTCTCGTAACAAACGATTCGGTTCATTGACATTGAAATGAAAGTGGATTTAAACTTCCGCATTGTGAATGAGAACTTTTTTCCTTGCTCCGAGCTAAAACGCGTGAAGGGGGACGACGACGATGGAATTGTGGGCAGAGTACAATATGAACAAATGAACATCGTCGACCAAAACAACAAATAGTGGCGGAATCGGATTTTGGTTTGTGGAAGTTTTTAACAGGTGTTTCAATGGAAAAAGGACTCAGTGGCAAGAGATTATTTCCACCCAGAGATGAAAATCCAGTTTCTTTGGAATATTTTACTTCTCGTCCCTTCGAAAACTCGGGTATGCATTATAAATTAACAAAAAAAAAAAAAAATTGTAAACATATATGCTAATGTTCCTATTTTATTAAGAAATAATTTAACAAACTAATAGCGCACAATGTCATGATCGCTTGTACACTATGAGAGAATTAAATAAAAATTACGCTAATGCAATATATAATGAATACACACCCGCTTTAACGCTCTATCGTGGGTTGTGCATTGCAATTGAGAGGAGAGCGTAGTCTTTCTAGTCTTGTCATAAACTTCTTACAAGAACAGATGAAGGTACGCAATATTTGTTCATCTGTTCTTGCTTCTTATCTTTCGTTATTTTGTACGCAATATAACAAACAGTAAAATTAACAATAAAAACAAATACCATAATATAGCAATCGAGAAACCCCACTTTCTTTCCTTATAGTCGCATGCAAAAGATTTTAAATTAGAGTTTTTAATATCGGTACTCTAAAAAAAGAGTACATGAGCTTCTCACAAGCCTTAATGATAAACTCCATAAAGCAAAAAATGGAGAGAATTGATGATCTTGTGCATATTCTTTCACTCAGATAAGCAATTTATCTTGATTAAAATTATATTAGAAGGTTATAATTTCTATAATGGAAATTTAAATATTTTTGTTTCTGAAAAGTTTCACTAATCACATGCTTGGGTCCAAAAATTAAGACATTTATGAAAAGTGGAGTTAATCATTTTGGCTTCTGAGGCTCATATATCATACCATTGATATACAGTCGAAGCTCGATCTATTATCCTGCTGCATCAAAAACGATGCTTCTGGATATATAGTTTTCCCGGAAGCATCATTGTTTTTTGTTGGTCCCTGCACAACTATTATTGAAACCATGATATTAAAACCCACACTCATCGTTCCTTAATCTATCATTTATCTTGTCTTCCCTAATTAAGAATTTTTGGTCCCAAAGGCGGCAATGGTCCGTGGACCAGAATCTCATGACATTTGGTGTATAAATGTGGATGAATCCTGTGATGAAGTGAGAAACAGAAGTTGCTTGGAAGAGGGGCAAGATAAAGTCATCGATGGTGACGATGATAGTGAACCTGAACTAGTAACGACATTCACACAAGTACTTCATGGTTTAAAATCCATGAGAACCTTTTATATGCTTATGATATAAATGAAACTGATAAACATTGAAGGTTTGTTGTTTAATATCAAAACAAATAGCTTCCAATAACAATCAAAAATTAAATCACATTATCTTTTTTGGAAGATTATACCGAGGCTTCCGAGATTATACGAACTAGCCAATGACTGAGGGCTGTAGCTTATGATCCCTAAGTTATGACTCTTTCTGGTCATGGCTTTCATTACATGTGCAATGATTCTGCTATCACAACAATCCTGATCCCCACGTGCTTTGCACGCTTTCAGGGCTGTTATTATTATTTCTAAATTTATTTCTTATAACAATTTTTAAATGATTTATAATGCCAGGTAAATGTTCATTTAATAACTTATGGTTAGAAAATGCCTATTAAATGGCATGGGTTCAAAAAGATGTTAATGTCCACCTTGCGTATTGCAAATTATGCAGTAAAATTTTTGATATTGGAAACATGGGTGAAACTGCTTTGCGAAGCCATATGAAAAAATATACAATTAGTATGCTTCAATTATCATCTACACTTTCAACTATTAAAGAATTTTTCTAGTTATTAAATCTATCTATATATATAAAGAAGGATGTTTGTGGGTCTGTCTGTGGGTCTGTTTTTTATACAAATCTACAGTTTTATTCCGATCTTGATAAAATTTCGCATACATGACCTTCAAAGCATGAGGAAGGTCACTGTCTACCTCAGATTTCGGAAAAATAATAAATATCGATAAAAAATCGATATTCATGGTTATGGCAAGGCATATTAATGAGAAATATCTCATGACCAACAATGCAAGGCAAAGTTGGTACAACAATAGGTATCAACAATGGTATCAGCACGCAATTCACAAACACACTGCATGAACCAACAATATATATCTCATGACTAACAATGAAAGGAAAAGTTTGTACAACAATAGGTATCAACAATGGTATCAGCACGCAATTCACAAACACACTGCATGAACCAACAATATATATCTCATGACCAACAATGCAAGGCAAAGTATGTGCAACAATAGGCCCATTGTTTTCACATCAACAATGGTATCAACGTGCAATTCACCAATAACAATGAGCACAGAATGATGATGTAATGTTAAAGCAATCTTTCCAAGAATTATAACAATGAACATAAAATGATGATGTAATATGGATAAGTTTCAGTTTGTAACAATGCATAGAATTCCTGTTATTCAGGCTTTTCTTAGAAAAGAGAATTCTTAGTACTGTGCCCGCGCCACGAGAAGGCGGCTGCGTTTCCAAAATCTCTCACATAGCGCGCTGCTGCCTTGGCCAATCCATTTTGCTAAAGGGTAGGAGTAGTATACTGCAAAGTTACTCAGGGCTTGGAAAAAATTATTTTTGTACATGGAAATTCGTGCAAAAATGGTAAAAGGGAAAACGTTACATTCTGAAGGAAAGAAGGTTGCTCTGAACGTCATTTCATATTTTGATGATGTTGCGAAAAAGAAACTGACAATGAAATGATGGGGCCGCTGTCTTCAAAAATATGAAGAATTAATTCTTATACATGACGATGGGATATTAATAACACGAGCCAAAAAGGTGTAATACTGTATTGAGTTAATTAAATTGTTTTCGATTAGGCATTTAAATACGTGAATATTTCTAGGGATGGTTTTCCCTTAATTTTGAAGTAACTCTGCACTGAAAAGTTAATTTAAAATGACAAACAAAAATTGATGTTCTGTAGGGAAGCATTTGTTTCTTTCTCCAGCATAACTACTTCTACCCTATAGAAAAATGGATTGGCCAAGCACCTAGAGCGCCATGTGAGAGATTTTGGAAACGCAACCGCCTTCTCGTGGCGCGGGCACAGTACTTAACAATTTCTTGAAAATCTTTAAAAATGGTCAGTAACTGGAGATAATGGAGAGTTAGCAGACTATTGAGAAAGAGTGGAAAGACGATAGAGGAAGCACTCCTTTAGCTCCGTGATGTATTGAGCAAATGGGAAGCAAGTAAATAGAAGAATCGGCGACTGCTAGACTGCACAAAGTGATGAATGGCCAAGTTTTGCTTCAACACATCGAGAGAAGAGTGGAAATTGCAACAACACTAAGTATACATCTGAGGTAAGATTACGTGAGTAAGAAATTATTGGAGAGGTCCAGTCATTGTGAGCCTTTAAAAAGATTTTTTTCGAATTTTCATTAAGAATTTTTACTGTATTAATTCTAAGCATTTTCATGTGTTTAATTTTAAGATATTGCAAAATTTAATTTAATTTTTTGAGATTGTTCTGTTTACATCCAAGTGTAATTATCCCGGGCAACGCCGGGTACCTTTGCTAGTTACTAGATAAAACTCCTATAACATATCCATTTGCACGTTATTTGACTTGCCTAAATCCACTGGAAATGAAAAGAAATAAGAAATTTTGTGTTGGTAACGTGAAGATTTTATAAATTATGATTGATACAAACAGAACTGAGGAGGATGAGGCAGATGAAATCTTAAAACAGTTTGAACATTATTTACACAATCCAGAATCTTTTTTTTTAACTTCTATGATGATTTTAAAGAAAGTTCCTTGACCTATTTAGATACTATAGAGTCGAATCACTGAATTATGACTGCCACGTAGGTTTATGTAAATACAGTTGTGCCCGTTCACAGGGAAGACATATGTAAACTGTTGCGTACCTCTACGCCCTCTACTGTATTAAAAAATTTTTTTTTTCTTCGTCGTTTTACGATATTCTTTTCTGCTATCTTTATCTTACTTCGCAGACTCTTCCAGCGTCGTGTTTCCATCCCTCAATGACTTTTCAATATTCCTGATTCTGGTCATCTATTATTGACTCTTTGACCTTTGCAGCTCCCATGTCTTTCGGTATAGGTATCCCACTATTTTTTACCTTTCACTTTACTATTTTTTTTTTTATAATCGGAGGTTACTGTATTCCCCCTCCGCGTTTTTTTTTGTAAAGGGATTACTCGACGCGTTCGGTTAGCGTCAATTTTACGGGTTAATGATTATTTTTGCCTGGGAAATTAAAAATGTCAATCTTTTCTTCGCGTCATTTCTCCTTTTCTCTTGGGTTATATTTTGAGTACCGTTATAAGGCGAGTTTCCCCATGTCTTTTGACTTCTATTGGGATGTCGCTCGTCTTAGGTCGTTATTCCCTTAGAAAATTTTATTTTGGTCGCTTGAGGATTTTTTTGACTATCTTAATTTTTCCGTCAAGGCTTTTAGTAAAGCGTTTGGAATTCTTAGGTTTATCTATTTGCCGTTTATTAGAATGCGTGAGCTCAATGTCTACACTTGTCGTCTTTTAGTAATGACGTGTTTTTTTTAAAAAAATGATATCTCCCGTTTTGCTTTTTCAAACCTGATTAGTTAATATTCTTCTCTCTCTTTTCCGTACCTTATACCTATTTTCCTTAGAACGCGCTTTCAGGAACTTTTAGATTTGAGTTACCTTTGTTCCTTTTTCAGTATAGTTTTTTCGTGATTTAAAAATTTAATTTCTAGGAGAAATTTTAATTTTTTTAATACGATTTTCGTTAATTATCTTTTCTTCCCCTGAGGTTTGTCGTCATCACTATTGTTATAAGTTTCTCGTTTTTCTTTGTTGCCATTGTTCTGTCGTCGTTATATTAAATAGCTCGTTTTCTTGGAGCAAACTTATCTTTTCTTTTCCAAGAACTCGGAAATTCTATCACGCGGTACGTGATATTTTAAATATTTTTGTTTATTCTAGTAGGTTTGCTGTTTACTAAAAATGATAAGTTCAGACAGTATCAGCTCAGTCTCGGAACCGACTACATCAGCTCCTCTCCCATCTCTGGGATATTGAGATGGTTTTACAGTCATTTGATGTTATTAACTTTTAGTATGTGATCTTGAGTTAAGATTTCATTACTCCGTATCTGAGAAGTCTACAAACCTTTTTTTTGATTATGTGCGGTCATCCGACATGAAGACGGCCGTCACGGTTTTGGAACTTTGTTTTCTTTCGCCGATGTAGCGTTCGGCTAATCTACAGGCGTACAGTAATTCGCCTTGCCTTTTTTCAGTTCGTTTAAACATAACAAGTGTTAGTTCTCGTTAAAGATATGACGTGGTTTCCTTCATCCTTTGACTGCCTTCGCCTTACTGATGATATAAGAGTGAGGTCTTAGTTCGTCGAGCGACTTGGAGTTGAACTAGAATATTCACAATGCAACATGCTGAAGTTCATCAAGAAACTGATTCATCCTTTTTTGGCATCTATGTTCTGATTTCGGTGATGTTCTAGCAAATCGACTCGTCTCTTTTTTTTTGAACTTCATTTAATTATTAATTTTTATTATTTTACTTTCTTGATGATTTTATTAAGCCCGTTTAATTGAATGCATTTTTAATTTTTTATTTCTTGATGATACTTTGATAATTTTGTTTTGTTTTTTTTCAGGACCTCGACCATGTTGTTCCCGTCTTACCCGATCGTCACCTCTTATGTCGTGCGTCTACCCTTTGGTCTGTCTTCCCTTTCCCGTATTTATTCCTCTTAGTGTTATCCCCGTTGTAATCACTCTAGCTTTATTTTGTTACCTGTCCTTCAGAGTCCTTGTGGAAGAGGTCTAATGGTTTGTTATTTATTATTTTAGGCTCTACCTTCATCTTTTGTAGAGTTGTGAACATCATTTATTATTTGTTTGTTTTCTAATATCTCTTAAATATTCATGAAAACTTATTTTTTTTTATTTCCAATATTTGCTTACTTTTTGCTGTCAGTTTCTCTTTTTATTTTTGCAGTACGAGCTTATCACCTCAACCTTCTATTTATATGATCTTCAACCCTTTCCGTGAATTACGTTTCGACTTCCATGATATCTTCCAGTCATTTCTTCTGTATTTTCGGAATTTGGACTACTCCTGATTTGGACTAGATGTTTTTTTTTTTTTACTTCTGAGTTTATTCCAGTTTTTCCGTTAAATGGTTTCCGATCTTTGGTGTTATTTGCTGTCTGCTTAGTTTCATTATTTTTCTGTCAGCAATAAAGAAAATATTTATATGGATTGCTCTAGTTTTTCTTTCCTGAAACGTTATCTAAGGCTATCAATTTATTAACTCTCGGGTTTTGGGGTTATTGCTATATTTACCTTATTAACTTTCCTTTTATCTTTATTTCCTCGACAGACTAGTTTTAATTAATTTTATTATCATTCTGGTTTTGCTAATTATTGAACCTTTTGTGTTTTCTTAAGTGGGAATTGGGCCTTTTTTCTTTTCCTCCCTCCGGAGCTCAACGTGACGGTAAACACGACCTCTGTTTACTAGCACGTTACAAAACCTACCTGTTGGAATACATATAAAGGTCGTTTCAGAGGAACAGTTCGTACAACAATAATCGCTATCATGGGTAAAGAACGTGACCTAACAGACCTTGAAAAAGATATGATCATCGAGTATTGTGCAAAAGGCGGCAGCATTTCGGAAACTGCAGCTTTAATGAACTGTTCGCGTAGTGCCATAGTGAAGGTGTACAATGAATGGAAAAATGGACAGGATATGCATTCTAGGCGTGCAAACTGTAGGGGACTATGGGCAGTTAATGAACGGGGTTAGCGACGCTTGTGGTTAAGCATGATCGATGCACTACCGTCGATACATTGACATCCAAATGAATGAGAAATGCACCAGAAAGCTATCGAGAACAACTGTGGGATACACATTGTTGCATCTTGGCTTCCGTAGCAGACATCTGGTTTTAGCATCCATGATGACAAGTGTGCATCGCAAGAAATGACGTGTGTTGGCATTGCAGTACAAACATTGGATCCTAGACCAGTGGAAAAAGGTTCCATTTTCTGATGAATCGCATTTTCTACTGCATCGTATCGATGGGCGCTGGCATATCCGCCAGGAGACATCCGAAAACAAATTACCCGAAATCATTGTTGGGTGGCAACAAGCTGGAGGAGGCAGTGTAATGGTCTGGGGCATGTTTTTGTGGCATGTTTTTGGGTCCATAATCAATAGCTGTGCATAATTATCCATTGTTGCCGACCAGGTGCATACCTACATGGCAATTGTGTATCCTGCGAATGATGGCACCTTTGAACAGGATAATGCCACATGCCATGTGGCCAAAATTTGCTGTGCATGGTGGCAAGGAGCATGAGGATGAGTTCTACTTACTATCCTGCCTCTAAACTCTCCAGATCCTAATCCTTGCGAGAATCTATGGGAACATCTGGATCGACAAATCAGGCAGCGAGACCCTCGACCCTGAATCTTCGTGAGTTATGTGATCTTCTGCTGTTCGCATGGACACAGATTCCTGTTGCCACTTTCCTAGCACTCATTGAGTCCATGCCCCATTGCCTAGCTGCTGTTTTCGCTGCAAAAGGAGGTTATTGGGGTTATTAGGTAGGTGGTCATAATTTAGTGACTCGACCCTGTATATTTTTTGACGTGGAAAAGAATAAAATATTTGATAAAGTTTGGCATCTAATTAAACAGTTTCTGTTATTTTCCTCATGGTCAGGCAACAGTGGAAAGAGGGTTTTCAATTAATAAGAACACTGCAGTGGAGAATATGACAGAAAAGATTATAGTCGCACAAAGAGTCTTTACTGATCATATTGATTCCATTGGAGGACTTTCCATTAAAATAGACAAGAAATTATTGAATGGTGCTGCAAATGCAAGACAAAAATATATGATATTTTTAGAAGAAAGTAAGAAATTAAAGAAAAAGAAAACAAAGCTGGCACAAAGAGAAAGTGTGAAGAAGAAATTCATGAGATGAAACAAATCGAAACAAATAAAAATTGATATTGAAAAATTAAATGCTGAAGCAGATAAACTTTCAACAAAAGCAGAAGTAAAAAGGAGCTTTTTTGCTTCTATCACACTTTTCTAGAAACTACCAGGCCTGAATATGAGGTTAATAATGTATTGTTGAAGTACTGAGATTGTGATAAATTTACTTCTGTAATAGCACTATCCAAGGCCAGCTAGATATACAGGCCCTGAAGCAAAAAATCACCTGACCATCTTATTCCAAACAGCAATATAACCTTCATTGTTTTCAACAAACGAAATGATACTGATTGTTAAAATCCAAGATGGAAACAATGAAGATTACATTGTTACTCCGAGAGTCAGGTGACTTTACTGCGTCAAGAGCCTGTTCATCTAGCTGGCTTTGAGCACCGCTAGAAGGACGTACTCGAACTAAAAGAACTGTAATGTGAAATGTTTGAAAGTGTACTTAATAATGTATTTTTTGAACAGATTTAACGTTTTCTTAGTAATTATTTATAAATTATATGAGTATACTAGAAGAGGTACCCGGCGTTGCCCGGGTTAATTACACTTGGATGTAAACAGAACAATCTCAAAAAATTAAATTAAATTTTGCAATATCTTAAAAATAAACACATGAAAATGCTTAGAATTAATACAGTAAAAATTCTTAATGAAAATTCGAAAAAAATCTTTTTAAAGGCTCACAATGGATGGACCGCTCCAATAATTTCTTACTCAGGTAATCTTACTTCAGATGTACACTTGATGTTGTTGCAATTTCCACTCTTCTCTCGTTGTGTTGAAGCAAAATTTGGCCTTTCATCACTTTGGGTAGTCTAGCGGTCGCCAATTCTTCTATTTACTTGCTTTCCATTTGCTCAATACAGCACGGAGCTAAAGGTTTGCTTTCTCTGTCGTCTTTCCACTCTTTCTCAATAGTCTGCTAACTCTTCATTATCTCCAGCTACTGATCATTTTTAAAGATTTTCAAGAAATTGTTAAGTACTAAGAACTCTCTTTTCTAAGAAAAACCTGAATAACAGGAATTCTATGCATTGTTACAAATTGAAACTTATCCATATTGCATCATCATTCTATGTTCATTGTTATAATTCTTGGAAAGGATTGCTTTATCATTGCATCATCATTTTGAGCTCATTGTTATTGGTGAATTGCGTGTTGAAACCATTGTTGATACCTATTGTTGCACAAATTTTTATTTGCATTGTTGGTCATGAGATATATATTGTTGGTCCATGCAGTGTGTTTGTGAATTGCGTGTTGATACCATTGTTGCAAAAACTTTGTCTTGCATTGTTGGTCATGCGATATTTCTCATTAATATGCCCTGCCATAACCATGAATATCGATTTTTTATCAATAATTATTATTTTTTCGAAATCTGAAGGGGACAGTGACCTTCCTCATGCTTTGAAGGTCATGTATGCGAAATTTCATCAAGATCGGAATAAAACTGTAGATTTGTATAAAAAACAGACCCACAGACAAACCCACAAACATCCTTCTTTATATATATAGATAGATTATCCTTAAAATTATAACGGATTTTGGTTTTGGAAAATGTATTAAATTTCCTGGAAAAGTTTTGTAAAAATCATGGAATTTTATCTTTGATCAAATGTATGAACCCTGTTGGATTAAATCTTGAAGCCAAGTCCCAGAGGTCGACTGAAGAGAATGCAATCCCAAGGGGCTCAAATGCAAGGAAGGAAAAAAATTACACGTTGCGTTAATATCTGGGTGTAAGAATTTCCATATTGTATGGCAAGCATTTTGGATTGTGGCTTTCTGTAAGGTTTTTTTATATACAGTAAGTGTGGATTTATATTCAGTGTTGACAGGCTTTTATGTGATGAGTATGGAATAACACCAATGGCAGAAAGAATGATAGACAAACAGTGTGTACTCAGCTGGCTCTCCAAAGGCGTTTTATTTAATATGCAAGATCTGTATGCTTACTTAGTGAGTCAGAATATAATTTATGTCTTGTGTTCTCTAAGACTGTGTCTGGGATATATATATCGCATGGAGTGTTTATGTTCCTATGCTTCTATATCTACTATGGGCTACCTGTTTATGTTTTTGTAAATGATGTAAATATTTTCCAATTGACATGACATGCTGGATGGTTTCATTAGTGATATGGCATTTTCTGAATGTCGGAAAATCAGTCGAATCTTTTCTAGTATGCTTTCTGTCGCTTTTCGTGTTAATAGCCTGATCATGGTTCCTTCAATTTCTACAAAGAGACTCCCTTCATTTAACTAAAAGGTCAACATTTTTCTATCAATATGTGGTTGGTTGAGGTCAGAAGGATGTCTGTCATAGAGGTTTTTGTGAGCCATGATTGAAGCTTAGTGCATGTTGTAGGAATGTTGACGGCATTTTCATAGACTTGCATCATACTGAGAAAATCTACCACATGCCCCTGATTTAATTTATGTGTGGTGTTTTCTAAGACAGTGTCTGGGATATATTTATAATATTGAGTGTTGTTGTTCCTAGTCTTGTGTATCTTAGATTGTGATGTATGATGTTGGTTACCAGGTTATGTTTTGTGAGTATTTTGCAACTGGATATGATACGTTGGATGGTTTTCTCTAAGATATGGTATTTCCTGTAAAAGACATGGCTTCAACAAATAGGCATAGTTGTGTGAATCATCCAGACCTTTCTTTTGTTAGATATGTGGCGAGTACACTTTAAAAGAAAATAGGGTCATTCCACGTCAATTCAGGCAGAAATTTTATAGTTTTGGCATTGATCTGTTGGATTTTAAAGAAATTTGGTATATACAATTGCCCTAGAGAGTTAGTAATGAATGCCAAATATTATTTTTATTTTTTTTCATTTTATGGAAGTTACGGATATTTAAAATTTTCGAAATTTGAGTGGGGCCTTATCTATGTAGAACTTTAACTTCGGTTGTATTTTATTTAGAAAGATGTGATTGGTGACATATGAAAGCTCTTTAACTGTAGATTCTATATGAAATTTTTAAAATTCTATTACACATGCGCAAATATTTGAATTTAATAAAAATATTTTATTTATGGAAATTTCTCAAAAGGTGGGTATTTTTTTTCATTAAAAAATTATTAATATCTTACACATACTTTCATAAAAACAATACAAAAAATTCAACACTGTGTTTTGCTACGTTTTGAAGGTATAAATTTTTAAAGCTTGAGCTCCAAGCAGCGGGAGTCAGGTAGTAGGGACTTGACTACTTGTACAGGGAAGAGAAAGCGTGTAACCTTGGGACCATTCATTTATTTACGTTTTATTATTTATATAAATAGTATTATTAATTATAATTACGTGAAAAAATAAAATCAATAGTAGCATTACAATAATAATTATATCGGTGGTGGCCTTACAGTATAACAGAGGGACATCAGGAGTTCCAACTAGTTTCGCCATTTATTCCCGGCTTTGTCAAGGGTATATACAGCAAGAGGCATGCAAGCCTTTATATACAGAACAGTGGTACAAATTATGCATATACATGAACCAATAGGATACAAAAGAATTAAAGAGGAAATAATGGCCAACAGGATAAACAGAAAAAGCACAGATTTTTGAATTATAATGGCCAATAGAATAAAAAGGGTGTAAACGCTAATTTTTATAAATTATACAAAAAGAAAATATACAAAGGGATGGTGCGCGTTTACGCAGACCGAAAAGAGAACTTATCCGGTTGTCTGAGGACAAGAGGATTTACAGAAAAATAAACAGGCAAGAAATAACAAAATGCGAAGGAAAACAAAAACCATAATAAAGAAACCGAGAAAAAAGGGATCATAATAGATCAGATAAAGGGTTAAGTTTGCATATACATTAAAGTCTGTTTGATAATTGAGAAGCAGGTGGGGGGAGGACTTCTTGGCCTTGAATATTTCGATCAGATTTTTTTTTCAGAAGTCAGAAAAGTATTGAGCACTTGTTAAATAAGAAGATAATTTAGTAAGAAAATATAAATTTGAATTTTGATATCGAATTGTTAGTAATAAAGAAAATATATTTACCGTACTTTTCACTTCCTCAAAGTCAGTCACTTCTGAGTTACCCTGAAGGACGATATGAATTGCAGAGGCAGCTAAAGTTGATACAGCCTTCATTATACAGGGTGATTCAAAAGTTAGTGTGCAGTAGTGCATGGAAACATGTACAGTACACACATCAATGCACTTTCTGCAGGACGTCTTTGCTGATCGAATCATCTCGGTGGCATCTGGCCTGCACGCTCACTGGACCACACACCTCTCGATTTCTTCCTTTGGGGTGCCTTGAAAGGTAAAGTGAATGCAAAAATCCGCACATTTTGCCTCAGCTGAAGGAGGAAAAATCTGAAGTTAAGCAAATCTCACCAGCCATATTGAGCAAATTGTTTCACAAAGTGCAACTGCTCTTTTATCTCGTCATCAGGGATTGAATGTCCCTTAAGGTGATTTTTCTTCTTTGAGAAGGATGAAAGTCACAAGGTGCAAGATCTTTCATCTTTGAACTGTAGGCACTGAAACACCTTTGGTGTGTGGCGATTGTTTGCGGGCGAGCGTTATCGTGCCGCAGAAGATGGTCCAAAGCTTCCATTCAATCCTGGTGTCGACAACAATCCCGGACTTCCTTTCCGACGGGTTCACCCGAGTAGTCACACGTTGGTGCAGTGCATGGGAAGGGATGGGAATAATGTCGAAAAGTGAATAGAGCATTACATAGAGGACAAATGTAATTATCAGATACAAAAAGAATTTTGAAAATCGGTTAACAAATATAAAAGTTACAGCCATGAGGCATTACTTTTCGATCAACCTTAGTATTTTCTCTATATTTATTGAATTTTCTTTTAAAACTTAATGAGTTCACATTGAAAGGAATAAAACACAGCTGTAGAATGTTTAAGACAATTGGATATTACCACAAAATTTATATTTCTTAGGATACCTTGTCCATCTGAAGAACTGAACCTCGAGTAGCCATGGAATTGTGGCTTGGAACTTTAGCTTTAAAAATTAATATCTTGAAAACAGAGCAAAACACGGTGTTGAATTTTTTGTATTGTTTTTATGAAAGTATGTGTAAGATATTAATAATTTTTTAACGAAAATAAATTACCTACCTTTTAAGAAATTTGCATAAATAAAATATTTTTATTAAATTTAAATATTTGCACATGTGTAATGCAATTTAAAAAATTTCATAAAGAATCTACAGTTAAAAAGCTTTTATATGTCACCAATCACATCTTTCTATGTAAAATACAACCGAAGTTAGAGTACCTCATAGATAAGGCCCCCACTGAAATTTCGAAAATTTTAAATGTCCGTAATTTCCATAAAAATAAAAAAATAATAATAATATTTGGCATTCATTACCAACTCCCTAGGGCAATTGTATATACCAAATTTCATGAAATTCGAGAGGTCAGTGCCAATGCCTGCCTGAACTGATGTGGAATGACCCAATAGAAAACCTATCTCTGAATTTGTGAAAATGGCATATCTAGCATAGTTTAGCATCCAGTTGGGGCACCAGTCTTGGGATCCACATTTCAGATGTAAAATATGCATTGAACTTTTGTGACAGCAGATAAATGGCAAGAGGAAGTGCCTAAAGTATGGTGTACCATTGGTTTGGAAGGAACCATAAAACCATCACCATGCTGTTGACTTTGTTTAGTAAACATGAAAGGCATCAATCGCAAAAGTCGATACAAATGGATATATCCTGATCTGGACTCAGTGAGGAGGTTCCTACCGTATTCTAAAGAAATATGGGTTCCACATTCAGCCGTTTGCCTATGCTACCAGATGATGTTATAGAAAAATCAGTGTTTGACGAAGCGCAGCATATCATAACTGAAGTAAGCAACAGTGATTTTGAAGGAGTTTCTGCAAGTCTCCAATGTTTCAATCAACAAGAGCACATACACCAGATCTCAAAAACTAGGTCCAATAAATCAAATCTGATAGTGTTTTTGAATTTAATTTTCCAAAATTATCTAGAAACGCTTAAAAAATTGCAGACATCAAAATGTGTATTGGGAAGAATAATGTGTTTTCTGTAGCTTTTAGTATTAATAACCTGGTCTTGTATGGCAATCAATGTTCTTTCAGTTTCTCCAAAGAGACTCCTTTCTTTCAACCAAAAGTTTGATGCCTTGTTGTCGATGTGTGGCTGGTTGAGGTCAGAAGGATGTTTACCATACAATTTGCTTTCCAAGCCATGATTGAAGTTTACTGCATATTGTAAGGATGTTGTGCCATTATTATTATTATTATTATTATTATTATTATTATTATTATTATTATTGTTGTTGTTGTTGTTGTTGCCTCGGTCCTTTTTCTCTCTTTATTGAGAAATAAAATATAATTATTAATCAATTGCTGCTAAAATACTCCAATAAAACCATTCAATTGATTGAGAAAACATTTGTCAATTTTAACCTTCTTCAAAGCACAGCAACGTGTAAGCCTATGATGCATGACTTGCCTCACCTTGTATATTGGAATATTTAACATCTTATTAATAAATATTCATCAAAATAAGTTCATCAAAGTACTAGTAGCTTCAAAAGGTTCCTGGAATAAGTTTTTATTTCTGCACACAGAAAAAATACAAACATTTAAACAACATTTCCTGTCCTTGGGCAGTAACACACTTCTGCTAACGTCTGTATAATGCTTGGGAACACTATGTGAAGCCAGTTTGCAGAACGGGGTGAAGTGCGGATATCACAGCAGTTTTTGTCTTTACACTTTTGCGTCTGTCTTTTTGCACGATGTTGCTCACAAGATTAATTGTGGCTGGATTGATTGAAGTTGGAGGGCCACTCTGATGGTCATCTTTGATATTCGAACTTTGTTCCATAACTGACATTTTACGTAGCAAAATCAGAATGCGATGCTTACTCTACACTACCAGTTAACAGATTGCCCATGCACTGCAGCATTCTGTTTAAATCACGTCAAAACACGTTCAAGCGTGATCTGCGAATGGTAAACAATGCAGGGAAGCCTTGCTTGCTCACACACACTCTCTCAATTTCACAGCATATCACGATTCCGGGAACTTTTTGAAACTACTAGTATTCGCATGTTGTTAAATTCAACAATTGTTCAGCGCTGCATAAAGCACTGCAGCAATAGAGATGTTAAACGTATTATTGAGCTTACTAAAGGTCCAGACATGTGCAGCAGAGATTGTACACTGGTCTACAGAGATTGTATTATTGAGAAGGTCCACTGGTTTGTGGTTTGAGATTACAGTTTGCAGTAACCCTTTTCGTTGCTTATTCTGTTGCATCAGCTTTCATAAAAATGGTGGCATTCATGATTTTGTGTATGAAAATATACAATTTCCGTTGCAATTAGATACTGACATGGCTAAGAAGGTTGCAAAAAGATACTGACATGTATTAATGATTTTGAAAAGATTTCTTATCGAGATGTTTAAAAATGGGCTAACGTATTGATTAAAAAATCAACTACGTGACATATGATCATTACTGGCTGTCTGTGATGATAGTTGCCATCTTGTTAGCAGCAGACAACCAACAACAGCATTGTTTTAATACCGCACTGCTACATGCAACACAGTGCGGCATGGTGTCATTTTTGATGCAGCAGCACTGAGCAATTATCAAATTTAAACATGATCTGTAAACACTTGTACGCTATGTGAAATTAACTGATGACAGCTAAACACCATTCTATGTCTGGGAGTGATGACAGATGACAGAAAACGCCTATTCATATTACAACCTGAATTGGGACTTTTTTGTCCCCACCAAGTAGTATTTTTTAACCCAAATGATGCTCTGATAATCGACATATAAGCGATCAGATACTGTTAGGTTGGATGTTAAGCAACAAGTGACTCCATTAATATTGTGTTTATTTTTTGTATAGCCTATATTTCAGGTATATAAATATGAAACCAGAATTTTTGTATAGAAAATACGTGTTTATTGTATGAAAATGATAAAAAAATATTTTATTCGAAGTATTGCCCATCGCTGGCTATACATTTTCCCCATCTGTCTGACAATTTGTGGATGCCGCGCAAAAGAAACTGTTTCTCTTTTGAGGCAAACCGATTATTGAACCATTTTCGTACATTTTCGTAAGAAGTGAAGTGCTGCTCAGCAAGTGCTTGTCCCATCGATGCAAATAAGTAGTAATCGGACGGAGCCAGGTCTGGTGAGTAAGCCACATGCGAAAGTATTTCCCAACTAAACACCTCAATCGTTTTCTTGACCAGTGTGTGATGGTGCATTATCATGAAGCAAAGTCACTTTGTGTTGCTTTTTTTGATATTCTGGTCGTTTTTCACACAGTTTGATTCAAATCGATCATTTGTTGTCGGTAGTGTTCAGTATTAACGGTTTCGACAGGTTTCAGCAGCTCATAATAGATCACTTTGTATCATCCACGTTCTTTGTTTCTCACGTCAAAATCACCACTTTTGAATTTTTTAAACCACTCAAAGCACTGTGATTTACCAAGAGCATGCTCACCATAAGTTTCTACAAGCATTCAATGTGATTCTGCAGCAGTTTTCTTCAAATGGTAACAGAAAATCAATGCTGTGCACAAATCGTAGTTTCCAGACACAAAATTCAACATGTTCAATGCTATTACAAACTACACTGAAGAGCCAAAACATTATGACCATCACCACATTGGTTAATGAACTCGTCTGGATCATGTGGAGGGCACGTAATTAAGTGGGAATGGTATTTAACTGCTGCTGGAAAAGGTAAGGAATCAGTCTTGCACTTCATTTTGCGAGTATGGGAAAGTGCTGATCTAAGCGAATTTGATAGAGGGCAGATTGTAATGGCCCGAAGACTCAGAATGAGTATCTCCAAAACTGCACAGCTGGTAGATTGCTCACGATCTGTTGTTGTTAGTATTTATGCAAAGTGGATAAACGACGGTGAAAACAGCAGTAGACGCCAAGGTGTTGGACGCCCACGCGTCATCAAAGAAAAAGGACGCCGGAGACTGTCCTGCCTGGTAAAGCAAGATCGGCGCCAGACAGTGGCTCAGCTGACAGTCCAATACAATGCAGGTCCAAGTTTTCGAAAATAGTTTTCGAAAGGATGAGAAATGAAGGTATGTACATAGATTAATCGATGCAAATCATCTATGAATAGTAGAAGAAATTAAATTTGTGGCTTAATAGATATCACACAGTTCAACGGACACTGTTGGATATGGAACTGTGCAGCAGATGTCTCACTCGTGTGCCTCTGCTGACCAAGCGTCATTGTCAACTACGCCTACAGTGGGCCCGGGAACATCGAGACTGGACCATGGATAAGTGGAAGAGAGTTGCCTGTTCAGATAAATCGCGATTTCTTATTCATCACCTTTCAGGATCTTGTGGCAGCCATGCCAATGCGAGTTCAGTTGTTTTGCAGGCCAAAGGTGGTGCAATGCGTTATTGAGTAGGTGGTCATAATGTTTTGGCTCTTCAGTATATGCTGTTGTATGAAACTTGTATGGTTGTGAGTTGAAAATCTTTGTCGGATGTCAGAGTAAGAAAATGGCACAAACGATGCAGTTTTACGGTAACTACATTGACAGCTAGGGCCATCAATGGGCAAATTCCAGTTTCATATTTACACACCTGGTAAGAAGCACATGCCATTTTTTGGTTTTGTTGATGAGTAACAATCAAAACATATTAATGAAGAAGAATTTTTTTGTTCATTTTGATGTCCAAAGTATAAACATGATAACTTTATTATTTTTCTTTGCTGTAGAATAAGCTAAATTCCTTAGTTATAATTCTCTGATTTATATTGTGACATACCAAAGTATGCCACTACGATTCCTAATACACTCAACTCTCGCTAATCCGACCATTCCTTGCACAGAGGGGTGCCGGATTAGCGAAAGTGCCGGATTACCGAGTTTGAATTAAATAAATTGATTTGAATGGTATTATAACTTTATATTTATTTAAACTCTGAAATTTAACAAACAAACGCTGAAATTTGACATTTCTAAGCTGCATACATGTATTTCTGTAATTCTTAACTTTAATTTCTTTAATCAAAAAATGTCAAATTTTTTTTCCTGTTTCAGTGAGGATATACGTTTTTGGCTTGCTTTATCTCACAGTCGCTTTACAAGCTTTACATCAGTACTGCGCGTGTCTGATTGTTGCATTTTGTAGCACAGGAAAAGGTTGCCATCTTCAGCACCTGAAGCGTGAGACATCTTCAGCTCTTCTTCTGTGATATCTTCCTCCTGATCTTCATCATTTTCATCTGTGTCTTCCAATACACTATGGATGATTTCTTCCTCATTCAGCCACATATTAACATCCTCTATTTCAACTTCTTGTCCTCCTGGAAGCATCGCCCTCGGTGGCTCAGTGGTTGCGTGATCGCCTCTGATGCCCGAGGATGAGGGGAAAATCCTCAGATCACGCACTTCCTTCGGAAGGGAAGTAAAGCCATTAGTCCCGTGTAGTCTTTTGCCAGCTGCACGTTAAGAACCCTTGTGAGGCAAAATTTGCAGCCCCTATAACGCCGTCCTGAAATAACCCTGGCAGTTGAAAAGGACGTTAATACCAAACAAACCAACCAACCAACCAACCTCCTGGAAGCAAGTGACACATGTCCACGAAAACAGAGTTAGGCATTGGTGTTTCTGGATTCACTGGTTCTTCACTCTCAACTGACTCAATCACAATTATAAGGGAAGGCCACAATTTTTTCCAAGATTTCTGTAATGCACTGCTATCTGCAATATCCCATGAATCTGCTAGCTGCTTACCGACATCACACATGTTAATTGCTTACCATACTTTCAGCATGGTCTGGTGGATTCATTTTCACATTGATCCAAAAGAGAGCTTAGAATCTTATGTCGATAACGAAACTTAAGTGCTTCCAAAATTCCTTGATCCATATGGTGAAAAAGAGCTGTGACATTGGGTGGCAAAAACAGCTCGAATTTTGCCAGACACTAGAGACAAGTCAGAGGGATGACAGGGAGCATTATCAATAGGAGGATAGCTTTCGAAGGTTGTTTCATTTTCTTTAAAAAGCCTTCATAGCTGCACAAATCTTTCATGAAACCATTGATAGAAAATTTCTCAGTACATCCATGCTTTGTTTTGAGCAAGATAATCCACCGATAGTGCATTCATTTCACTGCTTTAAAACATCATGGTCGTTTGGATTTTCCTATAACCATAAGGGGAAGTTTGTGACTTCCGACAGCATTGCAACAAGCCATGACTGTGACTCGTTCTTTTTGTTGTTTATATCCACGAGCAGCTTTTTCATTCTGGGTTACAAGAGTTTTGGAAGGAAGCTTTTTGAAAAATGGACCAGTCTCATCAGCATTATATACTGCAGCAGGAGTTAGCCTGTCTTTCTTTATCATCTTCTCCAGGATCATTTTAAAATGTTCTCCATCTTTTTCATTAGCTGAGCGACTTTCCCCTGTGACTGTCAGTTGCCGTATACCATGTCATTGGAAGAGCATCGAGAGCAGAAACTTTTTCTCTTGGAGGGAGGCATGAGACGATCTCGGAGATGGAGCATGTTGATTGGTAGAGGCTTTTTCGCATGCGCAAAATGACATACATATAAAAGCAGAATCTCTCAAAGAAAATCATCGGAAGCTGTTATTGAGAACATGCATTGAGAACTATCATCGAAAAGCTGTTATCAAAAGCTATCATCGACACTGCAGCAGTGGTTTTATTCGGAAAAGATGCAGAGACTAGGAATATAGAAGTTCCGATATTAGAGACAGAGAACTCATACGAAATGAAACTGTTCTTTTGGACATTTTGAACATGACTATAAAAGTGCTAGCTGCAAACTGTAAGTGATGCAGACTACATTCTGAAGTTAAGGACGGTACAGCAATATGATTATAATGGGTGAGTCACCACAACTCGGAAGCAGGGAATCAACTGTGTGGAGACCTAGAGGTGAGCAACGGAGACTGGCTTCGGCAAATAGTGCACAAGCCTATGCATGCTGAATCGACAGGAGACTAGCTATGGAACTTGACAGCGAGCAATGCGGAACCCTTCATCAGGCTGGGGAGGCTGAAGATTCCCCGGAGCAGCGAGCATAGCTGTGGCGATGGAGGGCAGCTACCAGCAGAGAAGAAGCGGACCTCCTTGGGAACATCTACAGATTCTTGTAATGTGTGTGCACTGTAAATCACGGAGCAGTGACAACTTCATGTGTACTGTGTGTAACAATTACAAAACTCAGTGGTTGGTTACAGATAAGTAATGATCATTTGTTTTATTAATAGTGTGACTGATTTTGAAATAAAACTGGCCAGAGGTAAAGCTATCGAGGCGTAACGAGAGACAATTAAGTTAAACGAACTGAACTGAACTTAAAGAGGGGAAAACGCTCATTTGTTGTGTTAGAGCACGTGCATTAAAAGTTTGTCAATTAGTTAATGTCATTCATTACGAACAATTCTTAATTACATCCCAGTAGACTACTGTAATTTTATATGCATAGTTACTAATCCACTAATTAATTTCTCTTTATTATCCATTCAATAAAATTTGATTATTCAGAATAAATAAACATTCATAATCTTTAAACCGATTAGCCAGGTGTTGTACTTTTTTTGAAATTTTCAGCAATTATGATAATAAACGATAATGATGATGATGATGATGATGATGATGATGAAATTTAGCTTCCGTGATTTAGTAAACCTAATGGGAAGGTGGAGTGAGTGAATATTGTATTTCACAGGGAATTCTAGCTAAGGTAATAAAGGGGTAGTAAAGTAATTTAATGAATAATTGTTATTGCGGCACAAACAAAACTAAAAAAAACACTATATGACAGGGCCGTACCCAGAATTTTTTTTGGGGGGAGGGGGAGGGGCTATGGGGGACTGGTCCATGTGGGGGGGTCCCCCATGTAACAGATTTAGTTGACATGGTGGCCAATTTCGGGGGGGGGGGGAGGGGGCTGCAGACCCCCCCCCCCTGGATACGGCCCTGCTATATGATGAGGTAAGATAAAATTCTAGAAGAAATCTATGTAGAGTAGTTTTTTGGGGTTTTAACCAAAAAGGATCTAGGGATAATTATTATTAATGATGGGAACATCTTTTCATAAGCGAAGGGGTGATGCTTTACATATCTAGGCATTATTTGGCTTAAGCAAATAAAAAGGTGAGTTCCATTGAACTAGTGCTTGTGCCTAGAGTGCCAGCAGGTGGCCAGGTGGCATTCCATCACAATATGATTAATTTATAATTTTTTTATGAAGTGTTGTAATGATACTATAGAAAAATTACTGTTTGAATTTTTAGATGGTGCCCCTACAGCAATATTCACACAGCTGCAAGAAACTAATGAACATGCACCATTAAAATCTTCAGCCTCTTCTAAATATGGATGTGGTTCCAGTAAGACAACCTTAAAGATGATAGTCACTTCTATGATTGTAATTTCTCTGGCTCTTACTGTTGCTGTGGTTGTGGAAATATATAATGGTGATTATGTTATGGTAAGAACTATTTAATAAATAACAATAATTTAACAGTTATTACCAAAGTATGTGATAAAGCTATTTTTTTAGAGAATATGCCAATGCTTAATAATATACTGTATAAGTTTTTCTTTTTCATTCTATGTTAAATTAGTTTTTATATTTATCGCACTATTATTGCTTTGTTCCTGCTATACAGGGTAATTCAAAGTAAATGGTACAAAAAAAAAAAGTACCAACGACTGCTATAATGAATTTATTTCATAAAAAATCAAATAACATGAAAAGTTAACTCTCCAAGTTTCATTTGGCAACACATCATGATAAAAAGACATGCGGAAATGGCCGGGTAACCTATTCGAAGATGTGATGCCTGGGTAACCTTTTTGCCTGCCCGTGCTTATTTGTTAAAGTTGCTTTACAAAAACAATGAAAACGCTGCTCTGGAAGTCATAAGCACCTGATAACATTGCAAAAACACCCACTGACACGTGTGATGAATGTTTCATTGAGAAGCTTCACAGTTTATCATTAGTGCCACATCTTTCCTTGTAGGTCAGTGTTTTGACGTATATTTTTATTACATTAAACATTTTCCCATGATCTGAAATGCTTGAAATGCATATCACATGTTTTCCCTCCAGAGTGCTTTGAACAGGGGTATTTTATTTTGAATTATCCTGTTATAACATCTTAGGATTCTCTAGATGTTATAATATGATCTACTACCATCTCATTTTACCAGGCATTGATTCAATGAGATGGCAGTAGGGTATCTTGGAGTGTCTGTTACTATAATCTGAACAGAATCCCTATTTTTTTTGTTAGTGGTGATTCTCAATAGTGCATAGATTGTTGAAAACTAGATGCCATAGCCTCTAATCTGTCCTAATTAGGGTACATGCATTTGATCTTTTATGTGATGCACCAGGAATCTGGATTTGTTGGGCTATTCTACTGTCGATCTTGTGCCCATTTTATTGTCACCAATGGGACTCTGTTAGCATTGAGACCTGGTTGGGATTATACTTAATATAGTCATATCGTGGGTGGATTTACGTATACGCTAAATAAGCTATTGTTTAGGGCCCCACGCTCTAGTTTTCCAGTAGAATCCAATTCCTCAGATACATGTAGTAGGAGGGGAGAATGTTTTTGATTTTGTTTATCCATTTGTTTAGACTTTTAGAATTGAAACCCTTAAACATCTACCGTAAATACTGTATTTAGCACTGGACCTGAAATACCGGCCCACCTGCATTAAGCGCCTGGGGGTCCGCTGAATTTTT
>JAHWFO010036886.1:4725755-4826625 GCA_023313115.1 Rhysida immarginata
AATACCGGCCCACCTGCATTAAGCGCCTGGGGGTCCGCTGAATTTTTTGCATTTATGGTATATGTTTAAGTTCCAAGGGCGATTCTTTCGTCAGTTTGTTGGAGAAAACTACTGCATCTTTAAACTTCATTTTGGTCTTAAATGAAAGATCTTAGTCTGTAGTTTGTCAAAGTTAGTTTTTGTGTCCATAATTACTATTAATTAGCAATAATTTATGCTGCAAATCAAACAATTGTCTCCACAATGAAATCACAATCAACAACTTTGCTAGCATTGATGATCAAATTAACAACAATTACATACAACAATTAACAACGATAACAATAAACAACAATAAAGGCAACTAGATTTTTAATTAAAGAGATGAAATCGGTTGTTTACCGTCAAATTTTGACGGGATCCATCTAGTATTGATTAAATTACTTATGTTGCTTAAAGGGGTCGGGGGGAAGGGGGGGGGGGACATAAACACGAATTTAGCTTAAAGACCCAAATAAAGGCCCCCATAATCTTCAATAGCTTAAGGACCCAGCAACCTAAAGCCGCCTTGGTCCCACATACAAAAGGTTTTGATGAATTGTATGCTGTGAAGCATGGCTGTGTTCAACATTGTTTGTTGAACTCAGAAAACTAAATTAAATAACTACCGTATTTTTTTGAATATTGGCCGCAGCCGCAATTTGACGGTGGAACAAAAAAATAACTTTTTATAGGCCGCGATTCGCATTAGGCCGCAAAAAAACTTAGCCTAAAAAGATCGAAATACTTCGTTTTAGCGTCCCATAGTAATTTTAAATAGTAATTTAGCTAGTAATTTTATTATTTATATAGCCATCTTCATTACTTTTATTTATTTAATGAAACTATTATAAATTTATTAATTAAATGTGTAAATAATTAAAGTAATCTCATTTTAATGAACGAGCGCAACTCCTTATTTCTTCGGCAGCGGCCATGGTTCTATCAACGCACTCACTGCTGGGTGCTGTCCAATAGCAATAGAGAGCATTCTATAACATCTTCAACTAATCGTAACCGCCAAGTACAGTGAAGTCAGGGCTAGCAAATCGCCGACATTAACTTTTTAACATTTGATTTTCTTAATAATTTATGAATGAAAAATTATGTGACTGGTTAATAATTGTTCTGAGGTGTTAGAATATTAATTTCAATGTTAGGAAAAGATTAACAAAGACTCGTTAATTTAAAACCATCAATTCAAAGGCCATCGCGTTTTTATCTACAGCAGGGAAGTCGGATAAGTTTACCTAAAAAAAAAAAATATCTATCTGCGATTTACTCTTTCAAAAAGTGTAACAAAATTTTCTTATAAAAAAGATAGTAAGCAAATTTAAAAGAAAATAGGCCCGATATATGAATATATTGGCGATCAATCCAAAATCATTACGTGAACGTGGCAGTTACGAAAGCGGCACTTACGTTGAGAGGGAGGGTTGAAAAAAAGAAATTAATTCGACTTTATTTATCGTATTTATAGTGAAATCATTTTCATGGTAGGGTACCTCATTTTGTCAAAATTACTTTTCGTCACATACAGTTTGACTCAGGATCATTTTGTTGATAGATTTATTTCGTAACTCGATGCACTTAAATACAGTCTTCTTTAGCAGTGAAATTTTAAGAAATGTTAAATGGGTTTATTTCTTCACTTACGGTATTCTAGATAGTTTTAAAATCCTCATTATTATGACGAATTCATAAGAGTGTGGACAAACTGCCGCATTAATTGCAAGAAAATTCCACAATTTTTTTTTAAAGATTAACTTTTCTTTAAAAAAAACAGTTAAGAAATAATCGTGTAAAAAAATAAATAAGTGCGTCGAGTCACGAAGTAAATCTATCAACAAAACGATCCTAGTCGAACTGTATGTGACGAAAAGTGATTTTGAGAAATGATTTTGAGTCACGAAGTAAATCTATCAACAAAACGATCATATAGTCGAACTGTATGATTTTGGCAATCATTTTACCATGAAAATGATTTCACTATAAATACGATAAATAAAGTCGAATTAATTACTTTTTTTTGACCCTCCCTCCGAACGTAACTGCCGCTTTCGCTGTAGATGAGTAGCGTCGTACGCGTAATGATTTTGGATTGATCGCCAATACATTCATATATCGTACCTATTTTCTTTTAAATTTGCTTATTATCTTTTTTATAAGAAAATTTTGTTACACTTTTTGAAAGAGTAAATCGCAGATAGATATTTTTTTTTTTTAGGTAAACTTATCCGACTTCCCTGCTGTAGATAAAAACGCGATGGCCTTTGAATTGATGGTTTTAAATTAACGAGTCTTTGTTAATCTTTTCCTAACATTGAAATTAATATTCTAACACCTCAGAACAATTATTAACCAGTCACATAATTTTTCATTCATAAATTATTAAGAAAATCAAATGTTAAAAAGTTAATGTCGGCGATTTGCTAGCCCTGACTTCACTGTACTTGGCGGTTACGATTAGTTGAAGATGTTATAGAATGCTCTCTATTGCTATTGGACAGCACCCAGCAGTGAGTGCGTTGATAGAACCATGGCCGCTGCCGAAGAAATAAGGAGTTGCGCTCGTTCATTAAAATGAGATTACTTTAATTATTTCCACATTTAATTAATAAATTTATAAAAGTTTCATTAAATATATAAAAGTAATGAAGATGGCTATATAAATAATAAAATTACTAGCTAAATTACTATTTAAAATACTATGGGACGCTAAAACGAAATATTTCGATCTTTTTGAAATGTACACAATTACCGATAATAATTCGTTATTTCCAAAAAAAAAATTTTTTTTAGGCCGAACTCACTTTTGGCCGCACTCCTAAAATTTTTGATTTTTTTTGGTATAGAGCTGCGGCCTATATTTGAAAAAATACGGTAATTATTCTTAGAGGTATATTGGCCCATTTTAAAATACAAGTAGTTTTTATGTCCTTTCTCTTTATTAATAGCTTAGCCCTCATAGTGCAGTTGTATCGGATAACTCAATATGTACAGAAAAAGGAATGTCTGTTTTAGAAAAAGGAGGCTCATCAGTGGATGCAGCTGTTGCTACCATTCTTTGTCTTAGTGTTATCCATCCTCATGTTACTGGATTAGGAGGGTATGTCATAATTTGTTTTGATTTTAAAATAAATGTATTACTTTATCACTTATTGAACATCCTTTATGTGAAACTCCATAATCTGGCAATTTAAAATATGGAACATGCAAAAGGAAACAGGTGGAACTTTTTCTATTTTATGTTTGTTCCATTTTCCCTTAGATATTTTTAAAACAAAGTATGCCATGCAAATAGTAATATTTTTCAAAATTTTTAATTTAAATTGTTATTTTTAATTTTTTTTTCCAGGTTTCAGGTTTTCATTTTTCTCTTATTTATTTTTTACTGAAATCTATACTACAATCCAAAATCTCTTTCTGTCACATTAACAGTTAAGCATGGTTCCCACATGCATAAAAACAACGGCAGAAACCACGAAGCAGAAAACTTTTATGACGTCACTTTCTGTTTATGTCTCATCCTTTTGAGGTTCTGCCATGTGGGACACCTTCAGGAGCAGAAAGTAAAAAGGCAGAGAAAATATGCCCTGGTTTCTGCTCTCTTGTTTTCTGCTAGTGGGAACCATGCTTTAGTTTTAATCTGTTGTTATACATGCAGTAAAATTAAAAACGTTTTATATGAAATTTATTTGCTTTAAAATACAGGGCAAGTCAAAATGATGGACCTGATTTCAGACATTTATTCTGTGATGTCTAATGAACGTATCATTATGTGAGACATGTTGCTTCGAAAGTTTAACCTTTACAGCTTAGTTTCCAAGCAGTTTTTCATTTTATACTGCTAAGGGTCAGCAGCGAGCGGTTAAAGAAAATGGTGTTGACTGGAGAACAGATCATTCTGCATGCTTGACCCCATGTGATTTCTTCCTGTGGGGATTTATATTGGATGTCAACATTGGATGTCCGCATCACTTCAGCCATTGCTGATATTGACCGCAACATGCTACAAAAGTTTGGCAGGAGATAGACTATCGGCTTGAAGTGCGTTGGGTTATGCGAGGCGCTCAAATAGAACACCTATTATGTGATGAGATATGATGTGTTTGAAATAAACTTTATGCTCATGTGTTCATTAGATTTCACAGAGTAAACTTCTGAAATCGGATCCATCATTTTGACTTGCCCTGTATTTTATACTTTCATCTGTCATTGGATTTTTGTTTGATGTCATATCAGGTCTTTGTATAACACTGTTTTATATATCTTTTTTTTTTTCTTATGTTTTGATAATTTTTCATAATATAATTACCTATATTAACTCAGAATTATAAACTTATACAGTAGAAGTTTGATACTTTGAATCTCAAAAGAAGAGCAACATGTTTCGATTTATAGAGGTTTTCGATTTATCGAGGTTAAGTAAAATAACATTCGATTTATCGAGGTTAAGTAAAATAACATTCAAATTATCCAGGTTTTGTGTGAGATATGACTAAACATTTGGAAATGAACAATGCAAATTTAATGAAAATAGAAGTTTATTTATGTAATACATATTCATGTACTGTAAAAAGTTAATGCAGAAATGCTAATAAGTTAATAAAGTTAATCAGAAATGCTAATAAAGTTAATAAAGTTAATCAGAAGTGCTTATGAATGAAAACCAATCAGAACAGATTATGAAAACTCCCAATTGGGACGATTGCAAGGGCTCGGTTTCTTATTGAAATACTATAATATTTTCTAGTTCCATTTAAAAATAATTAAGACATCGAAAGCAGGAGTATCTTCTGCTGTGTTTTGAATTGTTTTTTCCCGTTCTGGACTGCGGTATTATGTAATGGAGGTGTCAGTGCGTGCGAAATATGAAAATTTTCTCCTTTTATGCTCCAGTGCTCTGAATACCGTATATACCCGCGTATAGGCCGAATTTTTTTTTCCAAAAAATGACCCCTAAAAACCACACTCGGCCTATGCGCGGGTCAAAGTTGATGAAAACTCTTATAAGTGGAGTTTACAAAAAACTAAGCAATAATTTTATTTATTAATCCGTTTAGATTTCATTTATTAACCCTTTCACTGCATAAATAAATTTCTGATAAGATAAAAGTATTATGAGAATCTCTAAAACGCTCTGGCGGCCATATTGGAGAAAGTATGAGAGGGGGAGGGGCTTCAAACGAAACCAGCGCATTTTTACGTGTTCTGTCATTCCAATACATACAGTAAATTAGCGGTGTGCGATCCATCGATTAATGGTTTTGTTCGTCGTTCAATGGAAATTTCGATGGTTTTCAACCATCGAACGATTTTTACAAAACATCGATTGCCAGCGATGGTGGTTACAAACCATCGATGGAAATTTCGATTGTACTTCGATGGTAAATGGTTGGTTAAGTCAAATCACCAATCAGTCACTAGACTGCGTTAGCTAGGAAAACTGCTAATTAAATACATTAATCTAAACAGTATTCAAAATGGAATATCGAAGCATCGAAGATTCAAGAAAACTAAAAAATTCGATTTCGAAACAGTTTGAACATCGATACTTTAAGCCTACTGAAAGATGATCGAAACAAAATTGAAACCATGATCGAAAAATGGTTTATAACATAAAATACTTGAAATAATTTTTTTATATCTGCTACGCATTGTAAAGATTATATACCGTTAAAATTTGATTGAATTCCAACAAACAGTTTTCAAGTTAATCATTCAACATCATAACGCGTTTACTTTTGAGTACTAACCAGCACTTGTTACAATTTTACATTAATCTAGGCTTTACAGAACCTGAGTTATTTAATGTTTTTGTAATAAAAATTTTTTTCCCTCATGCGTTGCATTTTTTCCCTTTTTTGCCTCGGCCTATGCGCGGGTCAAGGCGTTTTTCCACTTTTTGGGCTCAAAAACAGGGCGTCAGCCTATATGCGGGTATGTACGGTAAGTCTAAATTTTTAATACACTCTGATTTTTTTATTACACTCTGATGAATATTTCTGCCTATTGCTAGAAAATAAATGTAGGGGTTGATATATACAAGCAGTTTGAGATATGTAGCTGCATAAGATATTTATTTATAAGATGAGATATACATCGCTATTTTGTCGAGTTGCAACGCTTTTCATTATGAGAGCAGCATGTTATAAATATTATTTTATTACATTTCTAATGTTTGCATGTGCCTAATATTAAACAGATAATTTAATGGAAGGTTTCTATATTATATATAAAAAAATTGGTGATAAAGTGTCAAAAGTTTTAACGTTATTGAGTTTTAAATTTCGAGCTGCGTGCATCCAATGGCCAATTCTGATACACAGGCCAGAAATGGAAGTTCCCGGTTCAAGAACGTTAATATAACAGTAGAGAAAACTATAAAAAAATTACAAGGTCATTCCACATCAGTTCACCCAGGAAAAAAAAATGAATTGTCACCCACCACTTCAAATTTTTATGAAATATTGTTAAAACATTGCAATGCCAAGTTATAAAAGGATACCATTTTTTTTTTTTTTTTTGGCCTAGGTTAAATATCATATTTTTTTGAATATTGGCCGCATTCACTTTAGGCCGCAGCCGCAAATTTGGCAATGGAACGAAAAAATAACCGTTTAAAGGCCGCAATTGACTTTAGGCCACAAACTTATTGGGTCTACACAGTATCTTAAATAGTAATTTTGACAGCAGTTTTATTATTTATATAACCTTCTAAATTATTTTTATATATTTAATGAAACTTTTATAAATTTATTAATGAAATGTATAAATAATTACAGTAATTTCATTTTAATGAGCGAGTATAATTTTTATTACATCAGCGGCGGCTATGGTTTTATCAACGAAATGCTGACCAATAGTGCGATAGAGCATTCTATGACATCACAGCACCTTGGAGTAGAGTGGGCTTGAAGGAATCGCCAACTATCGCTGACAATATCTTTAACACGTGAATTTCATAATAATTTATGAATGAAAATATATGTGACTGGTTAATTATTGTTCTGAAGGCTTAGAATATTAATTTCATTGTTAGAAAACGATTCAACAAAGGCGGGGGATTATTGAGCCTAGCAGATCATGCGCATGCGCTGGATCTGCGGAAAGTAAATGAAGTTACCAAAGCTCTGGATTTCCCCATGCTGAGACCCCATGACATCTTTCAGAGGTTGAGCAACCAAAAATATTTTTCTGTGATTGATTTGAACTCAGGGTATTTCCAGGTCCCCTTGGCAGAACATCTCAGAGAATTCTTTGCTTTTCAGACACCCTGGGGCAAGTATCAGCTAACTAGACTGCCTCAGGGGGGGGGGGGGGGGGCAATTCTGCCCCTGCTTTTCAGGCCTTCATGTCCGAGGTGGTTCTTGACAGATTAGGCAATGGAGTGTTCGTGTTTCAAGACGACCTTCTAATCTATTCACAAACCTTCGAGGAGCATATTGAAATTCTCGAATGGATATTCAAAACATGTAAAAGTAAAAACTTGATAATGAAGAGCTCCAAATGTGGATTTTGCGTCAAACATGTAAGATACCTGGGTCACATAATTTCTGCCCAAGGGGTTCGGCCTGACCCAGAGAATGTGAAACACATACTAGAGATTCCCCCACCTTCCACCATCAAGGAGGTCAGAATTTTGGTTGGGGCCATAAATTTTTATAGGCCCTTCATAGTCTTACCTATTAACGATCTTACAAGGAAGGGTGCTAGATTTGAGTGGTCTCTGGAATGTGAAAAGGCATTTGATGATGTGAAAGGGATTTTGAGCAGAGAGCCAGTGCTGGTTCCACCAGATTACAATAGAGAGTTTATTTTATTCACTGATGCCTTTTATGCAGCTGTGGGAGCAGCTCTACATCAGGAGAGAGAGGGAAGTCTCAGACCTATTGCATATGACAGCTCAAAACTGAAGGGAGCACAAATTAATTATAGCACGGTGGAATAGGAGGGGTTAGCCATTATAGTAGCCCTTCGGAATTTTAGACATATACTGCTGGAATTTCCTATTATTGTCAAGAGTGATCATAAGCCCCTGTCATTCATCAAAAACATGTGTGGTGGTATAAACCAAAGACTCCTAAGATGGTCCATGGAACTAGAAGAGTACAACATAAGGGTGGAACATGTGAAGGGAAAGGAAAATGGAATAGCAGATTTATTATCTCACCTCCCGATTAAAGAGGTGAATGAGATCATACAGTGTAATAACGAGAGACTCATTGAAAGGATTGTCCAGTCTCAAGAAAGAGATAAGACATTTTCAAAGATTCTTAATGGAGAAAGAACAGATGATAGGTTTGTTGTCCAAGATGGACTAGTGATGTGGAAGGGGTCCACGAAGGAAAGGAGATTGTTGCCCACCATAAAGCTTGTGTGGGCAAGGAGCTGAGGAAGGAATTAATAAAGACGGCTCATGATAATTTTTTGGCATGGTACAAAGGGATTGTTAAAACTCTTCGAGCTTTGAAACAATGGTACTTTTGGCCTGGTATGACAGCTGATGTTACTCAGTTCATTAGTCAATGCATCACTTACCAGCAATGTAAGCTCCATAAAGGCAAGACACCATATCAGGAAGGTGTATCTGCAAATTTTCCTTTTCAGAAACTGGCATGGGATATCATAGGTCCTTTATCTGAAAGTGAATCAGGAAACAAATATATTTTAGTTTTGTAGATGTGATGTCTCGGTTCCCGGAAGCCATAGCCATTCCTGATCAAACCGGTGTAACGATAGATATGGCATCCCTGGCCTGCTAAACAAAATTATTTGTAGATATGGCATCCCTTTTGAAATCATATCTCATCGAGGGCCGAACTTTACGTCGGAACTCATGAAAAATGTATGTGGGGACCTAGGAATTGATATCCATTTTACCACTGCCTATAGACCCATGTCCAACGGTTCAGTAGAAAGACTTAATCAAAGCATTGGGGAGACTTTAAGACTTTTGTGCAAAAATGATTGTAGAAGATGGGATGAATTGTTGGAAGCTGCCTTATTTTCGATTTGCACTAGTGAAAATGCGAACACAAAGGAAACCCCTGCATTTCTAATGTATGGGTTTGACCCCCGTACTCCTTTATCTTGGGAGGGTCTGGTAGGTGGGGATAGCTGCCAAGAGGATTATCGATCCCAGTTAGTAGCGAGGTTGGATGAGGTGAGACAGTGGGTAAACATCAATAGTGAAAAAAATAAAGGGAGACATCTTGCTAAAAGAAATTGTGGCCGTAGACTAAAAACGTTCCAGATTGGCCAACAGGTGTGGTTCCTTTAGAATTATTAAGAGTGTCTCTAATGTTAACTATGTTATTGAGGGTGTCCATGAAAGGGACCGATAAGTAATGCACGTGGACCGCCTTAAACCATGCCATGGTGCTAGGCACTGGTCCACCGTCCAACGAAGAAAAGTATCCAGAAAGCCAAAGATTGTGGAATCTGATGAGGAGGAGGAGTATCCAGAAGAGCCCATCAGACGTAATAGACAAGGGAGACCGTCTGGAGCAACAGTTGAACAGAGACAACACTCCATAGATGAATGTGCTACTCCAGGTATCATGATCAGCGGGCACGAGTAAGAGCCAATGGAGGCGAGACAAGATGAAGGTGACCGACAAAGAAGCCAGCCATATCATCTCAGATCCAGAGAGAGAGTCAACTATCAGAAATTGCACCACACTGGTCGAACAAACTAGTGTGTTTTCTCTTGGAGAGTGTGATGTGACATTCTATCACAAGAGATAATAGAAGGAGATGAAGCCAGAAGCTGTGGACACAGATTAACAAGAACAACAGGAAACCACTATTCCACATCAGATGTTTATTACAACGTATGCGCATTTCGGCAGCCAAGCTGCCTTCCTCAGCGAATACAAGAACTTGATCAGACCAGAGGAGTTCTGTCTTCCTCAGCGAAGACAAGAGATAATGTTTCTCCTTTTTTTATTATTTCTTTCTATATATCTTGTATACATTTTGTGACTATCAAGCCCTCAATTGATATTTTGTGTTTGTGTGTGTAATGGTCTGATCGGGTCACTTGCGCATCATTAACAGGGGAAATCGACAGAAAAAAAAAAAAACGCCACGAGAGGGCGGGGGCAGTGAGAGTGAGTAAAAAGACGTGAGCAGGTGGAGAGAAAAAGGGGAGAAGAGCAAGTGTAAAAATCGAACAAAAAATGAAATAAGAACTAACGCACGGGACCCAGTAGTCTTCCTAAAGAAACCAAGGAGTGAGAGAAAGAACAAATCTCATGCGGTTTCAAGGTTTGTCGTCGTAGACAGCCAGCAAGATTACGAACAATGCAACAGGGTGGTGCGAGGTAACTATCCATGTGCTCTTATTGTTAGGCCCAAATCAGACCCTCATTACTTGTGACTTTAGAGATGCTAAATATTTTGTTTGTTTCATTTATTAAATCAGTTTGACTTAGTTAAAAAAAATCTGGAACTTTAGTTGACACAATTTTGAGCAGCTTGTATATATATTAATAAATTTTTTTTGTTGAAGTTACACATCTCATTTCACCTCGTGTCTCTGATTTTTTTTTCTCATAAGCACGCTGTCCCATAATACAACACCATTCTCCTGAAACATTAACTAGTGGAAATTTCACCTTAATGTGAACATAAATATTATTAAAACCACTTAAGTCGAACCAAATTTTAAAAAATTTTTGAATATAATCTGTATCTATATATTTAAGTTCCAAGAGTGATTCTTGCGACAGTTCGTTGGAGAAAACTCCTGCATCTCTAAACTTCATTTGGTCTTAAGTGAAAGGTCTTAGTCTGTAGATTTGTCAAAGTTAGTTTTTTTGTCCATATTACTATTAATTAGCGGTAATTTACCACTAAAAATTGCTTTAAGCGCATGCATAGTGATATGATAAAATAATGGCATGTCATATAAAATTCGATTCATCAAGAATGAACACACTGTTTTACTTTCTGTTTATCTTTTAAGTATTGTTGAAGTGAGTATGCGTACGCGATGATCGCTTTGTCGACACACGATTGTTCAATTGCTCATTTATACAGGGTGAGGCATTTATCTTTAGACAACTGAATATCTCGAAAACTAAGCATTGTACGAAAAAATGTCCAAAATCAAAAGTGAATTATTTCGATGGGTTGAGTTAACCGGGTTTAACTGTACTAAGTTTAACCCTGTACTTCCATTACCATATTTTTGTGAATATACCCCGTGGATTATACACTTCTTTACATCCGCAGGCGAGGGGTGCCGGGTTTCCAAAATATTTTTTACATGAATGACGTGTATTCCTGCTCTATTTTTTTCTTTTCTGCAACTAAACACTTCTTCCATTTCTTATGCTTTCTCTTGTAAGTTTTTATACTGCCAACATAATTTTTATTAATTTTAATTCAGTTTAGTGTTTGAAATAATTAATTATATTTATTAACTAGTTGTTATCCATGGTTTCGCCCACCAGCGCCATCTGTTGAGGGGAATTACAAAGCAAAAGCAGGTAATTTTAAAAGGAGTTAGGAAAACACTTCTTAGGAAAAAGAGATATTTTCCCACGATAAAAAGTAGCCTATGTCACTCTCGAGCCTTCCGACTATCTACATGCATTAAAAAGAGTAAATACCTTATTGACTGGGATGTGAAGACTATCAATAGGAGGCATAAACCAACCGCTTTTCCACAAAGAAATTTAATGAACATGTATGTACGTTTCGGTCGCTACGTGGCCTTCTTTCAGCATGACTGAATTCATGCTGATTTAAAACCACATCAATCCGTTGCTCCGTATTGATGTGAAAGAAGGACAAAAAAACAAACAAACAAACAAACAAACACACTTTCACATTTATAATATTAGTATGGATTTCCTGCTTTAAATAATATTATTATGAATTTTTTTGAGTCCTAATTATTGGATACCCCTGCTTTATTATACTGAAGTTTACAGGGGTGCGGGGATTCCAAAATATTTTTTTACATAAAATTGGAATTTTGCGGGATATCCAGGGGTACGGGGTATATTCATGAAAATACGGTATTTACAAAGATAAGTGCCTTTAGGAATTTTTCATATAGGTATGTGTTGAAAAGCTTTTGTACATCTAAGATTCGTAATATTAATTTCGTGATAATTCTCCATGACAGTGTATGCCTGCATGTCACAAAAGTTGTTGTGCACTAGCCAAGTAAAAAAACGGGAGGTTCTTGAACATCCTCCTTATAGCCAAGATTTGTCCCCTTGCAACTTTCATCTCTTTGGGCTGTTGAAGAAATTCCTCAAGGGACAACGATTCAACACCAATGAGGAGGTGCAGGAAGCAGTTATGGAAAGGTTCAAACAGCAACCCACATCTTTTTTTTTTTTTTTTTTTTTTTTTTGCAGATGGAATTTTCAGTCTCCCCAAACAGTGGGATGTGTGCCTAAACTCCATGGGTGATTTCTTTGAGAAACGTGTGTACAATACTGCTCATTAAATACCATTCTTTATATTTGCTTTGTTTCCTGTTCCCTTGCCTTCTTACAACACCTACTTGACTCAAATGGGTTTCATTTGAACATGCCTCATAGAAATTCAAATATAGACGGTGTATATGACAGCCACTGTTTTTTTTTCTTTCTTTCTTTTTATTTGAATAATCCCTTCAAAGCATAAAAGAAAGAGGAAAGTGGCATGGCATAAGATTGGAATTCATGCGTCCTTTTGGTCCTGCACCACATCATTTCATTGGCCTTCAGGAAAAGAAGACATGTTTGTTACGTACCTGTGTAATATGATTGCCAAGCCAAAAGCCAGCACTGCAGCTACAAAAGGCTTGGGACGAGTACATTACTTTTTAGAAAAAGAAGCTGAATATGTGCAACAGCATTACATGCAACTTTTCAGTAAGCCATGTTGTCACTAAAGATTCTATTCTGTGACATAAATTAATGTTATACAGTAGAACCTCAATAAATCGAAAACCTTTTTAATTTGAAATTTTTGTCTACTCCCTTCCACTCAGAGGCAAAAACCTTGATAATTCGAAGTAAAAACAATGGATAAATTGAATTTTTTTGGGGATATCAAATGGAAACATAGCCTCTATAATTTGAATTCTGGCAAACAGTGCATCTATAAGTCAAAATTAAAGATTAACGAACCTCCATAAACCAATAATTCTGCTAACGGCCCTTGTATGTCGCTGTCACTGTTATCAAAATCGCAGTCGTCACTATCGGTCTTGTTTCGTATTCATAGTCATTGTGATGACCAACTGAAAAATAACCAATAGTGTCCTTTTCTCAATCCGGACCTCTATAAATCGAATTGTCAACAGCTCACACGTGTGCATGACATACGTCTAAACGTGATAATGACGCGTCACTAAACTTGAAACCTTCCTTTCTTCCCTCCCTTTGTTTCAGTGAAGTACTTATTAGACTTGGTCAAGTGTCATTAATTAAAGTGATTGCTCATGTGATATGGATTCCAACAATACAAAAGCTGGTATGACACTAAAGACCTTTAATTAAAAACACTAATGATTTTTTAAACACTTTTTAATAAAAAACACTGTGTATGCTTCCTGAAAAATATCAGTGTTCTTTATGGTTACTGAAATCTCACATAAAACCTCAATAATTCGAATTTTATTTTATTTAACCTCGATAAATCGAAACCTTGATAATTCGAAACCTCTATAAATCAAAGCATTTTCCTCTTCCCTTGAAATTCGATTTATCGAGGTTCTACTGTATTACCCCTTAGTTAGTTTATTGAGCTTATTACAGAGGTTGATTCATCGTTATTTCACAGACTTTCAGGGGCTATCCTAATTCAGGAGACCTTTTTTCCATGATCAACGATGCTCAGTTTGAAAGCCCTGTCTTTGCACTACAGCTCGGCACTGGAGTTTCCACCGTAGCAGGCTTGATTACAGAGTACTGTTCGGTATTCCTGACCATACCTCCTTTACCATACCTCTTTCCATAAGCCATTCATGGTTCGAGGCTGCCAGTCACAAAGGTCCCGTTTCAAAACACCAAAATTGCAGAAATTCATTAGCGACACATCAAGTGACCTGACAGGTATGTCCGTAAATGGTATAGTGCGAATTCTGGTTTCTGGTCATGTAGGCCAGTACTGATGTAGGCAACTGTTGACTTAGCCATATGGCTGGACGTTTTGTCTTGGTGGATCCACACACATCTAGCCTCTGTACCATAGAGAGTTGAGATTTCCTGGCAGTAAATGGATTCTAAGATATTAGCCTGATAGTATGCCACATTAATTTTCATGTTCTTTTCAACCCTTCGAATCTGTAACTTGCCTTTGTGACAGTATCCGGCGACTATAATAAAACCTCATGAAAAATTTCACGACATTGATAGACCCAATCATAATGTCGTTTTCGATCCTTAGGACGAAAAAATATTGCACGAGGTTTGTTTGTATCACACAGACAGACCCAAGCTTCATCCAAAATAACAAACTGCCATTTATCGCCTGCTAAATAATGTTCGTAGAGCTTCCTACAGTTGGTCTTTCTCTCGGCCACATGACACGGATGCAAGTTGTGAACTTTTGGCTTCAGACGCTTTACAAGCTGCAAATGCGACTTACTGTTGTCTGGGAGACTCCTGCATGTTGTGCTATTGCCCTCTGTGTTGCAGGGTTTTACTTTAGCACGTGATCCTTCACTTTCTTCACCACTCTGTGGCATGCTTAGGGGTAAGATATTTCTTCCGAGTTTCCTTACCTGCACCCCCTGGTCCCGCTCGTGCTCTCTTTAATGCATATCGGATAGCACTTGCAGTCACTACACAACTAAGTTCCTTACACTTTTTTTTCGATTATACTTGACGAGTAACCTGCTGTGGAAATTCCAAAAGTGAATTCTTCCCACCAAGCGTCAATTTTCAGAGGCATGCTTAGTTGCTGAAAATTTGAAACTAACTGTGAGCCCAATGCCATTATATTTATAGCCCATCTAGTCTCGATTCTAACTTTCACTGGTGTCCCAGGAAACAATATACAAACTGTGAATGCATAATGAATTAACCTCTGTGCTACAATAAATAATTAAAATAGAGTAAAAGTATTTATTGTTTCCCCAAATACAACACATGCAGGGACTAAGAGTTAACAATTAAAAAAATTTTTTTTAATAATCTAAGCAACCCATGGGTTGTCTCCCAAAGGCCGAACCCCGACATGTTGTTTTATAATAAAGGACAAACACAAACATTCATGCCCCAAGCAGGATTCGAACCCGCAACATGCTAGTTGCAAGAGTGAAAGACTATGTTTGGTTTTCTAATTTAAGCTGAAAGTAAGAGTTTTATCAGCAAAATTAATATGAAGGCAATTAAAAATCCATTAATTTTATTTAATATTCATCTAGATCATACTTTTAGGTTTTTAATAAAAGAAAATGACTTGGTAACTATATCGTATTCATTTATTAATCGTATTCTGTTTTTTTTTTTGTTTTTTTTTTATCTAAAATAATGTTCTAATAAATTCTAGTTTATATTTTTTCCTACCCTCATTTGTAAGAAAATACTAAAAATTACTTTTCTGTCTAATCTACATAAATACCAGGAAACACTGTAAAATTTGCATTTTAGACTGGCATTAAAATATTTATTTTAGACTGAATTATGAATTTCTTTCTTATTAGTACACAATCATCACAGAGCTTTTCCCCCTAAATGCATTATTCTATGTTACCCATTCTGTGGGCTGAATGCATTTTGTAATCGTTGTGTTTTATGTATATAGTTTTTTGCTTCATACCTTTCTTTAATTATTCTTATCCACATGCTGTTATTCTATGTTATATTTTTAAATCAAAATGTTTAAAAAAAAAAAAAAAGTCAGTATAAAAATTTTTTTTTAAAAAAAACACACTTTAATGCCATCTATTGGTAAATTCTTCATATAAAAATTAAGTTAATTAATTGCCACTAATTGATCAGTTATTTAGTGGATTTTTTAATTGATTCATCTATTGTCATCAGGAGTAAGTAAGTGTGCAAAATTTCATGTTACTCGGTTAATAGGAAGTAACTTTAATATCGATTACAGAATTCCACCCAAACAAACAGACAGACAAAGCAAGTAGAATAAAGTGTGTTAATAAGCAAGTTGAAATGTACAGCAAATCCAAAAAATACTCCTGAGTGTATACATTTTCATGGTAAGGCTATCATCAGTATAGGAGCAAATAGGTTAAACTCTTAACAAAGAAGTTAGTTTTTCAAAGAAAAATTCTGTTATTGATTGGTGAATTTGTTATTTGTTGGCCAATTGGCATTGGATTTTTCTTTATTGTATATTTTCATTTCAAATATTCTCACTGATGACAACCACTGTATTAATTTGGAATCACAAGTAGTTGGGTAGTATACATTAATTTATTATGATTATTATTATTATTATTATCATTAGTATTTTTTAATTTCAAGACTTACGAAAGGTTCTAAATAGTTATTTCTTTTATTGTGTAATAATTTTAGATTTTTAGCATGTAATTCATATCCGGTTTCAAAGGAGTGTTTGGCAGCAGCCTTCGAGCATAAAAATAGAGGTAGCAGCTGATTTAATAACTCTTCCATAATTTAAAGGGCCATATTTTTCTTCCAACTGGTCATGGTATTCTAAGATTGACCTTAGTAGAATTTAAGACATTGGGTACAAGATAGTTCGTAGATAGCTGCTTTATTCAATTCTAGAATTTTATCCTTGGGGTTTTTTAATAAGTTGTTTGTTTTATTTTTTTTTTTTTACTACTAGGATTCTTGAACATTAGTTATAATTCATAATGTTTTAAAATTGTTGTAGGCTTTATAAATTGATACAGGTATCTCTTAAATTAGGTTCTTGTTGTTTGCAATGTACAGTCGGGTGCAAAAATGTTTTTGCCTGCTCCGTAGAGGCTGAGCTTAGCGAATGTTGATCGGTTGCATAATCAGGTACTTGTAATAGGAGTCATGGCAAATTAGAATGGACCTGTCCCTTCTCAATGAAAACAGGGTAGCAGGTATATGCCTGGGATGTGCTCGTCACGGGCTCTCTTCTGACAATAATAAGCGATAGCGGCTGCCTCGAATGGCAGAGTTCGAATCCGATATGGATAGACTTTTTTTTTTTTTGTTCATTATCGCATTTTTGACTTCGTTTAAGTTTTAAACAGTGTATGTAAAGAACACCATAAACAGATTAAATTTTTTTCACTCAAGTGTGCAATTTGATCTGTTTATTTGAGGGTTTAAAAAACTTTTCATGTTAATTGTCATGGCATGCTTTTCTCTATATTTTAGTTTTTAATAAAATATACACTAATTCATACCACTGTTACTTTTACAAAAATCCTCTTTTGTTCAAATCATTTAATATTCTCTACTATTAAAATATATAATCCTATATATTAAAACGTAAAGCATTTTTTGTAGGAGCAAAATTGGCACTTCTGCGCATGGGCATCTGGAGCCAACAAAGAGAGTTATGACAATCCATCAGAAGCTAGGGATTGTTGTAATGAGACAATATTCAATCATTGTTTTGAATTAAATAAACCGTGACCACCGAGAGAGAAGGCCTCCGCAAAGAAACTGAATACATTGTTGCATCACATAGATAGTGCATTGTTATTCGTATTTCTACCAATAATAAGCCCTGAATTTGCACTATCTATGATGATGTAACAATGTATTCAGTTTCATTGCGGAGGCCTTCTCTATCGGTGGTCACGAATAAACTGAAGATTTGCGGAAAGAAAATTCTGCCTTGATCATTTTATGACATTTCCTTGTGACTACTGAAAAACTCTGAAAATGTTATGTTAAATGTTATATCGTTAGAAAGAGCTTTAAAAACTGATTATTTTATCCACTGACACTTTATGTCTCAGTTTAATACTTTCAGAGAAATTTAGTTTAAAACTATTTTGATTTTATATATTAACTCATTTCTTATTCTTTGTGCAAAATGAGATATTTCAGCTCTGACAATTTTTTATTTTATTATTTCTTAATTAAAGAGATGGGGATTAATAATAAGATGGGTAGTTCTCCATCAAATTATGACGGGATCCATCTAGTTATATAATAAATTTAAAAAAATTTTGGATGGTTTTGGCATAGTTGTCGTTGATTATTTTATATACACAAAAAATACCAAAAATGAGACTTGTAACCTTTCAAGCAGTCAAAAGAAAATAGCTTCCACTTACACCTGTAAATCACTTCCGCATCACACGATAATGAGTGCTGCATAAGCTTATCTCTTGATCACGCATACAATTATATCGATACTATGCACCATTTATGTTACACTATTAACCAAATAGATTAGCTTATTATTAATAAAACAAAAATTCTCATCAGAACAGCCAAAATAATCTTTTTGTCAACATAATTGAGCAAGTGACATAAAACTTGCCTTCCCCCGATGCTAAGCAAAAACTTAATGGAATCGTTCCATAGTAAGCGTGCTCGACTAGATACCTGGAAAAAGTAACCTCATTGAATTGAAGTATTGTAAGGAAGTCGAACAATTTTGACTTAGGTCAAAACCTTTATGCACCCAACTGTACATGTAGTAGTGTTTGAAATGAGATGTGTTTTTAGGCTTTAAGTGGTCTAGTTGGTAGATGCTTGTGGTCCCTGTTGGTAACTAAAAAGATGTTTTCTTTCTTTTATTTTTTTAGAGGTGGCTTCATGCTCATTTATAATCACAAGCTAAAGCAGACATTTGCTCTTGATTTTCGAGAAACTGCTCCAGCAAACTTCAGTGATCAAGTAAGAATGTTATTGTGAAACCAAAAAATTATTAATGAAAGTTGATAAATGGACTGGATTTAAGGCCATTTATCAAAAGGTACCGGTTTATCAAAAGGTACACTAAAAAAGTTCTTCCTGTTTGTGACATAGCATAGGTTTATAAAAATGGCAAGAATTTTTTGGTTCCTTATATTTTCATTTATTAAATATAAAAATATTAATTCTAAATTTGGATGTCTTTTATTTTAATGTTTTAGTAATAATCTGAGCAATGTGTGAAACCATAGTGGTTTAAATTACCATATAGGTAAATTACCATTAAAAATAAAATTTTAAAAATATTCCCAAGTCTGGTATCTTTTAATGTTGCAAACGGCTCCTTTATAGCAATTGATATTAAGTACTCCATCCAGAATGGTATGATCAGATCTTTGTACATGTTGTATAATTCTCAAAGTCAGATAGTCTTAACAGATCTATAAACATAGAGTATGCATTCCCACATTACAGTGTTCAGTAGTTCATTCTATTATGTTTACCACATTTTATAGGAATATTGGATCAAAGAACTGTATGGTCAGGAAATTGATTGGATACGATTTGTTTCACTTAGGAACCCATCCTTTCATGACTGGCTGTATATTCTGTAGCATTATTACCAGTGTTACCACCTGTAATTTCTATTAGCAAATTTTCAGTGGCTTTCTGCCACATATCTCATTTTTCAGTTGGTGACTTTGAAGCATTTGTGATTTTTAGGTGACGTTTCCAGAACTAGCCATTCAGATGCAATATATTTTGCTTCGCATTCTGGATAGTTGTCTTTGCCAATTAAGCTGGAGAATCATTACTGCTTAACTGGTGTTCACTGACACGTTTTTTTGTGAGTTTTCCCATGTGAATTTATTAATAAACAGGTTTTAAAAATTTGTTCACAGAAATAAATTCAAGGCATGAATGTGATCAGAGTGGTTGATATTGTACGATATGTATGTGGGAATATCAGTGAACGCTACCCTGAGTGGAGACGGAATAAACACATTTGCTGCTGTTTAATATTTACTATTATTGTTCCTATTCAGCTAAAGATCTCTCACCCACAATCTCAGTTTTTCCAAGATTTTAAATAAATTGTATGAGGCCAAAATTATTAAAAAATCATGCCGTCTTTTCTATTGCCTTGAAAGAGCAATCGTTGTTTGAAGATCGACTTCCTCAAATACCATGTTTTCCAAAATAACTCAACAAATCAGATCAGCCCAGACTTGGAATAATGCCTGAAAATCACTAAATGGAAAATGACCTGGTACGGTTGGGAAACGTATTGCACTTTTCAGGCGACTTCACAAAATGTCCAAAAGTGGCTGCAAATTACAAGTTGCTTAAAAATCACTAAATGGGAAACAGGCTTATGATGAAAACCTGGATGTATGAGCAAAAAATAAAAAAAAATAAAAAATCCTGATTTTTCCGGTATGATTTTATTGGGATTGGTTGTTCCTTGTGGAGAATAATGGAACTCGTCAAACAGAATGTTATAGAATGAAGTGCAAATTTTCATAAAATATTTTTGTGTTGTAATATATCTGACTTTCCAAGAGAACTGGACAATTATACAATTACCCCAGATAGCTATTCAAAAACTGACCTCTCTGGGTGAAAACTGGAGGTAGGCAACACTGATTATTACCTTTCTTATAAAAATAGATGCTAGCAGAAGGAAATGTTTCTCTATAAAAATACATTTAGGCTAATGTAACACTCAAGAGTGTCATTGGGTGTAATCCAATATGTTATTGTGTCTTCTATCAATCTTCAGTAGACAAAATTCATATTAAAAACAATTCCTGTGTGGTGATGCTAATAGCAATGTCTTAAATGATGATAACAGACAGTATAGGATGATCATAAGCCCTAACAGACAGAGTTTACCTGTGCAAAAAGGAGAAAGAAGGGTATTTTGAACATCAACTGTGAACTCTTATGTTAAGCAAACATAACTTTTCTGTTGTTGTTGTTATTATTATTATTGTTATTATTTCAGCAAATCTCATATTAGATTCCTAGTCATATAACTGGTTAAGGGCTTAATACCGGTAATTCAAATCCTAACCAAGGAAGGCTAGTCACTAGATGGGTGACCAATAGTGACATACTTCACTCCCCGCCCCCCCCACCCGTGCTTTGGAGGACACGTAAAGCTGCTGGTCTCAGCTGCTGCTGTCATCCTACAGCAGTCACCATTGGTTAAAAAGAAAACCCTGCATCTGGTTCTTGGGCCCCTGATGCAATATCAGCCCCAATGTATAAGATATAAACTTTATCACAAGGCATATCATACCCACCCTCACATGAGGAACTGTGACAGACCCAGATGTGGAAGAGTCACCTGATCATAGTAGGAAAGGCCCTAATGCGGAAACGTCACTTGACCAATAATCTAACAAATGAAAAAATACTGATTGTTAAAATCCAAGATGGAAACAATGAAGATTACATTGTTATTCGGACTACATCGTTATTTGGATTACATTGTTATTCAACGCACGACTCCAGAGACGTAATGGCCTCATCCAAGATGGATGACTCTCTATTTCAAATCGTGCTCATTATTTTTGTTATTTCACACATTTCGAGTTCAAATTAAAAATTTTTGAATGTTATTAATAGGTTAGGCTTTTGATTTAAATAAAGCTGTATATGACTGTAGAATTGTCTTTTAACTCGATTATGCAATAAGTCAAAACCTTCCAGAACTCTTAAAAATTTGTATCTTTCTTCAGGTGCCTTTATGAATTTTTCATATCCAGGTTTCATCCATTGTTTTCAACAATTTTTATCTGCTGTAATGGCAATGGTTCAGTCAATGCCAAACTGCAATAGTTCAGCTTTTGTTTTCTAAATAATTTCAGGTCATTCATTTAAAGCAAATGCAAAACGCACACTTCTTTTTGGCCAGTTCATCCCCATTATTGTCTTACTCAAAATTATCATCAATGGAAACCATTGATAGTATGAACGTTAAAACCTTGGAAAATTCATCATTCTCCAAATTCTTCACTATTAGCTTGTAGCTTCAATTGACAAAATTTCATTGAAGTGGTCATGAATTTCCAAATATTATTGCCACTTCCAAAGATTTCCAGGCATTTCTTAATCCAGCTATGAAGAACTGAATCAAATGCCTTCTTGTAGTCAATCCAGGCCATGAACAAATTGGTTCGGGTCTTTTTCTTTGGGTTCTTCAAAGCTAATTTATCGATCAATTGGTCCTTTCTTCCTCTTGAATTTCTACAACATGTTTTTGTTCTTTACTAAAGAATCTATAGGGTATGCAAGACTTTACTTTTCAAATACATTGTATGCATAGATCTGGTGTGCAGTTATGCCTGTGAGTTGGTAAGCAAATTAAGGCCTATAGTTACCATATTCGTTTCCTTTGTTTTTGTTCTTTTTGATTAGAATGATCCTTCCAATTAACCATTCTTCTTTTGGTCCATCCTGATTTAATTGGACAGCCAGCATTGAATGTAAACTTGTCCACAAATTTTAACTAAAATCCATGGAGCTCATTTGGTCTTTGGCATTCCAGTTCTTGATCGTGCATTTGCACCATTTCTTTCATTATCTGTATATCTTTCATCCTAGAGAGCTTTACTGTCTTTTGAACCATTTTGCATGCACATTATGCTTTCGATTGTTTTTCCAGAAATTCTTCCAAATTTCAGTGTTTTCTTCTTGTCCGGTTTTTCTTTTGTGGTTACGGTACTTCATGCCCATTTTCAAGCACCCTGTAAAATCAATGCTTGGAATTATGAACTCTGTTAAACTGGATTGCTCTATTATCATATCATTATTAGGAGCTTCAGCAAAAAGCTACAGTCGTCCCTCCACAAGTCGGCAAACTTGGTTCCAGGGCCTTGCCATCTTATGGATTTTCCCGTTGCAGAATTCCAAGAAGGCTGACAATAGAAAAAATCATTTAAAACTGCTATATGTTAAGTATTTCAAATAATAAAACACTGGGAACAGCTTTAATTAAAGATAGGTATTCGCGTCTACTTCTTTGCCGAGTTGCATTCCTAATACGTATTCTTCGGTAAATTACCTAGTTTTTGAAGAAGAAAATTGGTTGAAAAAATTAAGCCAGATTAAAAAAAAAAATTAAATACAGTAGTATTTTTTTTTTTTTTATTAAGACAGCCGTAATTAATTACATTTTTTTAAGGGAAAATGTGCAGCTTATGCAGGGAGGAGTGCCTCTATAATTGGCCACCATTTTGAATTTCATGGAAAATAACCACTTTGAAAAAAGTCGACTCATCCTTATTTTCATATTAATTTCCATAATTAACTTCATAGCCCCCCCTCCCAAAAAAAACAAAAACAAACTGTATGCATTAGGAGAACTATGAAATTGGTTAATTTTAAATATTTTAATTGTCACCGATTTAGATTTTGTTGGCAAAAATTCCTGCCGGAAGTCATTGTCCGCTATCTTGGCTTTCAGGAAAAAATTGCTGACTTGTGGAATTTCCTGACTAGTGGAATGCCGACTTGCAGACGGACGACTGTACTTACAAGAATGCATGCTTGGTCTATACGTTTATCTAGCTGTTCGCCGTTTGCATGATAACTTGATAACGGATTAACTTTTTCAAACTCTGTTTTCGGCTGTATCAACTTTTCAGGCTTTTTTATTCTGACATAATTATTATTATGTCTCAACGAATTAAATTGATAATTTAATCCATCTATATAAATCAACACGATCAATATATAGATTGCCTTGTATTCATATTTTATTAAATCGAATGGCTTGAAACTTCGGTTAGTGTATCTTTGTTATATTATCCTTCATTTAAACTTTTATGTCATTTATCAAGTTTTGTAGTTTGCATTATTAATGATAACTTTGGTTTTCTTTAATTAGTTTCTGTTGCTCTCCATATTTTTTTCTCGTCTTCCCGCACTTTAAAAGGGGAGATGGAAAGTGGGAAAGGGCGTTGCTAAGCAACAAAGGTGATTGGCATGTTAAGCGAACGAGAGTGCGGACGTCACTGAGCGAAAACAAAAAGGGGAAACTTATAACTGGCGATAAGATGCCAATGAATGGGGAAGACGAGAGGAAATCAAGAAACTGTTGAGAATGTTATAAAAGGAGGAAGTTTTAAAAATAATAGAACCCCTGAAGCCAGAATCAGAGAACGCTAAGATTGAATGGGCAATGACTGTCTAAGAGGAGAGAGAGATCGAGAGGGGATCTCGGAAGGAGCAAGAAGGGATACTATGTTCAGACACACTGGAGATCTAAGCAAGCCCTTCAATTTCGAGAAAAACGAAAACATTCACAAGCCTGTGAATGAGGGAGCAAACGAGAGATCTTCAAGTAAGAACAGGAGAACCCCACAGAGCATCGCAACGCACATCAGGCGGGAAGACTGAAGGAGTCCGTGCTTACGGGATGACAAGTAAGGCTGACAGGCAGCTTAACCTGGCGTGGTTGCTCATAAGTGGGAGTCATAGTCACAACAGGTTGGAACTGATACCAACGGTGAATCGAGCGACAGTTGTACGTGAACAGCTTGTGTAACAAGTAAGGAATGAAATTTTCTTATTGGGCCCTCGCGAGTGAACTGTATCGCATGAAATAGAGTACTGTTAAACGGTTTTAAGATAAAGTGAATTTTTGAACGAACTTTGAACTGTTAATGATAAGCATTTAACTTGTATCGTTACTCATTTGAAAGTCAAACAAATAAAAGGAGAGCAACAGTATTATATGTTAAAATTGATTTTTAAAATAAATGTCTAAAAAAGATATTCATTTTATAATCTTTGCTTTCTACTAACACTACTTTAATCTCAGGTCATATTAAATAAAGATTTTTATTATGGAATTGAGGTTTGCTAATTTATAACTTATTATCACTATTAGTAATTGTGAGTTATTAAAGTAAATGGAGAATACTGATCAATAATTTTAACCTGTGGAGTAAGATTTAAAATTTGTCTAGTTAAGAGTTAAATTTCAATTGTTTAATTACTTGCTGGTTAGCAACATAAGGCAGTTTATATACAACTTGAATTTCTTGGGGAGTAAGATTTGTAGTTCATCAGATTGTTGTGCCATCATTATTTTGCAAACAATTTGACAGACTTGGTTCTTAGATATCTATATTCATCATTAAGTAGTATTCTAGTATCTGGCGTCTCCGACAACTTTTTATTTTTTTTAACATAGGTCTAAATATTTCTTTACCCTCCGTCACACTGGCGTCCATGGTATTTTTACTCTCTTAATTAGACATGAGGAAAAATACATTTGTTTGCCATAACCCTCCGTCACATCATGGACCCTTCAAATCAATTGCACGTGCTCTAGCAGTGAATGTTAACAATGAATATCAAAGTATTGCTTGTGATATAACAATTGATTCGTCGTGAGAGGTCAACAATGAATAAAATGTTACTTTCTGTTCATCTTTTAAGTATTGTTGATGTGAGCACATGCACGTGATGATCACTTTGCCGAAGCACAATTGCTCATAAAACATTAATAATTGTCTTTCTGCATCACAGGTAAAACTCCTTCTTGGAATGTTTATAAGATTTTATAATCAAGGGGAAAAAGAAACTTTGATCAAGTCCAGAAGCTAAGTCCCACAGGCAGCTTCAAGAGAGGGCCAAGCCCAAGGGATTCAAATGCAGGAAAGGGAAAAATTACATGTGGATGGGAATATTAATGTCTGGACATAGAAATTTCCTTACTATGTGACAAGTGTTTAGGATGTGGCATTTTGTAAAGTTTTGTTAAGTATTCAATGTTAATAGACTTTTGTGTAATGAGTGTGAAATAATGTAAGGTTGAAAAAGAATGATAGGAACAATGTGTATTATGTTGTCTTTCCAAAGGACATTTCTATTTTATTTTATTATTAAAATTCATATTCCTCAAGGAATAAAAAGATAATTTACAAATCATATGAAGCAAGAAAAAAAAAAAAAAAAAAAATGTATTTTTTCGAATATAGGCTGTGGCTCTAAACCCAAAAAACACCCGAAAATTTCAGGAGTGCGGACAAAAGTGAGTGCGGCCTGAAAAAATCATTTTCGGTAATTTTGCATAGAACAAAAAAAAAAAAAAAAGATCGAGCTACTTCGTTTTAGCGGCCCATAGTATATTACATAGTAATTTCATTATTTATATAACTATCTAAATTATTTTATATATTTAATGAAACTTTTATAAATTTATTAATGAAATGTGTAAATAATTATAGTAATTTGATTTTAATGAGCGAGTACAACTTATTTCATCAGCTGCGGCCATGGCTCTATCAACGAAGTGCCGACCAATAGCGGTTTTTTTTTTGCTGAAAATTACAGTACATCTTGTGGTTCCACTTTATGCAATCTGGTCATTTCACAGTGAAGCTAGGTGATTTTTGTAACGAATTGCTGTGGCAATTTCTTTTGGTTATGGTATTTAACTTTTTTTTTTCTTTTTTTTTTTTTACATCACACAAAATAAAACTGAGCTCTTTGTTTGCATGCAAGCATGGTGTTAGCGCTTTGTTCAGGCCCAGAAAATTTACGAAGATTACCGAAGCAAAATGTTATGGCGCTCCCTTGCAAAAGTCATTCTAAAATTAATAAAATATAATAATAAATTAAGAAAATGGTTATTAATTACTATTAGTCCAGTCAATCGGTATTCAAAACTGCCATTTTCGTAACAAAATTGTGAAAGCTTTTTTCTCAGTGATTTTATATGTTTTTTTGGGGTCCTGAATCCGAATTTCAATTTTGCTGCCTTGTAGGAGATTGGCTTCACAACGAAAAATGCAAAAAAACCTCAAACTTTTCGCACTTTTTTCTATATCGCGAAAACTATGCGTTTTTCGAAGATGACCACTCTACACAAAATTAAAGTAAACACAATTTCCTACAAAATGCACTAAATTTGAGTAGCCAACTTTGATTTTCTGACAAGTGTATCGGCGCTAGAACGTGCCGATCAACAGCTATTTTTATTTATTTGTGGAGGTGAATATTTTTATGAGCCACCTTGAAGATGGCCGAACCTAGTCCCTTTACTTACCTACAGTACGGTCCTTTCATTCCTTTGTTGCTCACATACCCCTTCAACTCACCATTGAGTCAACTGTTGAAAGAATAACATATTTAGGAACCAACTATAGTATTCAATGTTTATCTTAATTTTTTTTAAATGCTCACTTTATTAATGATTTTCCGCAAGTGGTGGGTTAGTCAGCATAATGTCGCGTCCGGAATGTGCAATTTGTGACGAGCTGTTAGAAGATGGGACACAGATGAGTGTTGTGAGAGAAAAAGGATTGAAATCTTTCATTCAAGCCAGTAAGAAGAGACAGGATGGTAAGATTGTAATATTTAAGAGGAACACTGAAATTGAAGTTCATAACAAATGCAGGAAGAATTACGCAACAGAAAAGTCTATTGCTGCTTATTTGAAGAGGGCTCAAGAAAATCCTTAATCAAAACACTGCGTTCAAGTTTTCCTGACTTTGCCTTTAAAACTAACTGTTTTTTGTGTGGAGAGGAGGTGCTTCTGGACTATGCCAAGAAACTAATAAAAAAGCCCCTCTCAAAACGCAATTTGGTATACCCTGTGAGGAAATTAGCCGTTAGAGAAAATGTGCTCACACTCGCAAGAAAACGAAATGATGAATTTGGGCGAAGTATAATACAGCGTATAGAGCCAGTTACAGACTTGGTAGCAACTGATGCGCAGTGCCATTTTCTGTGCATGAAACCTCTGCACCAGCCCCAACAGACTCTCCATGAAGTTGGCAGACCCCGTGGAGGTGAGATGGAAGATTCTATGCAAGCAGTTTACTGTTTTCTAGAAAACAGTGACGAGGAATGTCAATTCACCATGGAAGAATTGACGGAGCAGATTGAAGGTGATTTCTGTCCGCATCCGAGCACTAATAGAAGACACCTCACTCAGAAGTACAGCAAGGATATTTTGGTTAAAATAAGCAAACCTTACCTTTGGTGTCCACTGGTATGTTACAAAGTCACTAGACACCAAATCATTAATGAATCCTAATATTGAGATGTTCAGAGGCTGCCAGAAAAAGAAGAAAAGCGTGCCCTAGTTGAAGCAGCCGCTGCCGTAATTGTGGAAGACATAAGATTGCAAGGGAATTTAGAAATGACTGTGGATAACAACATAATGACCAGGGAAAACACCTCTTGTCCACAATTAGAATTTTATTTCGCATATATGTATTTTGAACTCCTTGAGTGGTATGTATAAAATTTGCAGAAGGGCCAGAAAATCGCTGTTGTTCAGCACGCTCTAGCGCCAATACCGCTTGTCAGAAAATCAAAGTTGACTAGCGCATTTTGTAGGAAATTTTGTCTACTTTAATTTTGTATAGAGTGGTGATCTTCGAAAAACGCAGTTTTCGCGATATAATTGAAAAACTGAAAAAAAATGCGAAAATTTTGAGTTTTTTTGCGTTTTTCATTGTGAAGCCGACCTCCTACAAGACAGCAATCTTGAAATTCGGATTCAGCACCCCAAAAAACATGTAGAACCGCTGAGAAAAACACTTCCTCAATTTTGTTACGGGAAAAAAAACACCATTTGACTGGACTATATACAGATTTTTTTTTAATATTGGATGACAATTAGCCAAGTTTTTTATAATTAATAATCTATTTTTAAAAAATAAAAGTTTAGAAACTTGAGTATCCATTCAATGGATTGTAGTCTGCTGCTCCTTCATAGGAAGTAGTTCCGTTGCTCTTATGTGAAGTGTATTCGTGTGCATTATGAGTGGTAGAGGAAAGAAGAATATACAAGTGCCAACAGGTATATTAATACGAACAGTGCTTCAAGTGCCAACAAAGAAATTTTTTAGTTTTCGCGGTTTATTTTGAAAGAGATAAAATAATACGACTTCTTATTTAGCAAGCTTCAATGGTCTATTCAGGAGAATAAAATTTGCCATTTGTTTCGAAACTGTGAGATACAGATACAAATGGTTCCCTTGTAAGTCGATCTGTAAGTCTAGGAAAATGATATGCTCTCTTGAATCTTAGGTCACGTCTTCTTCATGCCTGTAAGTTATTCAGTTTTCTAGTGTAATTGCTAGTCACAAATTAGAAAGAAATAATAAATATGTAGCACTTATTCATTTACTTTTTTTAATTTTCATATCCCAGCCACTAATGAGCATTTTATAAACTCAATTGTAACCTTTTTTTTCTATAACGTTCCTTTTTGTACATAGAAGTAATTGAAGAAAATTGGATAAGGAAGATTTTGGCCACTGTATTAAATTTTATAAGCCAGTGGCTGAAAGTGCTGAAGCATAAGCTTTCCAGCTCTCAAATCCATTGGATCATGGGTTTAAATCCTGCCATGGGCATTGATGTTTGTGTTTATTCCAGGAATGTGAAAAGTTATTAGTCACGTGAAATTGTCTTAGGATTGTGTTAGGTTGGGTTAGGTTAGGACACATAACGATCTAGATGTTGTCGTGCCCAAAACTTAACAAATCAACCAAATCTTTATAATATTTAAATCTAAAATGTCAATTTTTTCACAGTAACTTCACAATTGAGAAAAAAATTTTCTGTTGTATTTTTCCATGCACAGCTATATCCAATTAATAAATTGGCTATAATTTGTGTGTTCATTCTGTCAAAAATAAAAATCGCATATTTACATTTAAACTAGGTGATAAGGTATTCTAAATAAAGACTAAACCGGTCATTATTAACGTTATGTAAACATAAGCCAATCTGTTGTATTTGAGTCATTCCACGTTAAATCGAACAAAATCTGGTGATAATTGACCTTAGGGTCTCCAATTTTTCTCTAACTTTATCAGTGTAGTCTAGTGGATAAAATATAAGGCATGCATAGTTTCGTTTTCCAGATAAAAATATATTTTGTTATAATTAATTATCAAAGTTATCAAAATTTCTTACATCTCATCACATAAAACGAAGCATTTCACCTCTGGTTATATTCGTCGTAGGGAATTGTCGTGTATGTCAAATTGAAACTAAAATGAATCATTTTTTCTTTAATTTACTTTATAGACTTCAAAATAATATATTAGGAGAAAAATGCATTTTAATTTTATAAATCATATTTAACCTGAAAACCATGCTCTAAAATTATTAAAAAATAGAGTTTAATTCCCTCAAATTCATTGCTTAACACTACAAAGTTACGGGATGGAATGGGCCTTTTTCACGTTTACAAGACTTGAGAAATGGCGGCGTCCTTGGCAGATTGAAAACGAGGCTGACGGGTGAAATTCACACAAGGGAAAGCACTGTATGTGCTAATTTATAGATTAATAAAGACGTAACTGTTTAATCACTGGATTTTAACTCAGGATATTTCACGGATTCACCTGATGGATTAAGATTAGTTAAGAAGGAGGCTATTCCAAATAAATTTGTGTTGCGAAATAGACCAAAACGAATGACTAAAGAAAATCACAATACTATCATTACTTTTATTTGTTTATTTATTTATTTATTATTTCGTTAATTAATATTAAAATTTGATATAAATTATATTGAATATAATTCATGAATTTAACATATACCTTTTGTATAATAAATTTTATTAATTGAAATCAATTAAAATTATATTGGGATGTTATTTTTTTATTTTTTTTTTATTTTCATTTTTTGTTTTTATTATTTGTTATATTTTTATATCAATATGGCAAGATCAATTAATCAATCAATTAATTAATGGATCTTAATAACATTTTACATATTGCATATCTGTGTGCAAGTAACAATATAAATGTAAACACACGGGCAATGATTGTTTATTGCAATCCATGCAATGAAAATAATAACACATATGACAAAAAGTTAAAAGAGATAGTTTAAAAATCTCCTTCCAAAAACCAAGTTTATGACGAACATCAAGACTACCCAATATGACAATTTGACAGAATAAATAAAAGTTCAAGTATTTAGGAGAATTTAACAAAATGGATCAGAGAAAAAAAGCTTTTAAAGCAAGAGTCAGTAAGATGAAATCGGCCTACTTCCTCACCAAAGATATCTATAAGAAGTCAATATCATTCAACGCTAAACTTTGGCACTAAACAACAGTAATACGCCCAGAAGCACTTTATACAGCTAAGTGTCTGACCCTGATCAAAAAAATGTTAACTCAAGAACTGAAAGTAGCTGAAAGAAAAATATTAAGAAAAATGTTGGGGTCAGTATTTAAAGTACGTCGCAACAATGAAATATACACACATACTGAAAAAATTACTGATACTGTACTGTTAGGAAAAGGAGAATAGTTTTTTATGAAAATCTTGAAAGAATAAACCCCAATAGGCTCACAGGAAAAATTTTCAAATATATGTCAAAATTGAAAATAGCCAATACTTGGATAAATGAAACACAAAAGGACATAGAAGAATTACAAATTTCACAAGCAGACATATAAAAACGTACACCACATGAAACCAGGTTGGCACAATCAAAAGGCTTTCGGGAAAAAATGAAGAATTAAAACGGCGCATTTTGGACACAGGAAAGGAATAATAATGAGTTGAAAAGAAAGTAGTCTATTGCGGGTTATTCAACAACACAACAACAACAACGACGACGACAAAATAAACCTCATTTGTCAAATGAATGTGAAGTAATGATCATCATTGAAGAAGGAACTGAAAATTTTTATATATGTCCTGAAAATTGTAATTTACATCCTGAAAACAATGAACGGTTTGATTTGATCAACAGTTTCCAGATTTCTCTCGGTTCCTTAAGCTTGGATCTAACAATTTCTTTTACCTCCTTCAATGATATCTGTGGTAGTGCATTTAAAAAAGGGACTGAATAAGCATTCATTCCTTCGCAGCAAGCTGCGCTTCACCAGTCAGCCTCGTTTTCGATCAAGCATGAGCGCGGCCATAATCTCGCGCTTTCTCGTTTGAAAAGGCCCATTCCAAATAGTTCAATCAATATTAAATTACTTATGAGGTAAGGTGTGCTGCTTTGATGTTTGAGCAGGAGCAGGAATACAACAATGGCTCGGGCAACGTCCTTGAAGTGACGATCACATCTTGAGCAGTTAACACTTTTAATTAAATTACATCATTTTACATACGTCCTATACTTCTAAAAGGAATCCCACTTTGAAATTTGGGTGGCCATTAGAACAAATATCAAGAAATTTGCTAGTATTTTTTACAGATTTTTAATATGTCGTTTTAACTTAATACTTTCAAAATTAATGTTAAAATAATGTTAAATAAATTTTCCTCTAATTTCAATTATATCTGAAAATATAGAGTTTAAAAGCCCACATTTTAAGCGTTAAAATGAACTATGAATGAAACCTGCACACCATACAGTTTCAGAGAAACATGGGTTTATAGAACAGTTAACTGGCTAATTTTTGTAAATTTGACTGCGAATATTTTTTGTAAGAAATTATGTTAGATGAAAATTAACACTGTGGGGTTACTTACTTTGATGTAGGGAATGTATAAAAAAAGTTTCAACCTTTTATAAAAATGTAGATTTTTTTTAGGTGTTTCATTTCACATAGAATGACTCATTTGCAGCGGGTCATATATTCTACTCTGTCAAATTTTAACAAAACATTTTGAGAGTTATTTGTTCGTTCAGCCGTCAGATTTCTCAGAGGCATCACATCCTTCTAGATAACAAGTCAGGCACCAAAATGACCAGGACCGATGGGATTTTAAGGAATTTGGCAAAAAAAAGGAAAGCTTTTGTTTACTAAAGAAATCTTTGGTTGTTAGGATTAGATGAAGTTGCTAAGGAAAGGCAAAATTTTAAAAGAAATGCATAGTTCAAAATGAATAAAAGTACCCAAAAGGTTAAATGGAAAGTGTAGTAATTCTCTATACATGTACCGTAATTTTTGGCAGTAACGCCGCGGCGACTGATAGGCCGCAGCAACAAAAATGTAAAATCTCCGACAGTTACGCCGCGGCAACCGATTGGCTGCCCCCCCTCCTCCACCACACACTCTATTGGTAATCTAAAATCAGTTTTCTTATATGCTTCAATAAAAGTAATATGCATTTCAGTTGGAAAATTTTTTAATTTCGTGCATTTAATATATTTCTGCATACATTTCCTCCAGCACCGAATACATTTTTCGTCGACTCCTAACTGCCTTGCTGTTGCACAATTGCTCTTTGACCTTTTCAATCTCGGCTGTTAATTTAAAAGCTGCTGTATAGCTTGCACGTCGCTTTGGCAAATTTGAAAAATACTCTTACTCATGGTGGTGATATACTCCATCGTGCTCTTGCTTATAATAATAATAATAATAATAATAATAATAATAATAATAATAATATATAATAAAATACTGGTGCTTCTAACACCTCTCGAGCGCTCTCATGACCGTTTAGCCCCACACACGCTCGAGAAATTTTTTGATAGTCAGTCCCGAGCATGGAGATAAAAGGCCGATCAGTAAATAAGAATTAACTGTCACAGAAACTCATTATGCTTTCAAACTTTCTGCTGATAATGTTGGTCGTGTCGTGACGATGAGAACGTGAATAGTGACAACGATAAGAGTGGGAAGTATTTAGATGCAGTGCTCACGTTGATCAATGACCATGGGTGGACTGGTAGTCCAAATCGTATTGGGAAAAAAACGGCGAAAGCGGCCCTCAACCACGAGAGAGTAAAGGCATCCGTCCGACCCACCGGGATTTTTTCCCAGTGTCCCGATGGTTCAATCCACCGCTGTCTTTAAACGCTCACGCTCGATCGCTATCGGAGTGAATTTTTAATTAATAGGATGTGAATTCATCGATAAATTCATCAATAAATATAAATCAAGGAATACATTGCCACTACTCATTTTATATCGCTGAGAGAAACAATATGAAGTAAGCCTAAAATCGTGGGTAGAAGAATTTTTTTTTTTAACTTTTTGGAAAATCTCTGACAGTTACACCGCAGCAGCTGAAAGGCCGCACACGGCAAAATTTTCATTTTTTTCAAAAAAGAAACGCTGCGGCATTACTGCCGAAAATTACGGTATATTCGATCATATAAAAGTCCTTTAATTTGTAAGCATTTCTACATCAATTGTTGAAAAGTTCGATATAAGCATCTATTATTTCTTCTTAATCTATTGCTAAAGCGTTTCTATGTAACCATGTACTATTGAAGCAAAGCAAGCAATTAGATACCAGCTATTAGCTACTGACAACAATATGCCTAACAGAAATTAGCCATTGATAGTGTAAGGCCTAAGTTATTAGCTGTTGTTACTAGGCTTAACAACAATTAGCTGTTAAATAAAATCCGTCTAATTATTAGGCCTAATACAAACATGTTATTGATAACAGCTAGTATAGCAGAAATAAGCTGCTGATAACATTAGGCTTGACAGCAACTTGTTTTTGATAGCAATTGGCTATGGATAATAGGCCTAACAACTCACTGTGAGGTATTGCATGCAATGAAAGTTTCTAATGATACCATAATGGTACCATTACAACATATACCACTGAACAAATTTTGACTATCATTAATTTGTCAGTACGGTCATTCATGACAAATCATTGCAGGTTGTTTGTTATATTACATTCTGTATCTTAGCATTGAATGTTTCCAATGGTATCATTACAACATGTACCATTGAACCAATTTTGAATGATTTGGACCACCAAGGAAGACCTTCACACGTCTTCACTTAATTCACAAACCTTCTCTCTGCCTTAATTATCGAATGGCGAAGTGAGAAATGCATTGATCAACACATAGGCCGTTTATACAGAGTGATCCAAAAATCGTGCACATCCAGATATCTGCATAAATACATGTACAGTCAATTCTCGTTAATCCGAAATTGGTTAATACGAAATTCCGGTTAATAAGAAAACATTTTGTGGCCCGTCCCCGAAAAAGCAATTACTATGTAAAATTCTCTGCTTTATACGAACATATTTTTACTAAAATACGGTTTATACGAAAGAAAATTTCATAATTTTATTGAAAAATAGTACTTTTAGGAACAATTTTAATGATAAAATTTCAGATTTCGAAGTGTAAATTTAATAAAAATAATTTTCAAAGTCATTTCATATGTGATTGCTTCTGAATTACAGTATTCGAATAAATGAATACTCGATTTTTTAATCAGTCGATATTTTTATTCGATTATTCGATAAAAAAACATCGGTTATTTAGTCGAAGTTTTCAAACTAACGAATCACGTGCTTTCAAACTAACGGGAAATCTGAATCACGTGCTTTCAAGCTAACGGGAAATCTGATTCGCTAAATCTGAATCACGTGCTTTGAAGCTAACGGGAAATCTGATTGGTTCAGCTATTCAGATCTAAAATCCTGTCACATGGCGCTCAAATCTTTATTTAAACAAGTGCAATATCGGTATTGTTTCAAAATCAATTTTCTCTTCGCTACAACGCAGTTATCTACAGTCAGGAATTTTATTCAATGTCAGCTTCAAGCAAAAGGAAACGAAAGGATCTTTCATTAGATCTGAAGTTACAACGCTGACGAAACCGCCCTATTTTATAATCTTCTGCCCGAGAAATCTTATTTAAAAGGTGAAAAGTGTCATGGAGGTATGCATGCGTCATTTAAACTTTATTGTATTTTTTACCGATAATTTTGTACATGTATCTAATGTTTTTTTACGGTACTTTCATAGGGAAAAGTAGCAAAGAGCGGTTGTCAGTATTATTATGTACAAATATGGATGGCACTGACAAGAAAAAGCCGATAGTTATTGGCAAATTCGCCAGGCCACGCTGTTTTAAAAGCGTAAAAAATTTGCCGTTATTTATTTCAACAATAAAAAAAATTGTTTTAGCGCGAAAACAAACTGTTATTACAGATTTTTTTAGGAGAGATGAATAAAAATTATTTCTAACTTAAAGTATTCTATTTCCGTGCTTATTTCATAACACTTTTAGTATTGTTGGTTAATACGAAATACGAATAATACGAAAAAATTTCTTGGTCCCCACGATTTCGTATTAACGAGAATTGACTGTAAATGTTACTAATGAAGCTTATCTATAAGGGTCGTACAAATGAAAACAAAAAATAATTTATTTTATTCATAGTGTATACAAGGAATTTAAAAATACTCTCCTAATGTGTTAAGGCATTTATCCCACTGTGTAACAAGGCGTGTAATTCCTTTATGGAAGAAGTCTTTCGGTTGCATGTGGAACCGTTCCAAAACCTCTTCCTTCACTTCATCGTCCGACTGAAACCTGCGGCCTTTCAGATATTTCTTGAGATCCCCAAACACGTGAAAGTCACATGGGGATAAGTCAGGGCTGTAAGGTGGATGCTGCATTTGCTTCCCAGTTGAACTTTTTGATGAGGTCTACCGTTGCTTTTGAGGTGTGAGGACGCGCGTTGTCATGGAGAAGAAGCTCTCCATCTGTAAGAAGTCCAGGATGCTTGCATTTGATGGCCGCACAGTGCCTTCAATGTTTCCCCATATTGTGCTGCGTTAACTGTGGTGCCTTTTTCAAGAAAGTCCAGTAAAATCGGGCCTTTGAGATAAAAAAAACACGGTCAACATCACCTTCCCCGTGCTGTTTGCGATTGCTTTTGATTTTTTTGGGGGTGGTGACCCATAATGCTTCCATTGACGACTTTGACGTTTGCTTTCAGGCTGGAAATGAAAGCACCAAGTTTCATCCCCTGTAACGATTCTGTCGAGAAAACTCTCTCCTTCCTGTTCATCGCGAGTCAGATGTTGCAGGGACATGGCCATTTGAACTCCAAGTTGTTCTGATGTCAAATGATGCGGGACCCATTGTGCACAGATTTTTCTGATAATGGAGTGAACAGTTCCATGACTACGACCAGTTTTAGCAACCACGACATCGATTGTCACTCTTCTGTTTTCCTTTACGACAGCGTCAATTTTGGCTTTGGAATCATCTGTGATGGCGTGGTTTGCTTGTCCGGGTCGTTGATCTCCTTGCAATGATGACCGTTCCTCCGAAAACCTCTTGCTCCATGCCCAAACATGAGTGAAGGTTAGGCAGTCATTTCCATAAACATTCTGCATACGATGATAAATTTCAGAAACTGAAACTCCTTCACATGTCAAAAAACGAATTACTGCTCTCTGTTCCTGTTTTGTTGACTCCATTTTGTTGTTTGGACGAAGCGATCACTCGCAGAGCTTCGAAGTGCGAACTATCGTTCTTTCTCACGTGATGCAACTCTTGCAACCTATTGTTCAATTTGCACGTAGGGTTTCACAATTGTTGAAAACAAAAAACTTACGATCCTTCACGTCGTCTTTTTTTTTTTTCCCCACACAAAGTTTCGTTTTCATTTGTACGACCCTTATATATCTACAGTATCTATTATTATTATTATTGGATGATAATAAATATTAATCCAAAAGTGGCGCATATTTGGTTTTTATTATTATTTTGATGGCACGACTTTTGGATCACTCTGTACATGGAATTGTATTTATAAAAAAAACGTGGTCCCCTCTGTTATTTGTGCCCTTTTGAACCAGAAGTAGTTCACCAATTTTTCTACCAATGAACTCAGGCTGCTATTTTGCCCATGTTGTCGAATGGCAAAAATGGAAGTCAAAAATTCAGAAGCGTTCGAACACTAGAGCACCAACAGACAGACAGATGGACGAACAGATGCACATTGTGAAAACATAAATACCTAATGGTTCTAATAAGGCTCAGGTTTAGTTTCTTAAATGTTGAAATGTATGATCTAGGATATCTTGACTTACTTTGGCATAATCATGCTGCAGACATTTTCCAGTTCTCAACATTCCCTTGTATGCCATTTTCAACATCTAATTTATCAATTTATATTAAGAATATGTCAATTATTATCTTAGCCACATTAATTATTAAATGCATTGCTAGTTTGCTGTTGCTACAACATCCTTGGAGCAGAACCACACAGTCGTCCACGTTTCTGACAGATGATGTTGGTTTGAAATTATAGAGTTGAATGAGGTTTGAAATGAATAGAATTTTCTGTTGAGGTTTTTACAGTTGTCATATTCATTTTCCATTTTGCTATCAACATCACTGTCTTCATGTAAAGAAGTCGTCATAAATTTTTGTGCATGACATATACATTCACATCCCAAAAGTCATGGGATAACAGCGGACTATTTTTCAAGTGGCAGTAGCATCATGTGCAAACAGTATAAATATGGAAATCACTGTCAGTAGGTTTAGTTACACTGTCACGAGTAAAGGGTGAGGTGTTCAGTGTGACAATGGCTAGACGATAAGAGCTATCCGAGTTCGAACGTGGCCTGGTATGTGGAACACAACGTATGAGTCATTCAATATCGTAGGTGGCTCAAGAATTCAACATCCCGCAGTCCACAGTTTCAAGAGTCTACCGAGAGTACCAACTTAACAGCATTACCTCCCACCATGGACAACCAGGTGGTCGACCACACCTTCTCAACGGTATCTGAGTAAGATGGTGTATCAATGCGAACTGTGCAACAAAATCTGGTGTCCATGGGATATGGAAGCAGAAGACCATGAGAGTGCCCTTGCTAACAATGAGACATCGTCAGCAACGTCTCTCCTGAGCCCATGAACACATTGAGTGGATACTTGACAAATGGAAACGTGTGACCTGGTCTGATGAGGCTCGATTCCAGCTGATACGAGCTGATGGTAGGTCTCGTGTGTGGCACAGATGCCATGAAGGCCATAGACCCAAGTTGTCAAGAATGCACTGTGCAAGCCGGTGGTGGCTCCTTAATGGGCAATTGTGGGAAGCTCTCCAGTCGGAATGGTTGGCAATGTCTTCAGATGTCATCCATTGACTTGTGGAATCAATGCCACATAGCACTGTGGCACTTCACCGGGTTAGAGGAGGTCCCACACGTTATTAGGTGCTATCTCATGAACTTTGGCATGTGAGCGTATGTTATATTACATGTTTTTCTAAGAATTTTTAGTTTTTTCCCAATTTTTTCTAGTTTTTTCTTATGCCTTTTGTATTAAGCCTTTTTTTATTTTGCGTAGCTTTTTTAACAATGCTTTCTCTCCTGCTTTGTCGTGATGTTTTCGCGCGACACAGGTTTATTTCCTTGTGCTTGTGTTTAGTTTGTTGCTAGCTTTCCTTTGCGTGACGTGCTGCTTCCTCGTGTCCGTGCTGTTTGTTGTGCTCGCGGTTCTAGAAATATTTGCTGCTTAGGCTTTTGATTTTGTTCGAGGCACTTCTGGATCAACTTTCATCCTGAAAGGTTCACTGCAGACAATATGCCTTCATGGAATGCCTGCTGGTTTTTAGGCTTCCTTCGTCTAGAGTTTATCTTTAACGTTTGAGTATCCTTGCTGATTAGGATTTGTTGATTCATTTTAAGCTGTACCCATTGAGTAGGGTCTCTCGGCTGGCAAAACATCCTGTGGTTTTTATTATGTCTGCCCGCATTTGGTTGCTGTGCCTTCTGTCTTTGGCCATGGTTAGGTCTGTCATCGTGAGCATTCGGCTGCACCATTGTGCTGCCGTGATCGTCAACGCCACTTCGCCCTCGCCTGAGAACTTTTTGCTGCCTACCGTCACCGCTGCTGTGGTTCACTTGGTGAATATCATCGTGCCATTTCACCGTTATGTGTTTTGGTCTCTGGAGCGCACTTGAGGTTTGATTTTGGTATAGGCTTTACCTTTTTTCTTATGACTAACATTTTATTAATCTACTTTGCTGTTTTTCCTATCATATTATTAGCATAGTTTTCTATTTATTTGTTCCCTACCCTAGGTACTTGCCATCTGCTCCCTCTTGCCATCTGCTCTCTCTTCTTGTTGTTTTGTTACAGGTTCCTTGGACCCACCCATTTATTTATTGACTATACTTTTTCACAGCTTTGAATTCGTCATTCTTCGTCCATGTCATTCCTGCCTTCTTCGTTATCCTCCATCATGTTGTTGCTGCTTCCAAACTCTTGTGCCTGCGTGTTCTTCATCGTGCTTTTCTCGTTGCATCTTTGTATAATCTTCATCTGTGTTCCATCGTAGAATTTTATTTGTGCTTCAAGTCCATTTACTTATTTTCTGTATTTTTCTTTTTATTTCCAATTTAGTCCTGCTGGCATTTGTTACTTTTTTATTTTTTGTACTTTGAATAAAAGAAGGGATTTATGTGGATTCATATCTTTTTCTTTCTGGAGGTGTTTAAGTGTACATTAGATGGGGTGTATCTATGGGGGTTTAATTTTATTTTTGGCTGGGATTTATCTATGGGTTTTTCCAATTAATTTTAACTTGTATCAAAGTTTTTTATTCATTTGATTAATTGAGCGTGGAGAGGTTTTCTTCAAAGCACCTGCATGTTTCAGTTAATGTGTGTATTGATACTGGTGCTTCACTGCTCTGCCTAGAGCTATCAACAAACATTAGTGACAAAATGGACCCTTCCCCCATTGAAAATTGTATTCGGAATTAGAATTTGAAATTAAAAAAATCTAAATATGCCACAACATTATTGTTAGTCCTTTGATATAAATAAAGTTGAATGTGGTTGTAGAGGTGTCTTTTACAGTAATTTTTATTGTACAAATAATAATCATAAGCACTAAAAATAAAATCTTTCAAAATTCCAAGAAGGAGCTTTAGCTGCGACAAAGCGATCGTCACCTGCACATGTCAACACTGCTTAAAAATTAAACAGAAAGTAACAATCTACTCATTCTTGATGAATCAATTGTTATATGACATGCCATTATCTTGGTATTTTTTATGGTGAATGCTTTAGCACGTGCAATCAACTTAAAGGGGTCCATGAAAAAGCCTGAAAAGTTAATATAGATGAGCTAAGACCTTGATGGTCATATTTCTGAAAATAGAATTTGAAAAAGTTAATATGATTCCAAGTTATCGTGCAAACAGCGGATGAATGGCTATCTGGATGAACGTACAGACCAAGCATGCATTCTTATAAGTAGCTTTTTGCTAAAGCTCCTAATAATGGTTATCTTGTAATAAGTGAGGGGCAGCTCATATGAATATTTTTTCCACATGAATGTTATTGATATCATTTTAATTTTAATATTTTAATTTAAATTTCTCTTAAGGCCTCAAGTTCCATCATTGGTGTTCCAGGGTTGCTTCATGGGTTATCAACAGCTCATAAGGAGTTTGGTAAACTCCCATGGTCTGATGTTGTTAAACCATCAGTTGATCTAGCAAAAAATGGCTTTACTCCTTCACCATATTTAGGTAAATACTAATAATCTTAACAATAATAATTACGAGTGTTCCATAACCAGTTGAATTTAGCGAGATTTTCTTTGAGCTCGAGAGATAGCATTACTTTGATAATCCAGGCATTACATCCTGGCATTACTACCAGATTGTTTCTAAAGTCACACAACCCAGAATTTGGTTAATATTTCCTAAAACAAAAATGAGTAAAATATGATATTCTTAATATAAACAGTTTAACATCTGCATAACAAATGCTAAAAATGACAACCATTTTCTGACACACACAGCTCTACTCAACAACAGGTATTTGCAGCCACACGATGCAGTATATTGGTGGGAATGGATCAGTGATGTTGCCGTTAAGGCGTCGATTGTCTTTGGATTGTTTACTTATATATGTTATTTGAGATAAGACCATAGAAAGAAATCAGGGGGTTGAGGTGGCCATAGTCCACGAGAAATCACCCTATCATCGATTCAATGACTGCAAGGGATTTTCTTCAGGTGTGTGTGCTGGCGCAGTCTTGTTGAAAATATCTGAACTGGTATTCTTCGTCCATTAACTGCTCAAACAATTCTTCAAAAATGGCAATGTAAACATCAGAGTTCATAGTGTTCTCAAAGAAAATGGGAACGATTAATCTGCACCATGAAATCACACACCAAATGCCGACCTTTACGGAATGTAATGGCTCTTTGTGCAGTAGGGGAGACTGGGGCACAGTGGGTCATGGGGTACAGTGGGTCATTGCGATCTGTGCAACATCTACCAGCAATATTCAACTTTGCAATTATAAAGTTGTTAAACCATTCATTACTGCAAGTGTAGTGTATAGTTTTAGCTTCCTGCAACAACACGTGCAACGCCAGAAAATAAAAGCTCAATTTTCAGGTAAAAACTAAACTTTTATTGTCAACTTCCAGTTGTGTTTACTCCATAACTGCTATGTAATAAGGAAAGAGTTTTTATATGGAAATTATCAGTAAAATATTGACTATTTGTGTGCATTATGGCCAGTCGTTGCGGAGAGCGTAGGGGTGGCCATGTTATCTTATATGACAAATTGTAATATGGGGCACACTGGGTCGCTGTGCCCCACCTATTTCACAGCAATAGCATTTTTTGTGTCACTGCAACTTTAAAAAAATTATAAGAAAACAAACACATTTCTTGTAAGTTAATTTCTTTATTTTTTTAATTTAAGGGTGCTATAAGTGTATCAAGATGGTTCGGAATAGAACTAGGAAGACCAATATTGGCAAGACTGATGACGGCGTAATGAGGCGAGCTGCTAACTCAGTAATGAAAGAAGGCAAGACGATGCGCGAAGCTGCAAAAACTTTCGGAATTCCGAACACTACTCTGCAGCGATATGTTGCCAAATGTAAAAAATTAGGCAGTGATGATACAAGTTCGGTTAGGTTCACTCCAAATTATGAGTGCAGAGAAGTTTTCGACACATGTAACCAGAAACTGCTCGCAGATTACATAATTGAGGCGTCTAGGCTACAACATGAAAAACCGGAAGAGTCAAATGTCGATTGTATTGAAGTTGCCCCAACCCATCAGTCACGGTGGGAGGGCTAGACAGCGAGCGCGTATGACTTTCAGGATCAAGTTCGGTGTTTTGGATGTTCGTTAAACATGTACTGGCCTAAATTTTTCAAATGAATACGGAATAAAACATCATTTTCAAGTAGTTAACGTCCTGGATATGAATTATTTTACATTACCTATAGACCCCTTAGTCTGACCCACAGTACCCCATAACCTGCCCACTGTACCCCAAATCGGGGCACAGTGGGTCACAACGAGCCCTCTTCCCTTAACAATTATAAATTAAATTAGCTCTCTAAGGTTAGCCTTAACCACTGTGGTGTAGGTACCTAACATATGTAGCTACACAGTGAAACTACTGGCGTTAGTTAATGTATGATAGTCTTGTAGTAAAATTCAGTAATCGGAAAAATGACCCAATGTGCCCCGGTCTCCCCTACATATGATGTATCAATAACATGAAATTCAAACCTATATTTTCATATTTATGATCGATATCAGCTAAAATGTGGGTTGCGCAACTTTAGAAACACCCTGTATTAGATTGCATAAAAAAGAAAGTTTGTATTTTGGACAGTTCATGGAGATATGGAGAAATATTTTCGGTAACTAAGAATTCTTACATGATAAGTGTTTTTTGAAAGCTTATTAAATCCTGTTTATTTGAAGTTATCAGTTGTCTGAATCCATTTCTTAGTTCCTTTTTGGTGCCATTTTAAACATGGAACAAAATAATCCATTAAGGAATGACATAACCAAGTACCAAAAGGCTAAACTAATCGCTACCACAAACTATTTGAAACATATTTCAAAAACCTTTGAATTGCTTTTGAAAACATAAAAACGGGTTCCAGTGATTCATATTCGGTAATCTTTGAATTTTATAAATATTCTTATATATTCATACATGACTCATCGTTACCTGTTGTTTGATATGGTTCATGCCCTATCTTTGCATTGAAAATTTCCAAATGTGAACGATGCATATATTCATAGAAAAACATAAGAATACATGAATGCATTTTATTTTATTCAATACAAATACACTATAGCATATACAATATGTAGTATTACATTAATTTTTTACAGACTTACACGGTTACAAAAAATTCCCTGACTTTTCACGGTTACATTCCCTTACCTATCCCGATCGCTAGTCACCCTGTTACATGCACACAAAAATTAAACAAACATAAATTAAAATAAACAAACACATAATCTTACCGTATTGAAGATGGGCATTCCCATTGGGCAAGCGTCTGTCAAGTGAAGGTCTCTAATCTAGTTGCAGTACAAATTATACAGGGTAATTACAAAAGAACTTCACACACCACATTAAAAATTTATTACATCAAAGCTATTCAGAATATAGACACACTATATATGTCTCGGCAGTGTTAATGATTCTTAAAGAAAAACTCTTGAAGTTTATTGTGACACAGTTAAAGATGTTCAATATGCCCCCCTGTTGTGACACGGCATACATCAATGCGGTAGTCTAATTCGTCCCAAACCCGCATTAACATGTCTCCATCAATCCCATGTATCGCTACCTTAATGCATTCTTTCAGCTCGTCTAGGTCACGGGGAAGGGGTAGGGTGAAGACCTTGTCCTTTACATACCCCCATAAAGAGAAATCACAAGATGTGAGGTCGGGGCTCTGCAGTGGCCACTTTGCAAGTTCCAGGTTATTGTTTGCTCGACCAATCCACTGCTGTGATTTCTTTTTATGGGGGTGTGTAAAGGACAAGATCTTCACCCTACCCCTTCCCCGTGACCTAGACGAGCTGAAAGAACGCATTACGGTAGCGATACGTGGGATTGATGGAGACATGTTAATGCGGGTTTGGGACGAATTCGACTACCGCATTGATGTATGCCGTGTCACGACAGGGGGGCATAATGAACATCTTTAACTGTGTCACAATAAACTTCAAGAGTTTTTCTTTAAGAATCCATATGTGGTGTGTCCATATTCTGAATAGCTTTGATGTAATAAATTTTTAAAAGTGTGAAGTTCTTTTGTAATCACCCTGTATATGCTACACTGACCAACCAATGAAATGTGAACTCGGCTTAATTAGTCCATTGGCCCAGTTGCAACTTTCGCATGGGCTGCATTGACCAATCAGAGCAAGACATTTGAACGATGTACGTTGTACTGAAGGGATAATTTAACCAAGGGAATGTAAAACTAGTACGTTATTCTGAAATGTACGTTAAAGTGAGGTATGTTATTCTGAAACTTTTTAGCATTAAAATACCTACGTTTGGGACGGGGATTTGAAATATGTATGTTATTCTGAAATGTACGTTAATGTGAGGTACATTGTAACAGGATTTTACTGTATGTACTTTTCACCCTAAGTAATTATCTGGTTATAATTTAGTTCAAAGCAAATGTTCAGAATCACTCCTGACCTGAGAAATTAATTAGGAGTAAATGCTATGAGAAGGGATATGTTGTTACTTATCAGCAAATATATACACTTACTGAAGCCACTAAAATAAATCCGGCTTACAAAATCAGTCAATATACACTTATCAATCATTTGATATTCACAACATATTGCAAACAGCCATAAACATGCCTTTAGAATCTGGAAGTCCTTCAACTACAAAATATAGTAATATATCTTCTAGAAGATGTGATGATGCAAGTTTAGATAGTAAAATTCATTTAGTTTCATCAAGCAATAAAAAGCGATATGATTCTAACTGTTCCAAAACTGTGTGAACACAACGCAAAATATATAATACACTGTATAGGACTTTTGCATTGACTGTTTCTTTTTTTTTTTTTTTTTCCTTTCAAACAAAACAGTATTTATTTTTATTTATATTGTTTTTATTAGTAATAGTTGTTGTATGTTAGTATATTTTCAAAATACTTGTCCATATTTAAAGGAAAAAAAAAATTAAATAAATTTTGACATTATTTCATCAATGGCCAGGTGGAATCATTTTTCCTCTCAGAAGTGCCTAGCATGATCATATGAGCAATATAATAATGAATAATTAATAAACAATCAGTATAAATTTTTTAATGATGGCTATTTTCATTCATTTGGACATAATTGAACAAGAATATATAAGTTTTTAAATAAATTAAAAAGAAAAAATTAATTCAGGCATTAAAGGGTTAACCTTCGCTTCAGATTAACATTCAAAATTCCAGTTCCCTTGGAGTTTGTTAAAAAAAGGTTTTACTGTATACTATTATCCAAGAATGGAAGATGCAGCATAAATATCCACAATGAAGAAATGAGACTGTCCAGGACTTTGTATTCCTTGGCTCCAAGAAGGACTAAAATGGGACACTACACCTGACATCATGAGAGAGAATGCAATGGTGAGTACGAAAGCCATCTGGAAAAGTAAGGACATCAGCACTGCAACTAAAGCCAGGCTAGCCAGTGCGATTGTCTTCCCCATAGCTATGTACAGGGTATTGCAAATATAATATATACAGGGCTGTACTGCTAGGTAGCCTATCTGCTCAACTGCAGGTGCCGGCTCGACATAAAATGATAATTGGAAAATTTTATTTTGTTAAACTGGAGGGAGTTGATGTCGCCAACCTGCAGAACAACATCTGCCAGGCAATGGCAACAATTATGCCAGAAATGCTGGGGAGAGTGAGAGAAAACTTTGTGAAGAGGGTAGCTCTCTGTGCTGAGCAAGGTGGGAGTTTCTTTAAACATTTATTGTAATAAAATTGACAAAGGTGTGACACACTATTTTTCACCATTCTCCCCCACTCCCTCCAACTTAACAAAATAAAATTCCCCAATTCTCATTTTATGTCAAGCCTGCGCCTGCAGTTGAGCAGATAGGCCTCCCAACAGTACTGCCCTGTATATAATTGCAATACCCTGTATAGCTGTGAGACTTGGACGGTTAAGAAGGCAGACAGAAGAAAGATCGATGTCTTCGAGTTGTGGTGTTGGAGACGACTGTTGCACATCCTGTGGACAACAAGAATTGCCAACAAAGAAGTCCTACACCGCATCAAGCCAAGACCTCGCCGGAAGCCAAGACCACCAAGCAGAAATTATCATATTTTGTCCATGTCATGTGCAGCAATTCACTCGAGAAGTTTCTCATGTTCATGAACGGTGGAAGTAGGAGAAAAGGCTGTCCATGAACACGTTAGCTTGACACCATCAAATCCAATACCAACATGAACATAGGCAAGCTCAAAGAAGCAGTGATCAATAGAACTGCATGGAGGGGAATGTTGTTCCATAGAATGACCGAAAATCGACCTCAATTAAGGAATGATTAATTGATTAATTATTCTTGCATACGCCGCTACAAAAATTACAGCTTATCCTCCACTTTATACTTATTCAATATTAAAGCCGAAGATAATTTTATGAAGCCACATGTGACATTACATTGAATAAGATTTAAACTCATGTTTGTAAATATTGCAACACCATGAAAGAATCATCAGAATTAAATGAAATTTAATACACAAACGACTTGTATTGCTATAAATAAATGATTAGAGTTTCAAAGCAAAAAAAAAAACAAAAACAAACCAATATTAACTGTCCGAAATCAGTATTTGGTGTAGCCACCACGACCTGCAATAAGTGCTGCTATACGACGTGGCATGGAGTCAAACAGATTTTGAATGTCTGCCTGGGGAAGAGCATTCCATATTGTTTGTATGCGTGCCCAAAGTTCATCTGTAGAACCTGTAGGACGAGGATCACTAGTGAGATGCCGACCAACAAAATCCACACATGTTCAATAGATGACATATCCGGCAAATAAGCAGGCCAAGGAAGAAGCTGTATGTCTTTGCTGAAGAGAAGTCTTGAACATTCCTTGCAATATGTGGGCGGGCATTATCTTGTTGAAAGATCGCTCCAGGAATGCCTTGAAGGAAAGGAACGAGTTCGGGCTCCAGCACGTAACTGATGTACCGATTGCTGTTAAGATTACCCACAATTCGTAGCAGCTGAGATCGTTCATGATAAGGAATCGCACTCTAGACCATAACTCTGGGTGTTCATCCACTATGACATTCGATAATGCACTCTGGAAGGTAGTGCTTACTGGCATAGTGTCTAACACGAATGCGGCCATCATGGTACAACAGATTAAAGTGGGATTCGTCAGAGAAAACCACTTGTTGCCAATCTGCATGTCAGTCTCTATGTTCATGAGCCCATTGCAGCCGCAGGCGTCGATGGTTTTGCCTCAGGGGGATTCTGTATAAAGGAGTTCTTGCACGCAGTCCACGGTCCAGCAGACATCGATGAATTGACGAAGCAGACAGGGATAAACCTGTAGAAGTGAACTAATGTGCTGCCAACTGTCTAGAGGAAGCTGTATGGTCCATCAGCGCAATGTGGACCAGGTGTCTGTCATCATGCGTTGACGTCACCTTTCAGCATCCACTCCTGGATTTCCACTGCTTCCAAACTCGCATCACTGTGCTGCTGTTCCCTGCACACGAGCTGCTATTGCACGATATGAAAATCCTCCTTCACAAAGGTCGATGATTCTCCTCCATTCAAACTGCGTAAGTTGTTGAAATATCGCCCTCTTTCGTCAAAGAGACACTGTTACGTGTTTTCAACGTCTTGCTACAGCCCTCTACTTATACTGTTTCAGCAGCAGTTCAGAGGGTGCTGCTCATTTGTGGTGACTAGAGTCACTTTATAAGAACAGTATTGCAATCGTCTTGAGCGACGCCATTTTGAGTTTAATTCTTCTCTGCATACAAAGGGCAGTATGGAGATTACGTTGTTTTGTGAACATTTTTTCAAAGTATTCACACCGCATTTCGAGTAAAATGTTATGATGTAATATTTTACGATTTGTAAATTCACTTAATACATGATAAATAGGTTTTTAATATATTTAACGTGGTAAAAATAAAAGGTAACTCTACTGCTCAAATTAAATTGTTACATCACTTCTTTTTTTTTTTAGGTCATCAATAGCAAAATATAATCTGCATTTCGTTAACTTATAAAATTTCATCAATTTAATATTTAATTCAAATGAATGTAGAAAGAATTTTAGGTTTTACATGATATATATGAATTTGAAATTAAAAAAAATAGACAAGTTAATATTTTTTATAATAATATTTTTTTTTATTTTTTTTTTCCATTTTCACATCGTTTTTGCACTGCTTAAATTAAATCTCAATGATATCTTTCATTTAAAGTGGACAAGGCCGGCCCGGTGGCCGAGAGGGCTGGGGCATAGGCTTTCCAGTTCGCGAATCCATTGGATCGTGGGTTCGAATCCCGCCGTGGGCATGGATGTTTGTTCTTCCTGGAATGTAAAACATTAATTTCCCTTTTTTACTGGATTTAGTGCAGTTTACCGTGCAATAATTTGGCATAATGGCCCGGATAAAGCGAAAGCTAATTGACGAAATTATTCATCTCTAAACCTTAGGAAAACTTTGTTTATTATTAATACATGCAACTGCTACCGATAAAATAGTTTCTCTTTATCGATTGAAACTTACTATTGTTGATTAAAGTCTCAAGTGCTCCCAAGTAAGTTTCAAAGCTCACTGAAGTACATAGAAACGATTAGCAAGCATTCACCCGGGAGAACTCAAAATGACGCGATTATGCCACGTGATGCCGAAAAGCCAATCAGAAGCCTTGCGGCACAGTTCCCTCAAATGCGGTACTCTTCCTATAAAGTGACTCTAGTGGTGACTCTGAAATTTTAATCATTTGCATAACACACTATAATTTGCATTGGCTAAAAACTGCAGCTCAATCGTGTCATTCCTTCATGGTGTTGCAATTTTTAAAAACATGAGTTTTTATTTCTCTTAGTTTTTGCTCAAACAAGATTTTAGTTGAAACTGAGTTTAAAATTTTTTTTTCTTTCTCCTCTTAAATGCTGTTTATAAATTTACCCTCTAAAAAATTTAAACATCGTTTTCATGTATTTTTAGCAAGGGGAGGATAGGGGAACAATCTATTTCGATGCCGCATGTGTTTCCTCACTTCCAATGGAAAAAATAAAATGCGACCAGGGGAAGTAGCGAAGGGAGGAATCACTAGGGAAATTTTCTCTTTTAAGTAATTTAGGGGAGGAGGAGTAAGGGTGTAAAGAAATTATGCAGGATTTTTATTTTTCATCATCTACGTGATCTGGGTAGCTTGACTGTGAGGGGGGAAGGAGCTCCCTGAAGTGAAGAAAGTGAGCAGAGAGACACACTGAGAGTGAGTGAGAGCGGGGTACATCAGAGAATGAATACTCATGAACGATAAAGTAACAGTGTGTGTAAAAGAGAGACAGTCAAAATAACATTATGAGCCAACAAAGGACAGTGGGAAACAAGCAGTGGAAGTGTAAGCTAACAATTGAGATGTACGATTGGTTAGAGATGGCAAACATCTTACAATTGAATTAAGAGAGGGAGAGATGGACACGGAGGTTCGTGTCACCGTCATTACGCACGGAAGGTTTCCCAGGTCAGGTGCAGGATTGTACATGTGGGGTAACTAGTGAAGGCTAGCAGGAAGTGAACTTGATCCTTGCAAAGCAGACTCGTTGGCTGCAGCAAAACACAACTGTAGATGGCAGATAATCATCAGAGATGTTTAACCTTATAATTTTTTCGTATTTTATTTGCTTAAATTTTTTTAAATTTTATCTAACATTGTTGAAATGACAAAAATACTAAGGTTTAATGTTTTTCACATTTAATGTTTTTTTCCTCGTAATAAAAGATTATGGCATTTCTAGTAATACGAGGGGAAGTCAATAAGTAAGTTACAAATGTATATAGAAACGAAACTAATGCGAGTACTGATTTGAAAATTACTTTTATTTCTCCACATAATCTCCCTGTACATTGAGCCACTTGTCCCATCATTTCACAAGCCCCTCAAAACCAGTAAGAAAAAATTCTTTGGGCTGATCTCTGAATCAAGTGGTGGCTTCCCTTTTTACAGCTTCATCGTCGATCGAAAGATGAAGTTTAAGAGAACCGAACAAATGGAAGTCGTGAGGAGAAAAGTCCTGTACTTTGTACATTTCAAGCAGTATGTCCTTGTAATCCCAGAAGACTATGAACATCCTCTTACTGACAACAAAAGACAACTGAGATGCTGAGAAAGTTCAAGTGGAAAGTCCTCAAGAGTCCTCTGTATAGCCCTGACCTTACTCCAAGCGAAGCGACTTCCATTTGTTTGGCCTTCGTAAACATCATCTTTTGGGTAAACACTTTTCATATGATGAAGCTGTGCAGTCCTCTTAAATGAAGCAATGATGAAGCTGTCCAAAGGGAGGTCACTGCCTGGTTCAGACAGCAATTCAAAGAATTTTATCTTACTGAGGGGCTTGTGAAACAATGGGACAAGTGCCTCAATGTACAGTGAGATTATGTGGAGAAATAAAATTAGTTTTCAAATCAGTATTCATATTTGTTTCATTTCTATATCCATTTGTAACCGACTGACTGACTTCCCCTTGTACACGAAAAGATCTATACACACTTATGGCATCAAGAAAAGTTATAATATCATCAGTTGCTGATTTTTAGTTTATTACCCTCATACGCCTCCTAGATAATTTTCAAACATGAAACAAAAAGCAAGTGATCTGGATTTGGCCAAAAAGTAAACTGTCAAAAGATTATTTTAATATTATTCTAAATACAAGAATTAACGTTCAGATTTGGCATGGAAAAAAAATTATCTATAGGTTAATTCTACCCATTAAAAAGAAGGAAAAAGTATTTCTCTCTTACTGAAATGGATACTGAAAATAGCTTTAAAAACATTTTTTTTGTTGTAAAAGTTATGGTACATTTAAGTTCATCCTCTGTTCTGTTCTTTCCCTTCCTTTCAATTGTTTGCCTCTGACCTTTTTAAATGTACGACTATCTTTTAAAAATATACTGAAATGCTGATTACAATTCATTAACAGAAGAAGTACTGAAACAAAGCAAGTATCCATATTCCTCAGCCATTCAAGCATTGTTTTACACAGATTCTGGAAATATACGTACTCAAATTATTTTACCAGAATTGGCAAAGACATTACAGAAGATAAGCAAAACTGGCATTAAAGGTAAGGATTGTCTCTACAAGTTTTGTTTTACTTTTCTTTTGTAAAGCGTGGTTCCCACTGGCAGAAAACAAGACAGCAGAAACCAGGTCGTATTTTTTTCTGCCTTTTTACTTTCTGCTCCTGCAGGTGTCCCACATAGCAGAAACTCAATAGGATAAGATAGCAGAAGTTTTGCCCAACACAAATGCACTGCACCGAAGCCGTCGATTGATCTAAATGGTCGGCTTCGACTGCACACAGTACGTACGCAGTTCGTTCCATCCTCATCAATCATCACATCGAATTTTTGCATTCAATTGTTGTTTACTCAATTTAATTTGATTAGTAAATATATATTTCACACCTCTTCTATTAATTAGCGCTTCTACATCAATTTTCTTTCTCGGCTCCTTCACCTTTATGAGCTGAGTGTCCAACATTTTTATTTTGTGTGAGAGAGAGGGGACGTCACTGTGACATCACTGCAGAGATCGTTTTATATTGGCTGAGCAATCGTTTCTGCCCTGCTTGTGCCATAAAAGTTGAACTCAACCCAACTCTAAAGAGCAGAAATTTTCAGTCGAGCAGAAGAGACGAAAACGGGAAGTGACATCATAAAATTTTTCTGCTTTGTGGTTTCTGCCGTTGTTTTTACGCATGTGGGAACCACGCTTTACCAAAGCAAATGATTTAGTAAATATTTTTCTTTCCAGATTTTTACAATGGCACAATAGGAAAAAACATAATAAAAGAAGTAAATGAAAATGGTGGCAATTTTACAGAAGATGATTTGGCAGAATACAGAACAGTGAAAACAGATGCTTTATCCATTAAATGGAAAGGTAAATAGGAGATGATGATTTCATTAATATAATTTTATTCTACTGGTTGTAGTTATTTTATTCCATCATTTCTCTTCTGGTTCTAATATAAATTTAAAAAATAATAACAAATTACTAAATAAAATATTGAATTTTGCTTACAGAAAGACTAATAATTTTCTAGTCTTAAAAGTTTTCTAGTCTTAAGGCACTTATCATAACGAGGTACGAGTTGTTATATCCCTCTTCATAAAAAGTTGCCGCCTGTGATGTCAACCACGTACTGACAGCTTATTTTACCATGTCATCATGCTGGGCAGGTGGCCGAGAGAGCTAGGTTGTAGGCTTTCTAGTTCTCGAGTCCACCTGGTCGTGGGTTCGAATCCCGCCATGGGCATGGATGTTTTTGTGTTTGTCCCGGGCTGCATACAGATATAACTTGTGTAAAAGGCGCAAAATGACCTTAGTAGTCGACGCCAAAATTTCTAATAAACCAACCAACCATGTTATCATTGTTGAACTTATGGCCACTTTTACCTAGCGACCTTCATCTCGTTTTGCATCTAAAGCTGTTCATTGGTGGCCAGAAATCTTAGAGGATTCATGTGTCCTCCAAAACAGTATTGGATGCAAACTGACATTGACAATATTTTCAAATAGTGATCACAAAAGTAAAGAGTGGACAAAAGCAATAATGATAGCTACAGGAATCATGTTTATGGAAGCCATGAATGGATCCAAAAGCAAAGGGTGGAAATATGCCATCTATTCACAAGTTAAAAATATGTCACCAATGATAGCTGGAATGTTGACTCTTAACTTCATTCTGATTCATTCATACTCATTACTAGAGCTTGGGTTTTAAGGTGACCCACCTTAGCATTGTTTCAAATCAAAATGTCACAAAACCCACTTTAGACCTCTCAATAAGTAACAAGCGTATCTTAAAAACAATTTCATCTGTACCTTTTTCCACCTTTTCCTCCTTTCCCCACTTTTCCCACCTTTTCTTGGAAAATGAGTTGTTGTGCTCAGAAAATAAGGATAACGTTCACTCTAAAAATTGCAAATCAAAGAGGTCATAGGTTTATTTTTACCTCTTGGTCCTAAGAAAAATAACATGGCAATTGAGATTACTGGTTCGAATCCAGGTCGTAGAATCTTTCCATCCATTTTCTAATTAATATCATTTATCTCTTGATCCTTGTATGATGTGATGGAGGCATGGATATAGGCTGCTATTTTTTCTGCCGAAAACTTTGGAAGAATCACAGATTTTTTGGAGAAGTTGGATGACAACGAAGTTGAATGTTCTAAGAATGTTAAAAAGATGAACCAGAACAATGACTAAAACAAAAAAAAAAAAGAATTGTTTGCAGTGCCCAACTATAACTTCTTGGTCAATTCAGTAACATATAAAGCAAGGCAAGAGAAAAGAAAGTCAATGAGAAATCTTGATGAATGTCCTCAAAAATCTAGGATGATTTTGGAGTCCAATGTTTGGACAAAAGATGTCCCTCTTTTGTCCATGGATGTGGATCGTTCTTTCTCAATGTATAAGAGTATTCTAGACACGTGTAATATCATAAAATATAACTCTTTTCTCTTTAACAAATAACGATTTCAATTAGCCATGGTATTTGTTGTTTGTATGTTTGTTCTTTGTATAAAGTAGTCTTCATGTTTATTTCTGTATTAAAAAAAGAAAACATTTTGTTTTGCCTTCTTATTATTACTCAAAATAATGTCAATGTTTCACATTAATATTTTTAATTGTATTTTTCCCACTTTTTCACCTACCTTTTTTTAGCTGTATTTCCCAATCTGTTCATCCACTTTTTTTAACAAATTTTTCCAATTTAAATGGAATATTAGTGGATGTCATGCATAACATACTTCCAGGGCCAAAGCATCAATTCTGTAAGAAAGGAATTGGATTAACCTGCAATAAAAAAACTCTAAATTGGAGGATGGTGTTAGAATTAAAGACAATTTAATTAACCTTTCGCATGTTCAGGCAATAACATACAGATTCAATTCTTAACTGCTGCACAGCCTTTACATTATAATCATTATATGCTATTATCTTCTTTTTTGTAATGTAAAAGCATTATATTTTATATAAAGTATACTATCAACATAGATAAACTTAGTATTTGTTAGTTTCAGTTTCTAAAAGTGCCTAAATGATATTTTTATTATGCATTTGCAATAATCACACTGATCATTTTTAAAATATATTTTACAGATTTTATCATCCAGAGTAGCTCATTTCCATCTAGTGGTCCCATTTTACTGGAAACATTAAAATTAATGGAAAATGTTACATTTTCTCCTTCAGAAAACATAACTGATTTCTCACGCAGTATATGGGAAAAATATATTCAGGTATGTGAAAATCAAATAATTCAGTTATTGGTTAGTCTACTTGCAGAGTGCATGAAGAAGTCAACTTTTTAGAATTTATGAAAGAGTATGTTTGAAATTTTAAAAAAAACTGCAAAATTTTGGCTCACCTTCATGAAAAAAATAACACACATGTTTGCAACCCTTAGATTTAGAAAGCTTATTTTGGACTCTGTATAAATACTATTTTGATCCTTTGTAGTTTATAGGCTCCGTGCAGATGTAATTGATAGCGTGCCAAGTGGCAGACTTGAGTAGTTTTTATAGGGTGAAATTGCCTTGAATTGCATTGAAATCAACATGAACAAAATCTTAAAAACAACTGTGGAAGGTTACTAAAAAGTAGAAATTAATAATACTAAAAGTGGACATGCTGAAGAAGGTAGCGTAGCTACTGAAATGTGCATATATGTATCATGCATATAAATAAATTAGTATTTTGGATTTGCAATGTATATTAATTTCTACTTTTGGATTAAATTATTAAATTAAATTAAATTAAATTAAATTAAATTAAATTAAATTAAAATTAAACTGAAAATGGGTCTTTGGAGGATTTTTTCACGCCGTACCTCCGATATTAATAATTAAATAGAGAAAAATAGTAAAAAAAAATTTCACGGCCTGGACTTGAACCATAAACTCAATAGCTCAATAGCACAGATTACATATACGACTGTCGTCTGATGATAAAATTGTGCACTTTTTGTAAGTAAAATTCTCACTTGTGCACGGAACCTATAGGAGAGGCCGTGGCCTGGTGGGCTTTCACTGAACACCAATTCTGGAAGTTAAGCAACATCAGATACGGCTAGTCACTGGATGGATGACCATCTGTGACACACGATCTTCGCCCCCCCCCCTCCCTCCGCTGCTGCGACGATCATACAGCAGTCGTCAATCCATGTTCATCCAGGGACCCAACTCGTCGGCTTCTGGCCATACAGGTCTTGGATAGATGCATTGGATTCCATCAAATAAAAAAAAATAAAGTAATTATCTGGCAGGCCGACTCTCCCTCAAGAATTGTTCATGATATTTATACAGCCTTGGCAAGTGACTCTTGGGTCACTTGACTTGCACTCACGATGATCCAACTGTTGTTGGTTTTTCCAATAAACACAAAGGGATGATTCATGGCAGACTCATTGTAGGCTCGTAGATAAAAGCAGATTATTTTGACCTTATTCTGCTTACTTTATTTTATTCTTGCAAGTATGGAGTCGTTGTGTGAAAAAAGCTAGTTCGAAAATTTGGATGGGATACTGGGGAAGGGAGGGAAGAGTTGTGTGAATAAAATACTTATACGAGGTCTGTTCAAAAAATACGTAGACCGACGTCATAAAACAAAATATACTTTATTCAGAAGTTACACATCTGGGTCCCCTTCAAAGTACTCTCCTCCCCGACGCACACACTTATCCCAACGGTGTTTCCACTTTTGGAAACAGTCCTGGAACGCTTCTTTTGTGATGTCCTTCAGCGCCTTCGTCGCATTTGCCTTTATGTCGGGAATCGTCTCAAATCTCCTTCCTTTCAAAGGTCTTTTGAGTTTGGGAAACAAGAAGAAGTCACAAGGAGCGAGGTCAGGTGAGTAGGGTGGGTGAGGAAGAACAGTGATCGAGTGTTTGGCCAAAAACTCTCGAGTTCTGAGGGCTGAATGGGCTGGAGCGTTGTCGTGATGAAACAACCAGTCACCTCTCGTCCACATTTCTGGCCTTTTCCACTCGTCCAGTGGCAGTTTTTCCGAGTTTAACACAAAATTTCACAGCAACTCTTTGCTCGTTCAAGTCACTCATTCTAAAAATCCGCCAAACGAAAAAAAACACACTTCACAAACAACCGCGTAGCTAATCAACCAATACTGATATTTGCAATCAAAAAACTGCTTTGTAATCAGCGGATCTGTCAGAAGATGGCGACACCAAGCGATTTTGATTGGGACCAACAGGGCCCGCGCAATTCAAACAGTCTACGTATTTTTTGAACAGACCTCGTATTACCCTGTCTGTGCTTTTCACGTGGACAACTGTAGCATGTTCATGCATTGGATCTCCTAAACACCTTTTCATCTATGCTCCTGGTGGATAAACAGTAAATGTCGCTGACAAATAACGTCTTCAAAGATAACACTACATATTAACACAAAAACTATCGCATTTAAGTATATATCGAAAATACGTTCACATTTTGCATTTTCAATAATTAAGCTAAATGCAAAAAGGCCGTAGCTTAGTTTTTCAAAAATTTACCTGAATTTTCCATATTCAACCACCCAAGCTAAATAAATTACCTTAAATTATCAAATCAGGTTTTTAGCTGGTTTAATGACTCACAGCATGTTGTGCGGATTTTATGAGTAAAAACTACACATTTTTCTTGCAATGGGTTTTTTCCTGGGAATAACCCTCAAGAAGTCATGCATGGGTGATGTGTGATGAATTAAATCCTGTATAATTAGTCAAATTTGGCAAAAAAAAGTCAAATTTAGTTATTGTAAAAAGTTACCCTAAAAATTTTGTATATTCAACCAACCCGAGCAAAGCCAGGTACTTACTCTAGTGTGTTATATTTGAATTGTAACTTGTTTTTAAACTAAATTATACATATATTTCTTTTAAAGATAAATGTATAGTCTAATAATAATGATTGTTATTGATTACATTATATTTATATTATCACTTTTCAGATATTTAAAAGATTGTTGGATGAAATTGCTGAAGGTATGCCAGTGCAGTATCATGAAGAGTGGTTAGATGTTTTGGGGTAGGTTTAGATTAGGTATTAACCCATCAGAAGGTAATGGGAAAGGAAAAATGATTCAGAAAAAAGCTACTAGATAAAACTCATCTCTTTCAGTACTTTCACAACCTTAAATTGTAAAAGGATATGAAACACTGACCAACTAAGGGCATTGCCTGTAACCCATTACCATCAAGCATTTTACTACACCGTGAATTACTTTAAAGATTGACAAATAAAAAATAACCAGAGACTCTGGGTATTCTGGGATTTACTCTTGAAATTACTATTGCAAGACAAAGCTCTCTTTGGCATAATCAACATAATAGGGGGCAATGCAGAGAACAAAAAACAAATACAAAACAAATTACAGATTCTATAGGGGAACTAATTGGTTGGGGATTGTGACCATGGCCGACTATTGATTCGTGTTCTCCCATGTTTACATGTAGCAAATCCAGAATCCCATCACTGACATTCAACTAATCTTGACTTAAATTACTCATATTGATTTTCTTTAACCAATATGTATTAGATAAAAGAAATCTTGAACCTTGAACAGCTAACCTTGTTCAATTTGATAAGGGACAGTTAAATCCCTAGTCTTATCCACCATGAAGATACATGGTTGGTAAAATTAAGTTTCTATAGGAAACATCCAAAGATACAGGGTGCATGAGTATGACATAATAATCAATGCATCATACTATTTAACAATTCCGAAACGAGGCAGATAAATATGGTGGATCTAAAGATAACCCGGCAAATGAAGCGACATGCTGTCATCGTCTCCTTGGCTGCAGGACACTCCGACTCAGAGATTGCTGCATTCCTGAAAGTTGCCGGTTCATTCGCGTTCAAAGTTCGCAAGAGTGTTGGCAAGAGCTGTGAAGCCATGGATTACTGCTGTAGCACGTGGTAGGCTGTATGTTTTTCAACAGGACTCTGCTCCAAGTCATAAGGCCCACAGCACCCAAGCATGGATGATCACGACTCTTCACGACCACATCCCTCCCAACATGTGCACAGAAACGTCATACATTGTTACATCACACAAGAGTGGCTATTGTTAATCGTATTTCCACCAATAATAAGCCCTAAATTTGGCCTTTTGATGATGATGTAACAATGTATGAAATTTCTGTGCGCAGGTCTTCTGTCTAGGTGGTGTTGTCCCAGCTCCGCTGTTCTCAATCCTTTGGACTATTACGTATGGGGCGTCATTGAGAGGGAGTCCAACAAGCATCCACACAACAGCGTTGAAGCTCTCAGGCCTGCTATTGTGGAGGCAATGGCAGAAATCCGGAAGACCCACCTCATTTCTGCCTGCCAGCGGTTCCGACAGCTGGGCACTGTCATTGCGGCGGATGGTGGTTTTATTGAATAACAATATGTATTTTGTAGTCCTATGTAGAAAAATGTAAATTGTATTAAAGGCTCTGTGGTATCTTAAGTGGCTGCTCCTTTTACCTGCGTACGTTGTTTTGTTCTCAAATACCTGCCGCACCCTGTACTAACAAGGAAATCCCACGAAGTTAATAGAAGGCACTTTTTTGTGCGCAAGCACACCCTGGAAGCGATAGCATTGCACGGCGGTGGAGCACTCCGGAAGTGCAAAGCTCAACAAACATGGCGGTAAGAGGGGAAGCAAAATCGTTAGCAGTGGTCGCCAAAAAATTGCAGTTAGAGTACTGTTATTAAGCATAAAAACCTTAATTTTGCTGTTTCGTTTCGAAATAATTTATAAGATGAGGTAAGCATCCATGAATACTATTTTTATTTAAATTATAAAGCACCGCGATCATACCCCCCTTACCAACGCAACATACCGGGTGGTTCAGTCAATTTCTGACCATTTCACTCGAATGACGTGCATTAGGGATAAACAATTGAAAGAATATGAGCATCATATCGAATTTCTAAATAGTTGGAGTTTGTATTGTTGCAACGGCGCTGCATGAAAATCGTATTGTTGAAAAATGGCACCCGCTTTATCAACAGAGCAGAAATGCAAGGTTGTCGAATGGTATTTAGAGACAAAATCACCTATAACTGTGCAAAGAAAGTTCCGGAAGGAGTATAAGTGTCGAGACGCACCAGGCAGGCAAGCAATCATGGATTTTGTCAAGCAATTTCGTGCCACTGGATGTGTTAAAGGCCAGAAAAAAGGCGGGAGCGAAGCTCGTGTTCGAACGGCCGAAGTTGTCGAAAATGTTCGCATAAGGTTGGTCGATTCCCCTACCAAAAAATCTGTTCGCCACCTATCCATTGAAGAAGGGCTGTCGTATATCACGACGTGGCGAATTTTGAGAAAGGATTTACACCTGTTCCCGTATAAGATCCATGTTTATCAGGAGTTAACAGACACTGGAAGACAGAAGCGACAACAATTTGCGATGGAGTTTGGAGCAGAAATGGAAGCCAATCAGGACATTGTGGACAACCTATGGGTGTCAGATGAGGCCTTTCTTCCATCTGTCAGGTGACGTTAATAAACACAACGTTCGTTTTTGGGGTTCCCAGCACCCTCATGAGATCCATAAGTCACCTCTTCATCCACAAAAGGTTATGGCTTGGTGCGCGATTTCCAAAAGAGGCATCATTGGTCCGTTCTTTTTTGAGGGCACCGTTACGTCACAGGCTTACCTTAACATGTTGGAAACCTTCTTCATCCCCGAGCTGCGAAGGAGGCATATACCGCTTCGACATCAATGGTTTCAACAGGAAGGGGCTAGGCCTCACACCACTAATGAAGTGCTAGGCTTTCTCAATCAGAAATTCGGAAATCGTGTCATTTCAAACAGGTTTCCAGATCGATTCGGGGGTGGCTTTCTTTGGCCCCCTATGAGTCCTGACCTAAACGCATGTGATTTTTATCTCTGGGGGTTCCTTAAAGACAGTTGTTCACTACAGCACCAAGAACCCTAGACCAGCTGCGACAAAGCATCGTCGACTGCTGCACCCTTGTGGTTGCAGAAATCCTGGATAGAGTTATGAACAACTTCACCATTCGGCTGCGAGCAGTTCAAAACGTTCGTGGTGGCCACGTTGAACATATCATCAAGACTTTTCCATGGTAATAAAAACTCCGAACTGCCTAAAATATCATACTGAAATGCTAAGTTTGTAAACATTAATGAGTCACTATATCATAGTACTGAAATGGTCAGAAATTGACTGAATCGCCCTGTATTACTCGACGTTGCACTTGAAGCCAGCCCCGTGATGGAAAATTTACGAAGATTACCGAATTACTTAATAAAATGAAATAATAAATTAAGGAATTGTTATCAATTGTACTGGAAGGCAATTAGCTAATTGTAATACGGTAATCTAATTTTAAAAACTATGTTTGTTTAGAAACTTGAGAATCCATTCAGTTGTCATCTGCTGTCTACTTCCATTGATTTCATGTGAAGTGGATTTGTGCTTATTGCTGAGTAGTTAAAGAAAAAAGTTCCATTAAGCGCATTAATACACACAGACTGCTTTAACAATGGAGTCCTTGTATGGCTATGTTTGCACAAATTTTTTCGTTTTCAGGGTTTTTGCACTTTCTCATTTTGCAAGCATCTATAATAGGTTCAGATGAGTAACATATTTCAGTTTGGTGGAAATCTGTGACATACAGATTCCCTTGTAAGTTACAACTATTAGCTTTGAATATGGTTCGTTCTCCATCATAATTCCTCCCATGAAATTATATTCACTCGAATGATGGTGGTGCTAATTTTAAACAGGAAGAAATATCGTACTTGAACCACTGATTATATTCTTCTTCCTGTCTGCTGTAAGTGATGGTTGCTGCATCAAACCAAGCCAAATAGCTAGTTGCAAGGCTAAATGACAAACAATAGCTTAGCTGCCACAATAAAAAAAATTTGGAGTAGGCCCTTATAACAAAGCTGTCAAGAAAATAGCTGAAAACAAAGCAAAATTAAAAAAAAAAATCTTAAATGGATAATAATTGTTTTGTTTTTTTTGTTTTTTTTTTGATCTAGAGATAAGAGGAGATCTGTCCTTGCTATAAAATATGCATTCAAGGACAAGATAGGCAGATCCAGGCTAAATCCTGGGGTGATGCCATCTGTAGCGTATTTGTGCGTGTACTTTTGGTATTGGTTGATCTGACTCCATAAAACGATTTGTTGTTGAGGATGGATAATTTAATGAACAACTGAAAGGTTATGATACAGTATTATAAACATCTTTAGGAAAGAAACATTTTATGATTACTAAAATTCAATCAGTGCTAGTGTTTGTTGATGCCGAGATCGTTCTAGAACAAAAGGAACGGGAGCTGGTGAGGCGGTGCTGTAGTTGAACAGTGATCATTCCTAGAGTCTGTCTGTCCGCCAAGAGATCGGAAAAATCCTGGTTCTGGTCCTATTCGTCATCATTCCTAGGATGCCACTCGTGTGTCTAGTGGCCTCTGGTAGCCGTCTGATGAAGCTGCTTGCTTCACTGCCGTCTAGTGGTGACACGCGGAAGGTGTCTGCGTTTCTTGCCATACCATCTTTAATTTGCCATTAAGATAAGTTACAGATGTAGAAGAAAAGAAGGACAAGATGCAAGAACTCTGGAATAAAAAAAAAAATAATTGGTCACAGGGTGGTAAGACCCTGAAAGAAATTGTAGGAAATTGAGATGAATTTTATCAAGCACTTTCCTCCAAATCATTTTTTCCCCCTTTAATATTCTAATATTAATCCCTTATTGGACCTATGCAGATTATGGTTGTTCTTGAACAACATTAGTAATAGAAGATTCAGTGAGATATTTATTGCATCCTCTGTGCAAATTATAAATGTGTCTTCATTATTTTATAAAATTTTCAGACGATGTTATTTTGCTTTCCTTAACATATGAAACCTATCACTAATTAGAGTGCTTAACAACATACATTATTATCTGCGCTGAAAAGTGTATATTCAACCAAGCATGCAACGATATCTGCTTTTAAGCTGCTCTCTTATGCTATTTGTTGCTCTGACGATTTTTTATTTATTTATTTTTAAATTAAAGGGATGGAGATTAGCCTCTTCAAGACCAGTGACGAACGTGCGTTCGTCAAGCTAGACCCTGTGTTCAATACCTTGACAAACATGCGTTTGACATTTTCAGTCATTAATTCTATTAATGAAATGAAAACGTGATTTTTCAGGAATGAAAGAGTAAAATCATTCGGAACAGTTTATTCTTTTATAGGTCCATTTTTCTGTCGATAGATGGAACCATTGCATTTATTCTTTGATTGCTAATTTCAACACTGTTGTACGTTGTATTTGCATAGTAAGCAACAATGCTTTTGCTCATTTTTTGTGTAAAAAATGGATGATTATGATTATGTAGATGCAAGTTGTGATGCCAAAGATCCTGATTTTGAAATAAATACCGATTCTTAAGCAGAAATATTTTTACAAAATTGTACATGACGAACGCACGTTCGTCATTGGTTTGCCAGATAGTACATAAAATCTGGTCCTGGGAGGTATCCTTCAAAATTTAGGCTGGTCGTGAAGAGGTTAATAGCCCCGTTGAATTTTGGCGGGTTCCATCTAGTATTGATTAACTTCTCTTTAATCTTAAAAAGTTTAATCAGCAGCAGCATATTAAGTATTGTTAACTTCTTTTTATTATTTTAGAAAAGATGGAGAAAATTTTTCAGTATCCAACTTTGTATCTAGAATGGGTAGCAGTAATGAAGGAATCAGTACAGATGAAGATAAGGCATCCTCTGTTATAGCTGTGGATAATGATGAAATATTTGTTTCTTTAATAAGGTAATTCCTAAATTATTGTGTGACCACAAGAATTTCATAAAATTTTAGTGGGCATTCTTATATGTACGTCATCGTGAAATAATGCAAACAAAAAATTTAAAGAATAGCTCAAGATGGGTCCGTGAGGTTTTAATCATATGCTTTACCTCCAGATGTTAAATTTATTGATGAAAAATTAAAATGTTACTATGTTCGTTTAAAACACAATTCCCACATTTCTGTGTAATACAGAATTAAAATATAATTTATTAATTAAACTTGACTTTAAAATACAGTCTAAATGATATATGGTCTTACAAGAGTTTCTATATAAAATAAACATTGTTGTCTTCCATAGATAGACTTTCCACAATTATTGCAAGAACCGCTTGCTCCTTGCCCACCCTTCTTACAAGATATCTTAGACCCTGCCATAGCAGAACAGATAGATAAATGTCCGTTTGCTGTGACAGCTGCACAACAACAACAACAACAATAATAATAATAATAATAATAATAATAATAATAATAATAATAATAATACGAGGGGAAGTCAGTAAGTTAATTGAGGAATTTGTCCCATCGTTTCACAAGCCCCTCAAAACCAGCAGCATAAAATTCTTTGGGCTGCAGCCTTATCCAGGCAGTGACTTTCTGAAAGGGAGCTTTCATAGGAACGAAGAGAAATGAAAGTTGCTTGGAGTAAGTTCAGAGCTATATGGAGGATGTTCAAGGACTTCCCAGTTGTGAGCAACATCTCAAATATCATTTTTTGGGTGAATGATTTCCCAAAGAAGAAGCTGTACAAAGGGAAGTCACTACCTGGTTCAGACAGCAATCCAAAGAATTTTATGCTGCTGGTTTTGAGGGGCTTGTGAAACGATGGGATAAATGCCTCAATGTACAAGGAGGATATGTGAAAAATTAAATTAAAGTAGTTTTCACATCAGTATTCTTATTTGTTTCATTTCTACATCCATTTGTAATTTACTTACAGACTTCCCATAATAATAATAATAATAATAATAATAATTTAATTTAATTTAATTTAATGTAGCAACAGCAGGGATACAATCCGCCAGATAAACCGGAAGATGAAGCCCTTTGTTGCCCCCCAACAGGCCAAAGCCCAAAACGGGGTTAATGATACATATAAAATAGACTAATAAAGAGAGAAAAAAAAACCAAAAAAAAAAAAAAAAAACAACCGATAATAATAATAAATAAATAACTGAAAACAAAGCCAAACGCCAGGCCGAGTCAGACAAGAAATTAACAACAATAATAATAATAATAATAATTAACATTATTAATGTGGCAACAGCATGGAAAACCCACCAGATCTTCCAGGTATTCTAGATTTTCAATCAAAACCAAACAATACAAAAAAAAAAAAAAATAAAATAAAAAATAATAATAATAAATAATAATAAATAAATAATAATAAATAAAAATAATAATAATAATAATAATAATAATAATAATAATAATATAATAGTAATAAAGTAGAAAAAACTAATGACAATGCATTGGGCCTTACAACCAAAAAGTGATGTTAACCGATTGTACGTATTTACCAAGAAGTGATGGTGGAAGAGGTTTCCAGCAACGAAACAGATTGTGGAGGAAGACAAGCATAGCTTGAATGATTACATCATGAAAAGTGAAGAAATTAATCAGGGGAAACTCTTGAAGGCAAGAAAGCTGAAAGTTGAATACAGAAAGGAAACTATTGAAAATGCAGTAGAAAACTGGAAAATCAAGCCAATGAATGATAAATACTTGAAAGATATAGAGGACAAAGCTGATTGAAAATTTACGTGGAGCTGGTTAAGAGCAGGCGTGTCAAAGAAAGAAACTGAGGGGTTCATTTTGGCAGCTCAAGAACAAGCTCTATCAACAAATTGTATGAAAGCAAAAATTCAGCATAGCCTATAACAAAAAAAAAACAACAAAAAAAAAAACAAAAACCCAACAACTTTGCATTGAGAAGGATAAAACAATAGACCACTTAACCAGCGGAAACAGTAAAATATCAGAGACAATTTGCAATGCCATGATAGGTTGCAAAAATTACTCGAGTCAACAAAAAATAACTTTTTAAAAACTTTAATGTTAGAGCTGATTCTTATTATTTTGCACTGAATCTTGTTATTTTGCACTGAAGCTTTTAGCAAACAGATAATGCAATTTTCTTCCTTTGCTCCCTCTGCCTCTGGCCATAGCCTAATGATGAGAAGTCTGTTCACTCTGGGTCGGTTTCATTGTTGTATCTGACCTGAGTTTTTTTCTATCACCCACAGATTTCTTGTTTTTCAATAAAACATTTTAAATTATTCAGAGTTGGGGCCTGATAAATTTCCTTGTGGCCCAACTCTAAATACTTTAATATTGCAGTCTTTATGTGCATAACTTGGAAACATGATATGATAGAAAAAAATCTACAAATTTGGATTCATCATACCAAAAATCACACGAATAAAGCAGAGTCTTTCAAAAAAATTTTTGGAATTTTTGGAATCAAAAAAATTGTTGGCCTGTGTTACCTCTCAGAAATTTTTCATCTGGAAACTCTCAGAAATTTGGATTTGAATGCTGCAGAAATCATTGGGAACATCAAGTCAAGAAAGTTCTGGAATATGGGAGATTAAAATTTTGTGTGATGTAAGAATCCAAACAGACAGACATCACCCACAACACAACTGACATAACTGTTGTTCAAAAATAGAGTGTCTGACTTATTGATATCGCCATAGTAAGTGATGCACAGATTGAAGACAGGCAGTGAGAGAAGATCACAAAGTATCGTGACTTAGAAATAGGCATTGGATGCTTGTGGAAAAAGACTGCTGTAGTCATTCTAATTGTTGTAGGAGCCCTTGGGGCAATACCAAAGGGGCTACCTACATACTTAGAAATTTTGAACTTGATTTTAAGTGCTCTCATTTTGAAAAAAAAAGGAAACCACCCTTTTCAGAACTGCTTATATGCATCTTCAAGCACTACCTTAAATATTTCTTAGGTCCTTGGTTAAGACTTGAACATATTAAGCCTTTTACCAGTTTTATGATTATGACTCAATTATGAGATTTTTCCACAATATAATAAAACCGCATATTACCGGATGAATAGATTACTCAAAAATGACAAGGAAACGTTTTTACATGTTTGGATGCTTATTCTGTTAAAGCCGTGCTGCAGCAACAGCATTCTCGTTAGCAGCACCATAGCGCATGATCTAGCATCATTTCCTTAACTATGTTCTCAGCCATCATACTGCACCTGTGTGAATATTGCTTTTTTGCCAATTGAAAAGGAGAGTGGCACTATTGCGAACACCTTCAGAAGTATGTAAAACTGGACGGGCATGTATTCCTATAGTGTAACTTGTTTTGCAATTAATGATCTGTTCATCCCATTATGATGCATTTTTTTTTATTATGTTCATAATTGAATGTGGAGCAATTTTGTAATTGAAACTTGTTTGGTACCTGTTATAGTTGCTGAGATAAATTTTGTATATGTCCTAATTTGCATATAGACTTTTTGACCACTCTGTGTTTTTAAGATGTAATCTTCATCATCAGTTTCTGTCAATTAGCTACTACTGTATTACCGTAATTTTTGGGGTATAATGCGCGCATTATGTGTGAAAAAAGTTTAAAAAATCATTGCTGCGCATTATGGACAATGCGCATAATAGGCCGATAATAAAACCTGGAGAAGAAGTTGGGGGGGGGGGTGCATCAAAAGAACTTGGTGCTGACAAACTTTTATACTACCTTTGGTTTTTATTATACCATATTATACAGTAAATACAATATACATTATATTTATTCACTTTATATTCCACATATAAATATACTTCACGTTTATTTAATGCAAAAGGGAATTCAGTGGCTCTCTTCCGTTTTCCGTTCATAAAACCAAGGATACCAGGTTTTCTCAGCAACCTTTAAGATGGCTGCCTGAAGATGAGATGTCTGTTAGCCAGCCAGTGTTTTAGTGACTGTTATTCTGTGTGAACTCTGTAATAATAAAGTTCAACAGTAAAGCAAATTACTTTGCCATTAACTAGAGCCGACACAATAATAAATGCAATACATGAATGCAACCAGTCTTGATGCTATCAATCAAAGAAGTTAGGGGACGCTATTCCGTAGTTTTACTATAATCGATCTTCATTAAGATGTGGGGACAAAACGTTTGAATTATCTATCAAATGGATATCTATCAATCATTCATTTGCATGACAGAGATTACAAGAAAATACAATTTGAATGCTTTTGTGAAAGCAGGAATTACCTCTCCTGTGGATGATTCAATCATGAGAATAGAAGACTGGAAAGAAGAAGAAACAGTAATTAGGCCTAACAAAGAACTCAGACACAGACGATTCCGATTTTGAAAGAAATTAAATACATTTATTTCAGATAAAATGCAAGTTTAACTGTAATGAATAAATTCTTTTATATGATCATTTATTTCGAAAATTTAATTTCTTCATTTTAATGGGAATATATAAAGTCTAAAGCACAGATTAAAGAGAAAACACAGATGTGCCAAGCCCATGTTAAAAAGTGTTGCGCCTAAACCTAGCGGTGCATGCGGTAAACATCAATGTCATTTCATATTGATTATTGTTTCTAAGCATATTGCCGTAGCTGATGAACAATTTTTTTTGGCAAACTTCTTTGGCAGTTACTGAAGTTTTAATTAATCAACAAGTAAACAATTGAAAAGAACGGATAATCTGAATAGCAATAGAAGTTTACCGCATGCACCGCTAGGTTTAGGCGCAACAAAACGCCTATTCAGGTGGCATATCTGTGTTTTTCTCCTTAATCTGTGGTCTAAAGCTTTTAAAAATCAGACGACCATAATGCACTGCGCGTTTGAACAAATATGGCGGAGCACTCCCTGATGTTGAAGATGTTGAATCGCTATCTTAGGGTGGTATCAAGCTTCGGGTTTAAGGTTGAGGTAAGGAAGGTTTGTTCCTCGAAAATCCAGTTTCAAGGTCCAAACTGTCCTTACCGTCTTCACTGCATCAAAATTTTGATGTGTAAGGCGAGATTTCTCCTCACAGCGAGTAAATTCAAAATGGACGACCTCTCTTGCTTCGAAAGACTGTGCTGTCATCGACACCGTTTAGATCTCCTCCGAGAAATGCGATTGTGAGATCGCATTAAACTATGGAGCGTTTAGACCAAGAACAATTCAAGTAGAAATATCGGCTGGCAAAAGAAACTGTTGTATCAGTATCAGTTATCAGGGAAATCGGCGACAGCATTAGTGGAATGCGGGATAAAGGGGGGGGGGGGGACTCCCCGCGTTTTTCAGCTTCTCATCACCTTGCGTTTCTTCGCAACAGTAAATAAACTGTTTTTGTGTAATAAATAGATTAAATAAATCTCTATTAGATTTGAGAAAAAATAGGAAGTTACTCTCTTTCAAATACATAAATTATATTTTTAAGGTTGCTTCCAAATCGTAAGCGGTGATATAGGCCTACTTGCCACAGTCGACGATAACCAACGTTATCAAGCGAGTGGCAACGGCATTGGGGAAGCAATGGCCGGCCGGCTCGTATAAGGTTTCTCCGGCAAGACGGTAGTGGTTGGCATGATGGGTGGGAGGTTACAAGATATTATGTTCGTACAATGAAATAATAAAAAATTATTATAAGACAAAAGTACAGGTAACCCTCGGTTTACGCCGATTCACAATAACGCCGCTGAGCAATTTGCGACAACCCTCGGTTTACGCTGCCGCAAATTCACAATAACGCCGCTGCGCAGTAGCAATTTTTCGGGGAATTCCCGGAGTTTACTTTCGGTTTCAGTTTTGACGCAGGGTGTTGACGTATCTGAATATCTACGGAGCTGAATTACACACTATTGTACGTACGTAATCATTACTGTATTTCTGTTTATAATTGTTGGATATGTACATAAACATTCACATTAACTGTACGTACTGTAGTGTACTGATTAAAATCGTACTGTAAATGTTTAGGTACCCACGCAAAACGAAACACTATGGCGGAAAAACGAAGTGCACCAGAGATATCTAAACATGTTAAGAAGGCCCGTCAATCTATCTCACTAGAAACAAAAATGGAAGTTATTCGACGAATGGAAAATGGACAAACACGCCCTAATGTCTGTAGATCTTTGAACTTACCTCCATCAACTGTTACTACCATTATGAAAAATGCAGATAAAATTAAACACTCTGCTCAACAGTCTACGGCAGTAAATGTAAAACATGTGAGTTACAGCAGAGGTAAAAGTTTTGAAAAAATGGAAAAATTGTTATCACTATGGGTGGATGATGCAAATCAAAAAAACATTCCCTTGACTCAAGCAGCTATAACTGAAAAAGCAAAATCAATTTTTGATAATCTTAAAGAGACAGATGGAAGCGAAGAAACTTTTTTGGGAAGCAAGGGTTGGTTTATGAGATTTAAATCCCGAAGTAATTGTCGCAGTGTGAAATTATGTGGTGAAGCAGCAAGTGCAGATGTTGCGGCGACGGCTGCTTTTCCTAAAGAATTTCAGCGTTATGTAGAAGAAGGCAACTATTCTCCAGAGTTAATCTTCAACGCTGATGAGACAGGACTTTATTGGAAGAAATTACCAGCACGGACTTTTATTTCTCGTGAAGAAAGTTCCGCTCCAGGTTTTAAAGTTGCGAAAGATAGGTTAACTCTTTTGTTGGGAGCCAATGTTTCAGGAACTTTGAAACTTAAACCGATGTTAGTGTATCATTTACAAACACCACGTGCTTTGAAAGGTCTAAATAAAGACATGTTGCCTGTTTACTGAAAATGGAACAGGAAAAGTTGGGTCACACAAGATGTTTTCACAGATTGGTACAAAAATTATTTTTGCCCTACTGTGCTTCGCTTTTGTGAAAGAAATAAATTACCACACAAGGCACTTCTTCTCTTGGACAATGCTCCAGGACATCCTCAAAACCTTGATGAAATTAGAACCCCATTGGATGTCAAGGTTGTTTACATGCTTCCCAACATGACATCTCTTTTGCAACCAATGGATCAGGGGGTTATTGCAACCTTCAAAGCTTATTACTTTGAAGGTTGCAATAACCCCCTGAGAATGTTGAGAAGCTTCTCCGTAATATGTTGATGAAAATGTTGAGAATTTTAGACACTTCAGACAAAACAGTTAAAGACTATTGGCGATCTTTCGATATTTTGAAAAGCATTAAAAACATCAAGTCGGCTTGGGATGAAGTTTCAGCGAAATGCTTAAATGGAGTTTGGCGTAAACTTCTTCCAGCATTAATGCATGATTTTGAAGAAGTAGCACATCAGGAGAATGTTGTAATTGAAGACATTACCAGACTTGCGTGTGATGTGGGATTGGAAGATGTTACAGCTGAAGATGTGACAGAACTGTTAGAAGCCCATGATCAACCACTCTCGAATGAAGACTTAGAAGAATTATTATGCAACGATTTAGATACACGTAGTGAAGAGTCACAGAAGGATGAAAACGAAGAAGAGATTCCAAAAGTTATGAAAACAGCTGATCTAAAGCGTATTCTTTCAGCTATGGAAATTTTGACGGATGAACTTTGTGAGGATTTAGCTATGGAAATTCTTCGCACGATTGGGAGCGAAGTGCAAGTGTAAAAAGAAGCATCATCGCATCCATTCGACCATATTCTGAAATTCTTATTGAAAGAAAACAAAAATCTAAACAATTACAACTGGATGCTTTTTTTCCAAAAAACGTAAGAGCAAAACTTTGAAATTTTGACTGTTTTTCTTTTACTGTATTATAAAATATTTTAAAATTTAAATTTACAAATGTACGTATAACATCATTAATACATGTACATACTGTATATGTAAAACTGAATTACATGTATATATTATTGCGTTAATAAACAAAATTGTTTGTTCATTTTTTCACTTGTATAGAACCTAACCCTATAATTCAATTGTAAATATGGGTTCATTTTACGCTGATTTCGATTTGCATCGGCTTTTGTAGGAACGGAACTGCGGCGTAAACCGAGGGCTACCTGTACATGTAAATGTATTTTTGGAAGAAGCGACTAATAAAGCAAAGCATCTACAATAAAATGCTCACTTTGTTAATTTTCCAGTTGAAAGCATTTACGTTTTGTCCAGTTCTTTTTGTCAAATACATAATCGCCACATTTTGTTCTCGGCACATAAACCGAAGTTAAAACATTTCTGTTAGGGTTTTAAGCAGAGAACGTGGGATTTGAAGGAATATATAAGTCTACACATTTGATGTTTGCCATTTTAGAAAAAGAGATGTTTTTATTTAGAACATTACCAAGAAAGAAAATGTATTGTAAAATTAAGATTTCTCAACAGTATGCACGTGAAACAATAAGTACGAGGAATGTAAACTGTCTGTGTTAATAATACAGTTCAACAGTCTCTAACACCCTCTCATAACACATGACTGTTATCAATTTATGAATATTAATATTTGAAATAAAAAAACTTAAAATTTTTTTAAACCTAACTTTTCAATAAGAAACATATGTTGAGATTTTAAAAGTCCTTTTGTAAAGACATCTGCAATCATTTCTCGTGTAGGAAGATACGAAACAATAAGTTTACCACTCTTATAAATATTTCTCACAAAATGATATCGCAAATCAATGTGTTTGCTTCTTCGATGAATGATGGGATTACGAACAAGTTCTTGTGCACCTTGATTATCACAATAAATAACAGTAGCTTCATTGCCTTCTAAAATATTCAATTCTTGTAGGAGCTTTCTAAGATATACCATTTCTTTAGAAGCTTCACATAGAGCAACATATTCTGCCTCTGTGCTTGATAAGGCTGTACATCGTTGTTTTCGGGATTCCCAAGTTATTGCAGCCCCACTTAAAACAAAACAATAACCAGTATAAGACATGCGATCATCCACGTCAGAAGTCCAACTGGCGTCAGCATATCCAATGAGTGGATTGCTAGTCTTTTGGAAAAACAGTCCATAACATTTAGTGCCTTGTAAGTAGTGCAGCACTCTTTTGGCAGCAATCCAATGTTGTTTTCCTGGATTTGAATTGAACTGGCTTAGATAACTTACAGCGAAAGATATATCGGGTCTCGTTCCAACAGCCAAATACATCAGAGACCCCACTAATGTTCTGTATGGAAGAGTCTTCATTTCTTCCACTTCATCATCGCCAATAGAACATTCTTTCAGACTTAATTTGACGTTATGTTCCATAGGCGTTCCGATGGATTTGCAAGAAGACATGTTAAATTTCTGGAGTATATCATTAGTGTACTTCCTTTGTGAGATAGCAATATTATTACTGATGGGATCTTGATTGAATTCCAAGCCTAAGCAGTAGTTAAGCTTGCCTAGATCCTTAATGTGGAATTCTTGTGATAAATTCTTTTTAAGTAGATCAAATTCAGAATGATCCCTGACAGCAAAGATCAAGTCATCCACGTAGATGGAGATAAAGATGATATGCTCATCATCATATCTTTTGTGAAAGATGCATGGATCAGTTTTCAATGGAATCATTTTCATGTCTCGGAGTTTTTGATCCAGTTTTTGATACCACTGCCGTCCGGCTTACTTTAGACCATAGATAGCCTTTTGCAGATTGCAGACAGGTGAATTGATGGTTTCTAATTTTACTAGCATATTTTCAGCCTGATGTACAATTTTGGGATCACTCTCGTTGTCAACAATGTCTTTTAAGATTTCGTGAAGCATTTCGGGAATTTGTATATAGATTGTTTGATCGAGTTCCCCATGTAGATATGCAGTAACGACATCTGCTTGATACAGTGTTAAACCTAGGTTTACAGCCAATGCGATTAATAAACGTAAGGAACTTAGTCTTATTACAGGAGCGTAAGTTTCTTCACAATCAAGACCAAAACGCTGTGAGTAACCCTTGGCAACCAAACGTGCCTTTCTTCTCTCTAATGTACCATCAGTGTTGTATTTGTCCCTTAGTACCAATCGGCAACCAATAGGAGTTTTTTCTTCTGGTTTGGGTTCAATTTTCCATGTATCATTTTCAATTAGTGATCGAAATTCATCCCTGATAGCTGACCTCCATTGATTGGCGTTTTTGCTAGAAAGAGCTTCATGTAAGGAAACTTCGGCAGTAAGGGCATAGTGAATTTCATTTTCAATATCTTTGGATATTTTAGCGGGTTGATATTCTTTTCTGGGTCGTCCCTTCATTCCAGTTTTAATTACTCGAGGTCGTCCTGGACCATGTTTTACGTCCTGTTCTCCTTGAACATGTTTATTTTCTTCGATTTGGTTCGATTCTGCTTCTTTCTGATTGTCAGTATCAGTAATTTCATATTGGATTGATCTATTGACGTCAGTAATTGCTTTAGGTAATGGTGCTTTAACTTCAGAAGGAAAAAGGATATCATTTTCGTTTAATTCATTCAGGAATCGAACATCACGACTTTTCACGATTTTGCGCAATTCAGGATTACACATACGGTAAGCTTTTGACTCGGTGGAATAGCCTACAAGTATGCAACAAGTTGAACGAGGTTCGAATTTTCCTTTGTTCGGTAGTTTGTTGAGTACGTATCCCTTTGTTCCAAAAATTCTCAAATAAGAAACATTAGCTTTTCTTCCATAAAATATTTCATGAGGAGTTGAATCTATGGCACTTGAAGGACAACGATTGCACGTATCTGCAGCAGTTGCGATAGCCTCTGCCCAAAATTCAGGCGGTAAGTTAGCGTCGATTAACATACATCGAGCCATATCCAGTAGTGTGAGGTTCATCCTTTCAGCAACTCCATTTTGTTGAGGTGTGTATGCCACAGTTCTTTGTCTTAGTATTCCTCGATTTACAAGAAAATCGTCCAATAATGCACCACAATATTCGAGACCATTATCAGTACGTAATATTTTAACTTCTTATTAGTTTGATTTTCAATACAATTGATATGTTTAATTGTGATCTCCTTCACTTCATCTTTTGTTTTCAAAAAGTATACTTCAGTCCAGCGCGATTTATCATCAATAAATGTAATGAAATATTTGGAACCACCAATGGATTTAGTACGCATAGGTCCACAAACGTCTGAGTGGACGAGCAGATTTATTTCATTGCTCCTTGAGGTAGAAGGATGAAAAGGGTTTGCCTTTTGCTTTCCCTGAATACATATTTCACAATCATTTAATTCACCAGAGAGCTTTGGAGGAAAACCAATCACCATGTTTTTGCTCGATAATCTGTGGAGATCAGACACATTCAGATGTCCAAAACGACGATGCCATAATCTTGTGGAATCGCCAGTTGCAGCTGCACTTGTAGAGTCTTTTCTAATTGTCGTATTGACTAAGTAAAGTTCTCCTGTTTTTTTGACTCTGAAGATGATTGACCCATGTTGGTTTATGATTGTGGCTTCATCCCCGTAGAAATTTACAGTTTTTCCCTTTTTCGTCATCTTGGACACGGACATGAGGTTTGTATGAAGCTGAGGAACATATAGAACTTGTTCCAATCTTACTTGTTGAAACGAATCATCATTTGGAATATTAAGTAAAACAGTTCCTATTCCTTTTGCTTTTATGGATTTCTTGTTTGCAAGATGGACTGGATGATTATCAATAGGATGCAATAATGAAAAATATGATTTGTTGCTACATAAGTGTGATGAAGCACCACTGTCTAGAATCCATAGAACCTCTTTTTAATTCCGAAAAGTGCGTCGAGTACATGTATGAACACAATCAGCACTTGTATTTTCATTCACAGAATTGGTTTTCATAGTGAGAGCCTCATCAAATGAAACAGAAGAAGCTTGTGTCTTTTTTTCATCAGCTTTCTTCTTTCTGCATTCAAAGTCTCGATGTCCAAGCTTCAGACAATAAAAACACTTCCATTTCTTATGTGTTTTCTTATTATTATTGATACTATTATTATTTCTATCGCTTTTATAGTAGTTTCCCTTGTTGCTTTTATTAGCGGTATAAAGAGCTTCAGAACTAGGCTTTCCTTTACCTTTTCTGGCTTCAATTTCTTCAAGAACTTTTATCCTTAAGGCATCCGGTTTAGGTGTCATCTCTAGATTCAATTGCACATCTGAAGTTATCGAAACTCTCAGGTAGAGAATAAAGCAATAATATGGACAGTACATCATCATCGAATTTAATGTTCATTTCTTTTAACTTGTCTACATGCTCAAAAAAGTTATTGGTGCAATCTATTATATCTTCACTCTCATTAATTCTAGTGAACAGTACCTGTTTAAGTAATACAGCTTTTCTTGCAGGTCCACTGGAACAATAAACGCTTTCAAGCTTTTCCCATGTTTCCTTCGAATTTTGACAGTATTTAACATGATGCAATTCGGATGGGAGAATGGAGAGGACAATGTCGGCTTTGGCCTTGCGATCCTCCTTGTCCCATAATTCCATGGCTGCTAGTTGTTGCTCAGCAGTTGGCCGTGCGATAGCTCCGGAGATATAGCCCCATTTGTCGTTCTTGATCAAAACGGCTTCCATCTGTAACTTCCACGTGTTGTAATTGTCCTTGCCCAGTCTGTCAATTGCCACTGTAGTACTTGCCATCGTTGGTTTTATTGATAGAACCAAATATAAATTAATAACGCAATGAACGTGGGTTGGGCACATAACCTGTTAGGGTTTTAAGCAGAGAACGTGGGATTTGAAGGAATATATAAGTCTACACATTTGATGTTTGCCATTTTAGAAAAAGAGATGTTTTTATTTAGAACATTACCAAGAAAGAAAATGTATTGTAACAATTAAGATTTCTCAACAGTATGCACGTGAAACAATAAGTACGAGGAACATAAACTGTCTGTGTTAATAATACAGTTCAACAATCTCTAACAATTTCAGACAATTTTTCTTTTTCTTTAATCAATTTTCTTTTTAATCTTATTGGATCGCAAATATTATTCAATCCCTATGTTTGATGCTTTTGAGATAAATTTTAATTAAAAAATTGAAATCGTGGCCGTATCACAATCTATTAAAAGATTTCTGTATATTAGTACAGACAATATAAACTGTCCTGTTAGTGATTATTTTATTATAATAAATTTATTAATATAATTTGTTTATTTTATATCCATCAACAATTATGTTCGACCGGTGAAAAATTTTCTTTTTTTCCAGCCATTATCAGTCAGGAGAAAACATTCATCTGACAAAGGGATATCTCACAAAAGGGTTGCTAACCAAAATTTCGCATCTGGTTGTGATTTCTAACTTAAAATAGAATCAAGTATCCCGCGCGCATAGGTTGCTTAGCAACGTGACGCTTTCCCCGCTAAAGTTTCGTCATTTCCGTTAAAAATACTCTCAAACCAATAACTAGTTTTCTCGAGGAGAGGTTGAAGGGCTCCTCGTGTAAGGAGGGAAAGAAAATGGAAGCTTGAATGGAATCGAAGTTTTTCGAGGAGACCTTGGACCTTACGTGAAGAGACCTTGTTCCTTCCTTGAGGAGGAGAAACCGTGATACCACCCTTAGGTACATAAAATGCATATAATACGCGATGCGCATTATGCACGGAGATTTTTTTCAGAAACGCGAAAAAATATGGCTGCGCATTATACCCCAAAAATTACGGTAATTGTAAGAGTGATATTTTGTATTTTCCTCTTCTCTCTTAATAAGATGAATTTTTTCTTTCACCTTTAAGGTCTCGTCTTTACACACTTATTACTGATAAAAACTAATATTAATGATGATCTCTTTGTTTTTATATTTAATTAGTGGACTCGGTTCCTATTTTGGTTCCCAGATCGTAACCAGTGATGGCTTAATAATGAATGATGCTTTAAAGGATCAAATGATGTATATAGAAAATCCATCAAAAATAAAAAATAAAGTATAGATTTTGAACAGTTTAAATATTTTTCATTTGGTATTTGGGTTCCAAGTATTATTTTTCAACATAGCATTATTAATTATTACATTTTTCATTTTACAGAACGTATCTTCAACTTATGGAAGAAAACCTCTCACAACATTGACTCCAGCCATTATATTTGAAAACAATAATATTTGTGGGCTACGACTTGCTACATCAGGAGCAAGTAGTTCCCTAGTTACACAGTTTGTTCTGTCCAAACTTTTACTTGAACAAACCACTTACGAAGCCATTGAATCAATAAGACTTGATCTATCATTTCCAGAAAAACAAATTATATTTGTTGGTGGTAAGTAAAAGTTAAAATTCAAAACTTAAAATTGCTTATTTTAATACACCTCCTATTCAAAATATTAGAATACTCACAGAAGACAACATTCTGATGGACATACTGGCCCAATGCTTATCCGTTTCATTAAAATCAAAATTGTAGAGTGAAGGAGGTGTCCTGCTATTGGCGTAACAAAAGTAAGATTCAAAACTAATTTATTTAAAAAAGGTAAAAAAAAATAAACTAACGATTCAGAAAATTAGAATACGTAATTTATTGGATCAAAATATTAGAATATCGGAGTGTGAAGGGTAGTTGAGCCTTCCGTATTTAAGTTACGCAGTTGAAAATGTGTAAGCATAACATCTCTGTCAGTGAACACTACTTGGAAGCTATTTGACTCACTGCAATGGGTCATACAAGCGACATTTCAGCAACAACGAAAACCCTCATGATAGCCCTACATCAAAACGGTAAAACGCATAAGGAAATCGCCACAAAGCCAAATGTACACAGTGCACAGTATCAAGAACTATTCAGCAACACAAATATGGTGATAGCTTTGCAACAAGACGACGCAACTACCGAAGAAAACGAGCAACAACTGTGCGAGATGAAAGGTGCCTGAAGAACATCATCAAGAAAAACTGTATCAAAAGCATTCAGCACTTTGATCGACTGTGGGGCCTGCATGGAATACACGTATTCAGGTCAACTGAAGTTTGCATCAAGAGTTCCAAAAATAAAGCCGGCGCTGACGCGCTAGCAAAGGTACTCTCGTGTGAAGTGGTGCAGAGAGCATCTTCTTTGGAGCAGTGATGAATGGAACAACGTACTGTTCAGCGATGAATCAGTGTTCTGCGTGTGTGCCATGGCGACAAAGGTACCCGTGTGTGGAGAACGACGACAGAAGCATTCAACAGGGAATGTCTTAAACGTTCTGTCAAATTTGCAGCATCTTTCTTGGTATGAGGGTTTATGCCACTGAAGGAGTAGGACACTTACGTGTTTTGAAGACCCGTGTAACTCCGAAGTATATCAAGAAGTATTGGAGAATTACATGCTCGACTCTGCAGAAGACCTGTGTGATGAGGACTTTATATTCCATTAGGATTGTGTGTCCTGCTACGCCTTTAAAGCAACAACTGCATGGCTGCAATCTCGAAACATTACAATGATTCCTTGGCCTGCCAATTCTTCCGACCAGAAGCCAATACAGAACTTATGGGGTGTAATGAAAAAGCGGCTCCAAGTCATTATCACCAGGGAATAAGGCTGATTTCATTATTTGTTTGCGACATGTGTGGAACTCTTACAAAGATTGGACTGTGCGATGCTTGTTGGCCAAATGAGAAACAGATTACAGGCTGTGATCAAAACACGAATGGATGCTACCAAATATTGAATGTTTCAAGAATGTCAGTTGGCGTTAATGAATGTTTATTCGTTAGTTTGTTCACGTATTCTAATATTTTGAACCAATAAATTACATATTCTAATTTTCTGAATCGTTAGTTTAATTTTTTTTACCTTTTTTAAATAAATTAGTTTTGAATCTCACTTTTGTTACGCCAATAGCAGGACACCTCCTTCACTCTACAATTTTAATTTTAATGAAACGAGTTAGCATTGGGCCAGTATGCCCATCAGAATGTTGTCTTCTGTGAGTATTCTAATATTTTGAATAGGAGGTGTAGAGGAGCAAAGAAAGGGATTTTTACTTGATCTGTGCAATACAAATAATGACCATGTACATTATATAGTTCATGATAAAGTAAAATATCATGACCAACCATGCAACATTTATGAATATCTAGTTCAGCCATATGTAGCTGGTGTTCAGTGGTGTGCTGGAAGCCGGCTCGCACCGGCTCGCTCGAGATTTTTCGTGCCGCTTATTTAATTTCGTAATATTTTGCGAGCCGTTTGTTGAATTCCAAAGACATGAAAAATTACAAATAATTTTATTTTTTATACATTAATTCATGTGTTAGGTTCAACTGAGTAGTTGTGGAGCCGGTTAAAAATTTGCCAGCACACCACTGCTGGTGTTCCATCATTAGCATTTGCAGTAGAATTAATGAATGCTGAAGATTAAAGCTACATAAATGCAAGCCGAGTTAGGCTCTGTCTGCTATAGACATTGAGCAATTGAATTGGTACCAACCTTTGGTACGAACCACAAATCACGAAGGAAAGGTCAGACAATCGGGGGGCTTACTACTGGGACCTCCTGCAGAAGTTACGGGAGGCCATCAAGTCAAAGCAGCACGACAAGGTGTCCAAAGGAGTCTGACTTCTGCACGACCAGGACCAGCACATTCCGCACAAGAGATCATGCACTTTATGGCAGAGGTGGGGTTCGAAATACTGCCTCATTCACCGTATTCATCGACCTGGCCTCAAGCGACTTCCTCTTTCCTCGCCTGAAAAATCCACTTCGTGGATGGCATTTATAAGACGACGGCAACGAAGGTCATCTTCAAGGTGGAGCAGTTCCTCAACAGACTAAAAAAGTAGCATCCAGTTGCGGTCGTAGTTCTTGAAAATCACCAGAATTATGCATGTTTAGAGAATCTAGTTTCAATGAATTTTGTTTTAATTGACAATAAATTTAAACCAGCAGGAAAAAGCACAACGCTTCAAAAGGAACTGAGCACATGACGCTATTTGGATTTGAATGTTGGTTCTCTCGCTGGCAAAACGTAATCTACTGCTTCTTAATCGATTCTGATTGTAGAAATCTATGAAACTTGAAGTTTCTATCGGAATTCTTATTTGCACACCTCAACACACAACAGTTTAAAGGCATTCTGATAGAAAATAGGCTAGCAAACTCTTGCGATTTGTAGAATCGAAAGCAGCTAGGCGACGAATTTCCCTTAGGTTCCGACGGCAGGAAATGAGCTCATGTTCCGCCGATTCTTCTGGGAGGACTGGAGGGGCAATCTTCATCTGCCAAGGCATTTTTCTTAATAAAATATTAGGATAAATCGAAAAAATTTTGAATGATATATGCTTTATTAACTTAGATTAATGTTGTGATACTTAAAAAAAAAAAAAAAAAAAAAAGTCGAATTTTTCCGTGGAGTTTACCTTTAAATTGTGAAATTTCAACAACAATTCTAAATGATTGAGTAATATCTTAATGCTCCAGATTCAGTAAGCAGCATAAATTTTGTGACTATAAATTTATTTAAGCATATCTTTAGAGAGTGATAATTAGACAAAAGAAGGAAAAAAAAAAAAAAAAAAAAAAGTCCAACTTCTATACATATTCTGTTAGAAGAATGTGTTTTGTAAATTTGTAAATACTGCATGATTAAAGAAGTGACACTATTGACAGTGGCCCAGTGAGCCAGTAATGAACTTCTGGCATCAATACTTGACAAATATGCTAATGATGCAATGTAGAGGTAATTAATGCTTAATTAAACAAAAGAAAAGGTCCAGGAATAGCACTATTGGTAGCGTCTTTATTAATTGTTCAACGCGTATCGAGTATCTCATCTTCAGGAACTATGAACGACTACAGAGTTACAATGGCTACAACACCCGGTATATATGGGAGGGGTCCACCAATCAGAGAGTAGTAATCAACTCCGATTGGTGGACTTACAAGCAATGGGGTAAAATTATTATAGAAAAAACATGTGGGTGTGATTGAATACATAATAGTATTAAAAATTATAAAAAACAATATATGTACAAGAGCCAAACTGGATATAAGAGCCAAAAAAGCAAAACTGGTGAAAACATAGAAAAAGATCGAACTATAATACAAAAAATTTAGATAGGGACTAAAAACCAAAAATGTAAAAAACAAAAAATAGAAAATAAATCGAGATAGAAAGATATTGTGAAAACAAATAAGAGGAAACAAAATAAAAATAATAAATAAAAAATAATAAGTATAAATAATAAGAATAAAAAACTTGACGCTAAGAGTTCTCGTCCAGGATATTGTTGATTATGTTGATTTCCGGGTTTACTATTCTGTTGACTGCATTGAGTATTGGATTTTTCTCAAAACTGACTTGGTTGTTTTTTCTATAATAATTTTACCCCATTGCTTGTAAGTCCACCAATCGGAGTTGATTACTTCTCTCTGATTGGTGGACCCCTCCCATATATACCGGGTGTTGTAGCCATTGTAACTCTGTAGTTGTTGATAGTTCCTGAAGATGAGAAGATACTCTATATGCGTTGAACAATTAATAAAGACGCTACCAATATTGCTATTCTTGGACCTTGTCCTTTGTTTAATTAATCAAGTCAGCAATATAGATCAGAATGCAACCTTTGGATTTTATTAATGCTGTACAGAAAATTTGTTCCAAGCAATCACCACATGGAAGTGGTACAGAATGTACAGATAATAACAGGACCTCAGCAGTAAAAATCAAGCACTAAAAGAGGTGTGACATGTTGCATCTATAAAATGGCATGGTCAACAGTTGTTTGTAACAGTTCTGGTGGAATCTAAACCAGTGGTTCTTAACATTTTGGCACACAACCCCCATTTTACACATGAATTTTCCAAAGGCCCCCCATGACTTCCCTAACCAGGAGTCTTAATATGTGTTATACAGGGTGTCTCAAATTAAAGTTAGCATTTCATAGCTCACTACAGCAAAAACTATTCATCCGAAACCATGAAATTTTGGGCACGCCTTAATTATATGAGAACTTTTTCCCAGAGCAAAAAATAAAAAGAAAAAGTCATTTCCAAAAAAAATATCAATAGAGGGCAGATTTCAAGATGAAATACTAGCAATGCTAATTTTAGTTATGTAAAGCCACTAATGCAGAACCAAAGTCATAACTGTTTAGAATGTCAACAAATAGGATTTGGACTCTTCCTGAACATGCTTTGCTGGTAAAATTGTTTTACCAAAAAGGTGAATCTGCCACTGAAGCTTCGAGAAATTTCGTTCTTTGAAGCAGTTACAAAAAGGTCCACTCATTGGCAATGGATTAAAAAGAATGATTCTGAAATTTGAAGGAATAGGCTCATTGGTTGTTCAGCCAGAAAGAGAATGAAAGCGTGTCGACCCTCAAGCAGTGGATGATGTCACACAAGTGATGGAGTTGTACTAGTGTTTGGCATATTGCAGGAGTTGTAGACCAATCTCATGCAACTGTCCACAGAATTCTTCATAAAATTTTACACTACAATTGTGTAGTTCATTGTTAGTCTCTCTAAAGCTCGAGTACACCCTCTACTGGTGGTGTTTTGCTGAAAAAATTCCCAGAGCAAGGCATTGAAAAGTGAACACCTGGAAGGAGTGATGTCACATTACTGATTTTACATAGAATTTAAATAGGAACATTAGCATATGATCAAATTTCCAAGATTGTGGAATAACCCATTTTCAGTGCAAGGGGTATATGCAAGGGGTATATGCAAGGGGTATATGCCAGATATTCTCGTTTCAGGCATATAAAGGAGCCTGCCAGGACATTATCAACCCAGTTGATCATGAACTGCTGGGAAGTCATTACTCTCACTATTTGTTCAGCTAACTAAATCTGAGTGGGGGTGTAAGTAGACCTTTGGGAGGCAGAATGGTACTTCTGCCAAATTGCATTTGAAGGGGAGCTCTAGCAGACCGAACTGTCACACCCACTCAAATCAGAGCCACATCACAGCTCACAGACGTGTTCCTTTGGCGAGGCTGCTATTTACGCCATGACAAGTCATATGCTCTCCTTGGAGGAATGAAAGTAAGTCAGTGGTGTTCAGTGATGAAAGTTTTTTTTTTTTTCCTCCTCTTCTCGTCTGGGCGTGAATGATAGTTGTCTACATGTCTGTCAAAGACCAGGTATATGTTTTTAAAACATTGGGCCCATTGCTGAAGTAATTTTGTGGCATGCACTATCTTCAACAGTAGCTCACGTCTGGTGTTTGTCGAAGGGTTATCAAATGCTGCATCCTATATCCAGAACATCATCCTGCCTGTCCCGATCCCTTTTATGGATTATATAAAAGATGGGCTGTGCCAGCCCACTTGCAGCTCATGTAACCCTACACCATTTCTGTAGATTTACCTGGCTAGCACGCCCCCAGAACTTTCTTCATTCAAGTATGTGTGCGACTGGATTAGATGATGTCATTCATGCCCATCAACCACGTACATGTGGAATGAGCATGGAAAGACATTCATCTGGATGATCAAATGGATGCTAGAGTTCAGGCTTGCATTGCAGGAAAGGGGATTATAGGCATTACCAATGGATACCCTTTAAATGCACTTATACATGTACAAGATTGTACTTGTATTCAGTGTTGTTTCTCTTGCAGGATTCAGAATATAAAATTTCAGCAATGTGGCATCTTCTAGATGTTTATTTTTCATTTGTCACCTGTGTACTTATACTGGATTAAAATTCATTTTGTGGGAGGTTAAATTCAGGTTGATGATTTTCATTAATCAGACAAACCAGTTTTCTTATTGAATGCTTTTTATTACTCTTCTTCAAATGCAAAAATATTGCAGCAGTGAATTTTTCAAACATTCCATTGTTGAAACATTCAAAACAAAAAGAAACAAAAAAACACATGTTAATATCTAATAAAAATAATTACAATTCATTTTTAACATGTTTATTACAGATCATCCGCAGCCACCTAGTGATGTAGTGAGGTTTTACCAGTCTCAAGGATTTTCAATCTCTCCAATTAAGGAACCTTATTCATCTGTCAGTGTAATCTCAAAAGAAAATGATGTTACAACTGCACTAACCAGTTCTAATATGAATGGTAGTGCTTTTCAAATATAGCAAACATGTTTTAAGTCAATGTACATTTATAAATTCTGTATAAATTTTTGCACACTTAAGGAAAAATAAAAAAAAAATAAAATTCAATTTTATATTCTTTTAGAAACATGGGTACAAATCACTTGTAAAATTCATGAAATATTTTGCTTTTATCCATGTTGAAATAAAAAAAAAACAAAAACAATGACTAGTATCACATGTCAAACAGAAGTTATTGAGCAAACCTTTTTTTCTTTTTTTTTCTTTTTTTTACATATATTTAAAAAAATTTTATTTACAAAAAAATTATTCCTTTCATATATAAATTTCATGGAAAAAATTTAAAATATTTGTTTATTCTTTTAAATTCACTGGGTATTCAAAGCAAGAAAAACTATACTTTAAACATTCAAACAACAAAGTCAAAGATAATTAAAATTTTGGATTTCTTTAATGTATATTAAAATAAGTTTTCTAACCAGTAAATAATTGATATTAAGACATTAAGTGGAGTTAATAGATACTAATAAAAAGAAACCAAATTGAAACGAAAAAATCCATAATTTTTTATATTGTATAATCTAGTTATAAGTTGTAAACAATCCCTTCTCCCAAAACAACCCCCTCCCCTAAAAAACAACAAAAACATTGAAATGGAAGATAGCATATATAATACGGATTTGTAAGGGATTTGTATCTTCCAGTTGTATACAATTTTTTAAAGACCTAACTAAATTATTAATTTTTTCCAAAAAAAAAAAGAAAAAAAAAAGAATGCACACTTTTTCTAGTTAACTTTCAAATCTTTCATTTGTTGTGATACATTTTCAATTTCTTCTTTATTTTCGCTAGAATTTATTGTGGTAGCATCTTTTTTATCCCAAGTTTTTGACGCTAAATTATCAAGTGACCGTGAACGCATTAAACCTCCACTTGTGAGGGTGGATTTAGAGGGACTACTAGGATTTGAACGATTACAGCTATTGGCATCTTCTGAAGAACTGTCATTATCTTGATTCCAACTGAACGTACGAGATCTCTCTTCCATCTTATACAACCAGGGTAATTCATAAGGTTTTTGAAACCTTAGCCGATTGCGATTAGGCCTAATTTTCAAAGAATGTTTCAATGTCTGATTGCTACTTAAAACTTCCTTATATTTAAAGTGTTCATCTTTTGGAGGAGAAGACAGAAGAGAACAGTTTTCAGAATGATACTGCTTGGTCATATGAGAATCTTTCTTGTTTTTGCTTTTACTTGGAGTCGTAGAAATGGGGCTTGTTAAAAAATTGGTTACAAATCTCCTGTTCATATGGAGAACACAAAAGCCTCTTTGCATGCTTTTACCTACGTTACTTCCTAAACTGGGGATTATGGATGGTCCTCCAACTTTGCTTGGAACATCATGCTGTCGTCGCCTTTGAACATCTGGCGCCACGCTCAACATATCCAGTTCCTTTAGGGCAACATCTAAATCAGAGTAATTCTCCTTTGTCCTCGAGTCGGCTATTTTATTGTGACAACAGTAGCAGGGCTTTTCCATGTCCTTAGCTAGTTTTTGAGAGTGCATTTGGTTCAGTATTTAACGCTTAGATGTTTAAAGAAGTTTTGATTAAACGCTGTAATGCCCATTATTATTTATGGTAAAGTTTAAAGAATAGTCTCTGACAGAATTCCTGAAACCTGGAAAAAGAGAAGGAAAAACAATTTAGCATGATATCAAATAAGGCCCAGACTTAAGTAAATACAGTAAAGTTAAACTTAATCAATTGTTATTGCCATCAAAAGAGACTTGATTTTGGCTATTTTAAAAAAGTAGTCTCATGTGCTATCAGCCACAATTATATTTCACATTCGAATACCTTGTGAATACTCTTATTTAAATACGTATTATATTTATCTTAAGTCTTAATAAATGTTCAAAATGCACATTAGTGCAAATAGGGGATCTCTAATCTTACCTAGTACATAAACCACAATTGCACGACATTCAAAATGGCAATAAATACCAAGATCAGCACATTGTCGATCCAATTTTTTTTTTACAGAAATCATAAATGTGAAATGTCATAAAAAGTTTTCAGCCATGGAATTTTTTGAGCAGCTGGATGACAGTGAATGATTCCAAAAGTTATTTTCAAAAGGACATGCTAATGCTCACATGGGCCTATGCTTCCATTCAGTTTTTTGCAGTTAACCAGACTTTAAAAAGGAAAGTTATGTCAATAAGCCTCACATTCTTGAACAACTGCAAAAAACATTTGGTTACAAATTAATGTCATTCAAAAAAGATGCTGCAACAAGTTTTCATCTGTGGAACAAATGGAACAGACTTTGAGCAATTTACAAATTTTACTGTAATTTTGTAAAGTGCATAAAATAAGACAAGTTCTCTTAAGAAAGTAATAAATACCCCATGTTGGAACATTAACTCCAGTTCTTGAAAGATATTACATGAAAAACTGACGGAAAAATTCCGAGACCTAGATTCAAACCAGGGATCACGATCATCCAGCTTGACATTTCTACCAAATGGGCTATGGTGGACATAGTAAAGCAAGACAGTCTCCAAATGCCTTAAAGAATACAATGTAGTCGACGTGGAAGCCTAATGATAGGCCAGATATTTGGCTCACAAATCTGGAGTTCCTCTTTTCAAAACCATCAGAAAGCTGACGAAAGCTCACAAAAAAGTTATACGTAACTAGTAACAAGAAATTAAGCTTCCCGAGGAAGGTATAGACGGGATGCACAGGAAGTAGGAACGCGCATGCACCACTTTCTGTGCCTTCTTTCACTTCCGACCATAGAATTGTCCAAGGCAGAAAAGAGTAAACAACGAAAGAATTAACCAATAAAAATGTCGTATTGTGTTGCTCCTTGTTCAATCAATTCGCAAAACTCAAATTTATTGAGTAAAACAACGTTTCATCGATTTCCGTGTACCGTTTTGTGATCTCCGACTCGATAAAAAATTAATGAAAAATCGTGGCACTTGGCAGTCAATCTGAATTATTTCGACTTTTAGTCACAGCCAATAACGAAAGTGCAATTATTTCGAAACCGGAAATAGTCTAGGCACGAAGTAAGCTAATGTTTGTAAAAGAACCCTATCTTCTTTCCTTTCTCATCATTTTCGATCGAATGATATATCACATGCCATTTTTTGCCTTACTTCTAAAGACGAAGTGACTGCCATCCCCACAACTCTGACCCCACTGGGACAATTTGGCCCAAACTTTATAGGAATGTAGATTTTGCTAGAGGAATATGCATATCAAATTTCACTTCTTTACATACCTAAATACCACATAGATCATTTGGTCTCCTGTAACTCCCACCCCTGTAATTCGGTCGCAGTGGGCCAATCAAAACCAAACTAAATAGTGAAGGTACTCATGCCCATAGTAAGCTACATTCCGAATTTCAACCTTCTATCTCAAAAAATGCAGAAATTATGAAGGGGACAGACTGACATTCTGAAACCCATAAGTAGCTCCATTCTTCTGCTACTTAATAAACAGTAAGTGTCCATGGTGGCCCAATTGGTAGAGGCGACAAGCTAGATACTCAGTTTTGTGGTTGAAATCCAGGTTGTGAAATTTTTCCTTCAGTTTCTTTCTTAGAATGTTCACATCTAATTAAAATTCATGGCTTCATTTGTTAATATGTTATTTATAAATGTATGACTGTAATGACTTCAGTGTTATCTGGTATTTTATCTTTTTTCCATACACACCATCATTGTTTTTATTTTTGTTTTAATTTAGTTTTATTTATTTTTTTAATTTATTTAATTTAATAAAAGCCTACACATTCCTGTCTGGGGCCAGTATGGCCAAAGAGGCCGGCAAGTAGGTCTCTGGATGGAAGATAGCCACAAGGTTAATAAAAATTCATAAAATTCATCTAAAACAGTATAAATAAAATAAACAAATGATGAAACAAAAACAATAAGAAAAAAATTACAAGTGGGTAAGAATTCCTGAAGTGGGTCCCTCAAAAACAAACATGTCGTGAAATTTAAAACTTATTATAATTTGGTAGTACCTAATGGAGTATTAAAATTCCCAAAATATTTTTGAAAAATTTGCATTTGTTAAAAAGTTATAAACAAATACTTTTTTGGTACTTCTTGTTTAAAAAATCATATCTTAAGCTATTTTTTTCAAATCTCTTTGAAATTTTAAAGATAACAAGTAAAACGTATATATTTCATAAAAAAACCATAAAAGAATGCAAAAAAAATTGTTTAATAAAAAGATGATCTTTTTAATGTTCTCAATCCATTTCAACAATTTTGAAAACTTACATTTAATCTGTATTTATTAACGATTTAAAATTTGAAAAAAAATTTTGGTGATCTGTTTTTACGTGAATGCCATCAATCATCACTAGCTTGACTATTCAATCATACAACTGGGCTGTTAAGCAAGTAACTCTTTATCTTTCAATATTGACAACAATAGGGAGCTTCCCTGTAAAGCAAGAATCATAGCAGTTGCTTTACAGTCCAGTGGTACTATCAGGGAGTAAAAGAATCTATTCTTTACTCCCTGGTACTATTGAATAGCTTGACAAAAATTGATGGCATTCACTTAAAAACAGAGATCACCAAAAATTTTTTTTCAAATTCTAAATCGTTAATAAATACAGATTCAACGTGTTTTTCAAAATTGTTGAAATCGATTGAGAACATTAAAAAATATTCATTTTTTTAATAAAAATTTATTTATTTATTTATTTATTTTATTTTTTTTTTCCCCCCACAAAAATTTTTTTTTTTTCATTCTTTTATATTTTGTTATGAAATATATAAGTTTTACTTGTTATCGATAAAATTAGCTTGAGATATGACTTTGTAAACAAAAAGTACCAAAAACATGTATTTGCTTATAACCTTTTAACAAATGCAAATTTTTCAAAAATATTTTGGGAATTTTAATACTCGATTAGGTATTATCAAATTATAATAAAAGTTTTAAATTTTATGACATGTTTGTTTTTGAGAGGCCCACTTCAGGAATTCTTACCCAAGTTAATAAGCGTTAGTACAGACTTTCAGTTTCTTTATAAGATGGCAAAAGAAGGGGAAGAACGGATGGTTTCAGGAAGGAAGGACCACCATTTAATTCCCCCCACATGGGATACACGGGCGTTGATAATTCCTTCTAGTAAAAGGAAGTCTTATGGAATTCGCAGTGCAAATTTGGTAGAAATGCAAATCATTCAGATATAATAACTTGAGTGGAGTCGAAAGAATCAATTGACGGTAATAACTTTGAACATAAACGAAACTAACTGAATAACATACAATTAGGATATTGTGAAAATAGAAAGTGGACAAAAAAAAACAAAAAAACAAACAAACCTGAGAAACCGAATTGGGTTTACGATTTTTTAATAGAATATGTAAAAATGAATTCAGTAAAGACGAAGGAGATTGTAATTCACAGTAGAATGCCATAAAGTGTGGAATGAATAAGACTATTTTTTATAAGCCAAGTAAAATACTGGATGGAGATGTACCAGTTTTTTTTTTTCCTTAAGAGTTAAAATCATAGAGTCCCAAGATAAATCGGGTGTTAAATAAATTCCAAGATACTAAAAGGGTGTGTACTAGACAATAATTGTGAATTATAAGGATAATATGATAGGCACAGACTGTTTATTACACTGATGAAATATCAGATACTTAGTTGATTGGCAGAATTCCGCAAATTTAAAATTGAAACTGCATTATTAATTGAGGAAGAAAGGGATGAAGTATTTAAGTCTGCGAATAAGAGAGTGACATCATCTGCATATAGAAGAAAATGAAGAATGAGATAAATCATTGATAAAAAAGGTTAAACAGTAATGGCGATAGAATGATATGGATCCTTGTGGTATTCCCAAATTGCAGATTAAAATTGACGAAGATATATAATTCTAGGAAGTACCTACAGACCGATAAAAAGTCAAGTTTATCAATGAGGGGAGGGAGGGGCACAAAAGTTGTAAAAAAAAATAGTGTGCTTAAAATTGGAATTTGTAAGTGCAAGAAAAGAATTAAAAATTGCAGTTCTAGGGGAAGTGACCAATCTAAACTTAGATGAAGACATAACAGATTTTCAAGAAACAGTAGAATTATAAATGTAGTAGATTGTAGAGTGGTCTGATATTGCCAAATCAAGAGAGCCACTCAGGTAACTATCAGGGTGGTTAGTGAAGCACTGATCAAATGTAGTACAAGTTTTATGAACTACTGAATATCGTGTAAACGAAGTAACAGTGAGGTTCAATTCTGCATGAGACGTTAAATCCATCAAAGAATCTAAATTAACTGAGGGTTTGGAAAAATCGAGATTAAAGTCTCCAGTAAGTACAATTAGTTTATTTTGTATGTAAGAGGATAAGTAAGAGATAAAGTAGAAAATTGGCCAGTTGGTGGTCAGTAAATAGTTATTAACATAAAAATTATTACGATAACAGTTATAATTCAAAATCTTCAGTATTTTAGCATACATTGAGTGCACTGAATAATATAGAGTTTGAAATATAAAGGGTCAAACCCCCCACCTCATTTTGATAGTTGGTGAATACCTACAGGGGAGTAATCATTGAGAGGAGGAAGTCAGATGATTACGGGTCCACAAGTAATAATTTGAGGCTTAAATTTAAACATTGATAAAGAGGCTAATAAAGAGGAAAAGTTGGCATTAATATTGCGAATATTTAAATAAATATAAACAGCAGGAATTGCCAAATTATTAAACAACCTAGATTCGAACCAGGAACTTCGACTGTCATGGTCGACGCCTCTACTAACTGGGCTATCGCAGACACTTGTACAGCCATGCTGTCACTTACAAAGGAACCCCAGATAGCCTTTTTTTTGCACGCAAGCACACCGTGGAAGCGATAGCATTGCACGGCAGTGAAGTGCCCCGTAAGTGCGCAGAGTTCAAAAAACATGTCGGAAAGAGGGGAAGCAAACTTGTTAGCGGAGATTGCCAAAGAATTGCAATTAGAGCACTGTTATTAAGCATAAAACCTTAATTTTGCAGTACAATTACTCATCTCGAAATAATTTATAAGATAAGGTAGGCATCCATGAATACTATTTTTATTTAAAATTATAAAGCACCATGATACATACCCCCTCACCAACGCAACGTATTACTCGACGTTGCACATGAAGCCAGCCCAGTGTTTGATTACCTAATTATTTAATAAAATGAAATAATAAAATAAGGAAATGGTTATTAATTACTATACACATTTTTTACTGGAAGGCAATTAGCTATACTCTATCCAACTAAAGTTGGACTGGGCATGTCCAGTTAAACTTCCTATTTCAATTGTTAGATCATTGTTGCTAAAGTAGAATCAACAGTATCTAACAATTGAAATAGGGGAAGATATCTTCGCATTGAATGATGGGTACAGCTGCCATTTTTTGAGGGCAAGAGGAAGGCAATCCTATACTGCTACTCATCGAAGTGCGCCGTTTTTGCCCGACTTGTTATCGTATAACGATGGTAACGAGTTGTTGCGTGTTTGGATGTATTGTATAACAAAGGGATAAGTTCAGAGCCATGGCAGCCATGGGTCTCGATGCCCTCAAAAGATGGCGGATATTCAATGTTTATGTTTTGATATCTCTCCCTATAGGAAGTTTAACTGGACACGCCCACTCCAACTTTCGTTGGACAGAGTATAATTGTAATAATCTATTTTAAAAATTAAGTTTGTTTAGAAATTTGAGAAGCCATTCAAGTGCCATCTGCTGCTGTCTATTTCATCTGAATTGGATTCGTGCTTATTGCTGTGAGTAGTGGAAGAAAGAAGATCTGTTAAGTGCATTAATACACCGCTTTAACAATGGAGTCCTTGTATGAATATGTGTGCTCAAATTTTTTCGTTTTCGTGGTTTATTTTGAAAGAAACAAAAATCTGCACTCTCTTATTTTGCAAGCATCTATTGTAGCTTCAATTGAGTAACATATTTCAATTTGGTGGAAATCTGTGACATACATGTTCGAGGGATTCCCTTGTTAGTGTCTTAAAGACAACCAAGTTGTCATGATGGAAAGCCCAATGGGAGGTGGGCACCAAGTATGTTCTTCAAGCTTATTTCTTCGTTTAATTTCTTTATTTCTTACAAAATTTTATCCATGCGAAGTTTGCGCAGTAGTTAGTTTCAAATTCAATTCATATTGTTGCAAAGCTAGCATATTTTAAATTCAATTCATACTGTTGCAAAGCTCACACATTCAAATTGTTTCGTGTGACGAACTCCTTTATTCATAGTTTGATCAAAAATTCTTGCTCAGACAACAGTGATCAGGTGACTTTTCAGTTCCGGCGAATGCTTCAAGCCAGTGCCAACAATGCTTAAATATACAACAACAATGCAAAACTGTTTCCGCGACGAACTCACATGTTCTCCTTTATTTATAGTTTGATTGTATGTTCATCGAACTTTCTGATGGTTTGGATAGGAGAAATTCATGATCTGTGAACCGGGTGCCTGTCTCCATTGGGCTTTCCATCTTGACAACTTGGTTGTCTTTAAGATGCTTACGGCCGTATTCACGACCTAGTAGCAAACCGAGTCTCAAACTGTGTCGCTGAAAACTGCGTATCAAGTGATACTAGGTTCAGATTTTTTGCTGCTATTCACCATTTCTATCCGAGACTGGTTTACAGCTGCTCACTTTTGAGACGGACTTTTTTGTAACAACATCTACCATTGGCTCTATAGAGTCACATGACCTCGCTGGCCGGAAGGGAAAAAAAATCCCAGTATTAAATTGCTCAGTCTGCAGTACTACATATGCACGTTTCGTATTATTTTGGAATGGAAACGTTAGAATGTATTGCTTTTCTACACCACTGATATAACTATAATTTCCTTTTGTATTTAATGAACGACACAATACTTATTTTCAACTCACCTCATCTACGAAAGTTTAGTCGATTTGGTGCTATGAAGCGAATGAGAAAAAATGGCGGTTCGATGTGGTGGATGTGGCCAAACAGCTACTTCTGCACATGCGCCGCATCTGATACCAGTCTTGCCACCTACTTTTCTCAGTCTCAGATTTGCGACGAAGTTGGCGTCATTTCTGAGACGTGATACGCAGTTTATGTCGTCGTGAATACCGTTTTTTGCTGCTACTCACTTTTGATACTGAGATGCGGTTTGCTACTAGGTCGTGAATACGGGCGTTAGTGACAGCATGGCTGTACAAGTGTCTGCAATAGCCCAAGTTTGAGTTATTTTTCCGATTAGAAATAATACAAATTGTGACAAAGCCCACAAAAGTCATTATGGTCCTTTGGACCGATGAAGTAGACCAAAGTGAGCTTAACAAAGTCAAAGAAAAAATAATCAATAATGTTAGTTATAATCAAATATCAAAGTAAATTATAAATTACAAAAAATTGTAATCTAAAAAAACAGAAATAAAAAAACAAGCGAAGTTAAAAGATTAAGAGTTAAAAAAGAAACATTTAGATGGCGAGACAGGGCATTCATTTAAAGAATCATTCATATAGGTAATGTAAATACTAACCTATTACCTCTAAAAGGCAAGATAAACAATACCTTACCATCAATACAGATATCAAAGGCTATAAGCAGTTATACAATTAAATAAAAGGAGAACAAAGAATAAAGTAGCAGTAATTAGTTGTCCACTTGGCTGACCAAACTTAAACTAAACTGAGCAATAAAAGTCAATCATTATATTCAAAATTCGAGTTTTTCGAAGAGACATGTCGGGTAACTCTGTTTTGAAAACATGGTAATGAACATGGTATTGTCTCTTGCAGCATTATATGGAACAAATAACCAAGTACCCATTTAAAATAAGAAATAATTAAAAATATATATATATTAGCAGACACATTAAAAACTAAATTCAAAAAAGTAGAACAAAGTTAAAACACATCGATCTCAGAATGCTCGTGTTTAAAGGTGAAACAATGTTTTTAACATCCTACGAAACACAGAATATGTAGGGGCCGATAAAAAGACTGGGTATTTATGCCCAAGTTCTCACCCCATTGTATGGAATACAGTGGCACTTATAATTTAGTTTAGATAATGGTAGACTTGTATCATTTAAAGATCTAGTAAAATACTTGTGCTTTTCATAGTTGCAAACAATAGTTATGGGAGTTGACACAGATAATAAAGAGTTCCGAGTTTTATAGATAAACGTACATATCTGTTTAAAATAAAATCTGATATATTGTTAGAATACGCATAGAAGAGAAATAAAAAGCAACACAGGAAATTTTTTGGATTCCTTCGAACCACTTTTGAAGTTTAAAAATTCTGCCGAGATTTGAAGAAGTAGATCATCCCCAGAAAATAACACAGAAACAGAGAGAAAAATGTATCCAAGAATAGTAAAGGAAAAGTAAAATGTTAGTCAGATGGTAATGCAATCTAGAGATTATCCTCTGCTTTTTATTTAATTTAAACACACGTGCATCAATATGGTGGTCCCAAGTCATGTGTTATCATCAATCCTAAATATTTAAAGGATGTTACTATGGTAATAGGATTATTCCCATAAAAAAACATTAATGTGCCCAAACATGTTCTTTTTATTACAGTGATGAAACATCACATTTGTTTTATCAGTATTTACAGTTAATAAAGTCATGTCGTTCCATGCTTTTAAGTGCCTCATTAATGGAAGTTAGATGAGGAGTCCAATCCAAATTTGATGTTAAAAGGGTAATATCATCAGCATACAATATAACCTTGATAGATGAAACAGAGGGAAAAATCAAAGGAAGGTCATTTATATACAGATTAAATAACAAGGGGGGAAAGCACTGACCCTTGAGGAACCTAAATTTCGACTCAGGATAATAGAGGATATACCAAGGTAAGACAAGTAATATTTTCTATTCTGAAGAAATTCAGAGAGCCACACATGTGGGGGATCACGTATATTATAGCAAATTGGTAGAGGCGTCGACCATGACAGTCGAGGTTCCTGGTTCAAATTCAGGTCACAGAATTTTTCCATCCATTTTCTAATTAATATCATTTACAGAATTAAAAGTTAAAGGTATTAGAATATTAAAATCGATCATTAATTGTTTGAGTGAAAGGAAGTGAATAAAAAGTAGAGACAAAGGAACAAGCATTGGAAAAAGAAAAGAGGAATAAATTAACTTATAATTTAGATACAAAAATAAGATACAAAAAATACAATTCTATTTTGAAACTAATTCTACAAGTTATCGATTAACAGATTAAAAGTCACTAACATTGAAAGGCAATACAAGTTAATTTCAGATAGTTGAGTAATACGGTTTGTTAAATCTAATTTATCTGTGAGCTTTTTCAGAATTAGATCGGCTAATAAATGTAAAGAAGTTGACTCGGAAAAATATTTATGTATTCCTCTCTCAATGATAACCGAAATGGAATCGTCTGTAATAGTTTTTGCAGGCAAATCAAGTACAGTTTGACGGGTGGTTGGCTTTTTAATGTCAATGTCGGCATAGCTTTGTCTTCTTTCAAAGCCATATTTAAAATTATACAGGGTGTCCATAAAGTCTCTCTGCAGTGAAAACCAAAAGCAATAATCTAATAATAAATGGGAAAATATAGCACTTACTCACATTAAGAATGAACTATATTAAGTGGTGAGGGTATGCACAAGTTTACAGGAGATGTTGAAAGTGTCTTCCTTCCATGTGCAGTCGCCGGCCAGGTGGCAGAGAGGGCTAGGGCGTACGCTTTCTAGTTCTCGAGTCCGCCTGGCTGTGGGTTCGAATCCTGCCGTGGGCATGGATGTTTGTTTGTCCCGGGCTGCGTACAGATATAACTTGTGTAAAAGGCGCAAAATGACCTAAGTAGCCGATGCCTTAATTTCTAGAACCCCCCCCCCCCCCATGTGCAGGCACAAATCCACTCGTCTCCACTTGTTTCGATGGGAATCGTCATTTTCCACTGTGGAGAGACTTTATGGACATCCTGTATTAGACTGTGTTCAGGGAATTGAAATATTATGACAATATCCTACATATTCAGATTAACTACATATATATTGCCTCGTAGCATATTAATTAAGGAAAATATTCCCTGTTCTACTTTAAATTCGGGGAACAACTCACCCACATATTGCCTGGGCAGCCAATATCAGTTCTTCAATAATGATCTGAATGATTGGTGCATTTCAGCAAGAGAATAAAAAATTGCAATTCTAATCTTTAATAATTGGCCATTTTCTTAGATATTTTTTTTAAACAGTGAAGGAAGAATTATGTCCTACTAAAGCATTTCTTTTCTTTTCTTAATTCAAAAATTAATTCTGACTCTAAGGTAAGGGCTCGTTCATGTATTACGTCATCAAAAATTCGTTCATGTATTACCCTCCCCCCCTAACGTCATCAATTATCATTTCACCTCCTCTATTGATGACATCATCTGTAAATCTGCCCCCACTTAAAGAATAAAATAAACGTGTATTCAAAAAAATTTTATTAAAAAAAATGAAAACGGTTACATTTCATTCCATTCTTGTTCAAGCCACATCTGTATTATTTACAACAGAAATACGATGAATATTTTTCCACTGGAAGTGGTACATCGTAAAATTAAATTGTACTAATTAAATTGAAGTAAGGCACATAATTGCATGTTATAATTTCATGAAACAGTTATTACACTCCCATCAACTTCATAGTTGTCCACCTATTCAACATATTCTTGATTTAGTTCTTTGTTCAAGATGGTCATTAGCTCACTTTGCCTTTGTGCTGCAATTCTAACCGGTCTCTTCATTGGGCTTATATCTGTGGCCATCCGGTTATGGTTTTCAATGAGGTATGATACAATATAGTTTCTGTAATGGAACGTCTTGCATTTCAATCTTGCTTAAATCACACTGTTAAATAAGAGTGTGATTCTAATAGATTCATAATACTGTCCTTGCAAATTCTTTTCTATACCGTCCCTTGTATCGATGGACAAAATGCATCATAAGGTATTTGACGAAATTCAAATTCAGATTCCGCATGCAGTTTATGCCCAAACTAAGATGTTTAAAAATGGCGAAAACTTTCTCACTTGCTTTCCAGCTTCTGGAAGAGCTGCAGTTAATCTTCCTTTATTCATCACAACAGGCACAGGGTTGGGAAAAACTATGAGAGCCATGTCGCATGCTTTTCCTACAAAGCAAACTACAGCTTGTCTCAGGTTCATTTGAGAGTGACGTCACCGAAAAATGTCACTTATCAGACATAGTACACAACATTTGTTTCCTTCCACCGTTAATTTTTTTTTTTGTTTTAATTTCGTCAAATGACTTTTCTATTCGCCAATTTTTTTATTATTTCGAGGAGAAAAATATGAAATATGATTACAGACAGAAATTCGATCTTTTTTATACAGAAATTTATTCGAATTATTTCATCATGCGGAAGAACTGTAACCGCTTCATTCGTGATGTCACTCGCAACTAAATTTGAGACAGTGTATAGAAAGACAGGCCCTGAAACTCAAAAGTCATCTGACTATCTTAGAGCAACAATCTAGTCCTCATTGTTTCCAACAAATGAAAAAAATGTTGAATGCTATACACAGGCTTTCAACTGAAGGAACACGAAGCAACACAGGGTTCGCGCTTACTCGCAATTTACACGTCAAATGGGCATATTTGCTAAAAATTGACTTGTGAATTTTTGATCCGCGAGTCAAAATTGACTTGTTAAATTTTGAATATCATCGGCCATATCCATTTCTCCACGTTTTAGCCGCACTTCGTTTTGCATTAGCGATTTTGTTTAAATTTCTAATTAACTATAGCAGCAACTATAAAGATTGTGAATGCAAGTAAAAATATAGAATTTAAAAAGCATTTAAAATTTGACTCGCATTTTCTGAAATTTGACTCGCAGTTTTCAGGCTTGGGAGTCAAATTGACTCGTAAATTTTTTGTCCTAGCGCGAACCCTGCAACAAGTAGAAAATTTGTGGAACAGTCACACACCTAAAAACGGGTAAATACTAGAAAACATATAGCACATGTCATGTCATTCAGTGCTGCCACAGTGCAATTGTGGCTTTAGATATGTGAATGACAAAGAAAAAAACAGAAAGAAAGAAGATAAAATTAAAGGAAATTTATATTTTTGTCTGCTTTAAAATTCAAAGCTTGAATGAGTCATTCAAATAATTAATTGCCGATTAAATTTGTTTCATCATTTACAAATTGTCAGCCCTGTTTTGTTGATGCTGACGTCAGTGAAATCTACTACCCCCCTCCCCCTCATCATCAATTGTCAGCATTTTCACACCTCTACCCCCCCATCTAATGATGATGTAATACATGGATGAGCCCTAAGCTTAGTTTTAGAGTTCAAAACCTTCCAAATTTGATTGAATTGATGTTTTTTTTTCCTTCCAATTTTCATTAATAGAAATACTATTGCTAGAGGGTAAAATTTTCTTATTCTCAATTGATAATTTACATTATAGAAAATTTTTAAGTCTTGTGTAGTTTAAGTAAGAGACCAGCACCTTATACAGAATGACAATTATTGAGCTATATGAAATAAAACATCAAATTTTCAAAAACTACAGAGTTCAAAAATTTTATTCAAATGTTAAAAGTAACTACAGATATTCGGATTTAGTTTATGACATGTTCGACATCCTTACCATCAATGGCTATGATGTGGCACAGACGAAGAGCAAAATTCTGCAAAACTCGCTGAAGGGTTGTGACATCAATGCTTTCGATGACCTGAATGGCTGTTTTGAGCTCAGCGATGGTTTTGGGGTTATTTGCGTTAACTTTGTCTTTAATATTGCCCTACAAAAATGAGTTACAAGGGTTGAGATCAGGAGAATATGGTGGCCAAGCGATTCCCATTCCAGAGGTCTCTGGGTGCCCCAAAGCCAGAATGCACTCTCCAAAGTGCTCTTCCAGGACTTCAAACACTATTGATCCGATGGGGTTGTGTTCGTCCTGGATGAACCACATCTTTTCGAAACCTGTATCACTTTAGGTAATAAGGATGAGATCATTTTCTAAAATTTTAACATTGTTCAGTAGTCACCGTGCCTTCAATGAATATCGCACCGATTATTCCCGAATTGATATTGCACATCAAACAGTTACCAGTTTGGGGCAGAGAGATTTCTCGATCGCGAAATGGGGATTTTCAGTCCCCCAAATGCAGCAATTCTGTTTACTGACATACCCATCCAAATAAAAGTGGGCTTTGTCGCTAAACCAAACCATATTAAAAAAAAACAAAACCAACATGCACTGCATTCAACCGCCAAGTTTTAACTGAATCTCACCAATTGTTCAAAAGTAATCAAGTTTATATTTCATATAGCTCAATAATTGTCACCCTGTATGTACTGTACATAAATCATAAACGATGCTGAAAAACTATCCTAGCCAGGCATGCCTGGATCTCTATTTAGATGACTAATGAAGCAAAGCAAGTCGACTGTACTAGTTAAGGAATTCCAGAAGTTTGTATAAATGGTATAAGAAGAACAATGCAATTTTTTATTCTCTTGCGGAAATGCAGCAATCACTCGGATCATTACTGAAGAACTGATATTGATGTCATCCATATACTCTAGCATTGAAACAGGAATGGTGTTGCAGGGTTCTCCCCAGGCCCTTTTTAACGGGCGTGCCGCCCGGCTGAAGAATACACGAAAAACTGCACAACACTGCATAATATTTTATTTGTTTTTATTTTTAATTTTTGTCCGCCCGGTTATTTTAGCTTACCGCCCACCTGATAAAATTTTCTGGGGAGAACACTGGTGTTGTGTAATAATCCAAAGACCCAATACCCACTTGACAAATTGCATAATCAGACCTTAAAAAAGTTAACTGCCATGATTGTGATTGAACCTTTTAAACTAGTCCTCTAAAATCTGGAGGAATAGATTTTCCATACACGAATAGACATGACTATCACCTGGAATTTGCAGCTATATAAACCATGCTTAAATGCATTACAATGGCAACTTGGCAATGAAGTCGATGCAAGAATCTTTACTTGATAAAGTATTCAATTGTTTTTTTTTTATGAAATAATTGAAATTCAACAGGTTTAAAAAAAAAAAAAAAAAAAAAAAAAAAAAAAAAAAAATCGGTGTAATTTATTAGACTTTTTATGGTATTCAAATGTTGTTTATCATTAAAATCACTGAAAAATAACGACAATATTCACAGTACTTGAGAGTTTGCAATTGTTTGTCACTACCCTTGATAAGACAACAATACTTTATATAAAAATCAGAAAAAATAAAACTTATTTTTAAATTCACCAAGATTTTTGTCTGCGGGCAGCGCCTGTGCACGCGGGTAATCTTCTTTCCCCTCCTATTGCACATTATGTTGATCAGTTCCTTAAAGTCGAGTTGCTAATTATCAGTTCGACATTGTAAAAGAATTCAAAATACAAGGCAGTCTACCATTTTATTTCCTTCGTTTTAATGTGACAATTTTCTCGATGTCAGGTAGAACTGTATT
>JAHWFO010036886.1:4827025-4922097 GCA_023313115.1 Rhysida immarginata
CGATAGGACACGATTACGTATTAAGCATTTCGAATCAGATATGTGAACAATGAAAAAAAAAACATTCTCCCACTCAGGTTTAAATATACTAGTTCAGTGATTTTATGCTTTTTCGAAACGTGCGCCATGTTATGCGAGACGAAAAACAAGCAAGTATCACTAACAAAAGAAATAATCCCTCATTTAATGCAATCGCCCCCTAAAGACTGGCAACACTGCATTGAAAAAACTATACCCACTCCCCTCCTGAGTTTTGGATATCTCCTCGGCTTTGCCCGTGAGCTTTGCCCACAAGCATTTTATGTTGTACGCGGGCGACGTGCACGATTTGGACGGTCCTGCTTTAGCTCAATATTTCATAAAGGTTTGGAAAATCTTAACGATCGTCTTCCGGAGCCACAATGGTTCATACATTGTGCAACCTTGAATGAACTGCGCCACTCCATTGTGTGGTCGACAATTCCAAGACGACGACGAGGTCATTTTCGAAGTGGAACATTTTTTGAATGGATAAAATGCAAACTTCTATGACACGGGACTACACCAACTGATCCATCAGTGGGAGAAGTGTGTGGCTGTGATGGAGCATATGTGGAAAAAGACTAATCTCACCCTACGTGCCAGAGATTGTACAAGTCTTCTTTTGTGCCAATGGCACAAATTTTTATGACCTACCCTTATATGCAATCCTAGTATCACTGTACTTTAGCTACTGTAGCTTCTCTCAATGCAATTACCAAGAAAACACCAGTAAAATAAAACACTGTATAATGGAATAATCTGGAAAAAAAAGGGTAAGGACCTCTAAACTGCAATATATGAACAAGCTGTGAAATATTGTGTACAGGGTGTTTATGAATTCCATTGCCATACTTGGAGAGGTGGTAGGAAAAGTCAAAACAACAAGTATTCCGAATACCATTTTCCCCACAAAAACTTTGTAAACGAGTTAAAAAGGTGTAAAGATCCCGACCAACCCCTGTGAATGCTGCACTGCACGGCACCCGCACAGCTGCATGCAAAGCAGGAAACTAGCAAGGAAAGCACTAATTGGTGAATCATAACATGCAGCTCCGGACAATTTATTTGTTCAAATGCATAAACTGTTATTACAATGTTACATTGAACAATTACAGCAATCGTTCGAAGTGGTGACTCTGGGCTGTGATGTAGGACGTGCATCTCCGTTGCATGTTCTGTCGCACTCTCTCAAACACTTCTGGTCTTTGTTGACCTCTCTGCAGGCGTCAAAGATTCTTGCTCTCAGCTCGTTAACACTGGCTACTGGAGTAACATAAACCAGGCTTTTCAAATGATCCCATAAGAAAAAGTCCAACGGCATTAAAACCGGTGATTTTGGTGGCCAGTTAATGGGGCCACCTCTACCTATCCAACATTGAGAGAAAATTTGATCGAGAAACTCACACATGGCCCGGGTAAAATGTGCTGGGATATCTTCCACCAGTCCAGGCAGGATATCTTAAAGAAACGTGAGGTAATGCTCTCCATTCAGGTTTGTAGGTAGTACATGCGGTCCGATAATCTGGTCAGGTAGAATTCCAGCCCAAATGTTGACATGAAAGTGTTCCTGATGCCTGGAGATGTATGTGGCATGAGGGTTATTTTCGTCCCAACTATGGCTGTTGAGATAATTGAACATGCCCTCCTTGGTGAATCATGCTTCATCCGAAAATAACACAAGTGTGCCGAATGCTGGACTGTTAGTAACACTCTGAAGATACCATTCAGAAAATTCCACGCATGATACGTAGTCTCCATGTCACAAAGCCTGAACCATCTGTTTGTGATAAGGATGTTGTTGGTGCTCATGTAAAATGTTCCATGTAGTCGTGTATTTGATGCCCATATCATGTGCAACTGCATGTGTGCTTGTGGATGGGTTATCTGCAAATCTTTGCAGCACGTCCTCTTCGACATGTCGTGTTCGCACAGTCCTTGGAGAACCAGCGTCATGCCTGCTGGATAGAAATTGTCCCGTTTCCTATAAGTGCCGGCCAATCGTCACAAATGTACACAACAAGGATGTCATCTATGAGGGAACCTCTTGCGGTAGAGCCTTGCAGCTTCTCGTGCATTGCCATGAGCCAGGCCGTACGACAGATGCATGTCTGCCATCTCTCCATACGTGAACTTATTCTTGTTGAGATCTTTGCAGGTGTAAAGCTTCTGCTTGTACGTACTTCACGGACTCTGCCTGGTCACCCTTGATGAGGAATGTGGTCACCCGTGCATTCTGATTCACCAATTAGTGCTTTCGTTGCTAATTTCCTGCTTTGCATGCCGCTCTGCAGGTGCTGCGCAGTGCAGCATTCACAGGGTTTGGTCGGAATCTTTACACCTTTTTAACTCGTTTATAATGTTTTGTTGGAAAAATGGTATTCTGAATAGTTTTTAGCTTTGACCTTCCCTACCACCACCCCTAGTCTGGCAATGGAATTCATAAACACCCTGTATATTTCATGTCTTGTTCTTCCTTTGGGTTTAGAAGTTTCCCCTTTCTTTTCAAAGTTTCAATATTTCTTCTTCTTCTTCTTCTTCACAGCCTTCACCTCCTAGAGATACGGAGGCTAGCTGATGGATATCACAGGTGAGGTAAATTAGTTAGTGTCCATGACTATCATGAGTGCAGAGGTCCTAGAATCCTCCCCAATAATCCAGAACCGCACAAAAAACACATTAACAGCCTGATAACGGAGCGCTTTTGAGTATGGTTCATAGGTGAAGCCAAGTTTCAATATTTAAAAACAGAAAACTGATAGGAAGTGCTTGAAAGAATACTATTCTTAGAATAGTAATCAATTACAGACTTAAAGTAATGAGCCCTGAGTCTTGCAAAGTCAGCAACTGCGAGAATATATAAAGAAAAGCTAGTTGTAGAGCTCCTCCCATCCAAGCAGTTGGCAGTTATCTTCAAGAAAGATTATAAACCTCACGGTCATAACTAGGACTTGGATGTTAAGTGATTAAAATGCGCAAGTTTATATAAACACAGAACCAATCAGAATTTGCAGTCATCCAATAACACGTGCTTTGTTGTTTGTGTTTAATGAAACCAATAAGAATTAATGGAATTATTGCATGATACGTGCTTAGATAACCACATGACTAATGAAAAATTCTTTCCTCAGTTCGTTTCCTTTTGTTTCAATAAACATCTCAAATAATTAGTTTTATGGGAATGAATTTCGTAATTTTAGAGACAAAAAATATACATTATCCAGGATTTGAGAGATAAACATTATATATTATTGGATTTACATAGAAATAGCTTTCAAGGGATCAGGACCAAGAGGAAAATATATGTGCAGGGCGACCCAAACTTACCCAGCATATTTGTTTAGGAACATGGTATGGTTCAAATGGAACAAAAAATGTCCTATAAACATTACATCTAGTTTCGAAGGTGTGTGAGATATGGACATTTTTCTATTTTCTTTTATTTAAGAGTCTTTTCCTAGAAAAAAAAAACCGTAGGTTTACCTATTTATTCTTAAATGTACTCTTCCTGTTTTGCATATGCCAAACAGGAAGAGGAATCGTCGTACTTGTAACATGTGTGAAAGGTATTTTATTGACTTGGCAGTTGATTTGAGCAGTTGCTCACATTGTGCAACACAACGTCGAAGTTCATTATGCCGTTTGTTTTCCCAAATGAAGAATATGCGGACATTCATTTTTACTATGGGCTTGCTGTTGGTAACGCTGCAAAAGCCAGCAGGTTGTACGCGGATGCATTTCCTCATAGGTGCTATTCACATCGGGAGGGGTTTTCGAGGGTACACCAAGTTCTAAGGGAGACAAGATCGTTCAGACGTATTCTTATTCCTTGTATCATTTTAGTTTTGTTTTGTAGTTCAATGTGATGTTCTGTCAGTATGCATAATAAACGTGATCTGCACTCTCAAGTGCTTTATTTATTTGCTTTAACAACTCTATAAGTAAATAGACAAACGTCGATATCTCATACACGATTGAAACTAGATGTAATATATATATAGGTCATTTTTTGTTCCATTTGAACCAACAATGTTCCTACACATAACATTTCTTGTTTATTTCTTTAAATGGATTTTGATATAGGTTAATAAAAACTTCACAAATACCCACCCTTATTGCAAAGATTTTGACAATTTCATTTAAGGTCACTGGAACAAAGATTTTATTGATCCTTTTAAACTTCAGATAGAAAATCATTAAAACGAAAATCCTAACCCTCAAAAAGAAAACAAAATTTAAAAACACTCCCACTGCTTTGTTCCTAAAGAGATAAATTATTACACAAGAAATTTAATGTGAACATAAAATATATTAGGAATCTGTTCTAGAATGACAGACTGTTTCTAGAAAAATATTACAACAGCAATTTTGCTCCAGAAATATGACCAGTTAAAATTCTTGTTACTTTCTTTTGTCTGAGATTATGGAACAGATTGAAAAAAGAAGACTGGAAAAAAAGCACAGCAAAACTTCAAGAGGTCACCTCTTGTATGTCCACGTTTCCTTGCAGCCATTACTTTTTGGGAATCATTAAATTTTTAATTCTGAGCCTTTCTATTTCTCAGAGCCAATTATCCTTCAACCAGGATGCAATTGCCCATTTTCATTATATGTGTAAGTAAATAAAGTTGTTAATTGGCTGTATCTTGTATTTGGCTAAAACAGATATCACCGAAGGAGAAAATTTTCTTAAAAGACCACCTCTCCAAGCAACCAAATTTTTTGGCATCAAGGATGGTTTGTTTGCACTGTTTTACTGTTTATATGGACTAAAATTTAAATTATTAAAAAAGAAGTTATACCCATCAATAAATAATAATCCTGTGTTAATTTCTTGATCAGATTAGTCCAACTAAATATTCACAGATATCTTTCTCTGAGATCAGAGATAGTGACAACCAGAATACATGTACATGTATTTTCAAACTTCTTTATCAATCACAAGAGCAGTCTCAGACCGTTTCTTCTCATTCAAAATAAATTTTAAGCAAGTGCACACACTAACATTCACCACATTCAAAGGAGTTAAAAGTTATAAACAATTCAAATGATTTATTCAAGATGAAAAGTGATAATATTACAAAGGATGGTATCTAATTTTGGAAACATATACTGAACTTGAAATGAAACCTTAAAATAAGGCAACTATATGGTATGCACACTGCACAATTTTAAATGAATATTTAATTGCTACTCCATTATATCCATCCCCATAATATCAATTTTACCTATTGCCTATGCCAATATCATCCGTGGTAAGCTTAAGATGGGATTGAAAGACAACAGACCACTAAAAATTATGAAATGGAACTTTTAGGGATAGATAATTAGAAATATGGAATAAAAATTCAGATGTTCACTAGACACATTTTAGTTTCTATATTTGTATAGTGTTTTATACAGTTTCTAAATTTGATACCTGCTTTGAGTATTTAACTGTACAATTACAAATATGAATTGTTATTGAATTATATTTGAAAAATAATAAAATTAACAGATTTCAACTATTTTTTTTAGACAAATAATCACTAAAAATAACAGTTTGACCAAATATTTTCACATACTGACAGTTAATTTCCATGTAATGGTTTTCAACTCTACATAAATTTATGTATTCCAATCCAATACCTATTGAAGGACTGTAATCATAGCAGTATCACAATTTTACTCCTAAATGTCTATTGTATATTTCTTTCTTATATAAAAGGAAAGAAAAGGCCTTAATATAAGTATAAATGATGCCCATATCAGGCAAGTCATTTTTTTTGTATTAGTAATATTAAGAAAAGAAGTAAACGATCTTATTTTTAATTTGCTTAATCTTATATCTTAAGTTTTCATTAAAAAGCTAAACATTAAAATATTACATAACATTGTTGCATGAACGTAAATAAAACAGTAAATGTAAACATATTTTGTTCTCTTTTTGTTACCGTACCTGTACTTTTTCATCATAGGAAATAAAATGAGAAGAGGTAGCATCAGTAAACGATAGCAAATATGGAATGTTCCTTTGGGAGATATAGCGCATGGCTCCAAGTATACAGCAAACCATATATTGCATGATGACAGGGGAATTTTGCTCAACTGGCTGAAAATCTCTCCCTTCCATACACAAAGGTTACATGGTAAATGCAATACTACAGTCTTCCTCCTGCTTACCATCAGTTATCGTTGGCCTGCAAACGAAAAAGCCACCCATCACTCTTTCAATGACAATTCGCAACTATTTTTTTTTATTAACAAAATAACAATGCTCGTTCGTGTCAATGATTAGGAGAAGAGAATCGGTTTAGAATTGAACTTTCATTAAAAGTAATAATTTTAATAAGTTTTAATTCTCTTTTACCTAAAACAAATCAAGTGATCATTTTGCACCGCCATTTCCAAGTTTCGTTCAATTATCGTTCAAGTTACATTTATTAAGTTATCATGTCTTAGGTTTAACATCCATCGAAAATAAAAACGCCGCTACAAGAAAAGAATTTATTCGATGAAATAAAGAGTTGCATTCATCTCTTGATAGATCTTCTGTTACAATGTAGCCAATACCCATCTGGAAATGCTACACATTTTCGAACAAGAAGAGTAGCACCATCTATTAGCAAAAGGCAAAAACAAAGAATGGCGGCGGCCGCAGAATATTTTGAAAACGATGTTGTCCTGCTAATTAAGAAAATCACCGACTTAGAGGTAAAGTAAATTACTTAGCGTGCTTCTTTATATTTGTTCCTATACGAATCAAAACGATATACATTATTTTAAGGACCTATTTTCTTAAAACAATCAACAGACAGTAGTGACCGTATTTAAGTGTTGTTGTTTTTTCATTATCGTGTTTACTTTTATTTTTCAACAAACTCAATACTCAGTAAAAATCGTATAGGCAAATACACCAAATTTATTGTACTGAACTATATAGTTGACGTAAATGCTTCACTTACATTCTGTATGTAAAATATTTCGAAAAATACATCGAACACTGCTGCTTGTTCAGTTGTCATACTCTGTAACGCAGTTGAAATGCTCCTCGAGGTGCATCCTGCAGGAAAGCCACCTTAATTCGAATTCGAAATAACAAGACCACATAGTCATTGATTAGACCATACTATTTTACAATCCTCCACTTAATTATTATCCTAATTTTTATTAACCCAGCAATTTTTTTTTCACTGTAGAACACACCTTTTTAATATATAAAATTACTTAAAAAGTTTGAAAAAAAACTGGCTAGAATTTGAAGATGCATTGTTACTATTAGAATATTATTAATATAATTAAGCTATTATGTTTAAATAACAAAAATTGAGACAGTTGAACTATATAATCAAATCTTGTCAAATACACAGAACAAATTGCTACATAAACCTAATATCACATATGACATAATAAACCATTAATGAATGACATAATCAAGTAACCGAAAGGTTAAAGGTTAAATGGTCATCATACATAGCCCATTGGAGATGGCATAATTTGTAATTATGTATTGCAACTTGTAAAAGCTCTTTTTTTTTTTTTATTTTTTTTTTTATTTTTTTTTTTATTTGTTGACATTCTTAAGATGATAACCACAATATAGGCTTATTGTTGAAATGAAGTGAGCATCTATTGTTGACATTCTTAAGATGATAACCACCCTTTTGTTCATACTTTTTATCCACTACTATCTCGCCATAGAATTTATGCCCCATGAATTTTGTGATGATAACTGCTGCTCTTTGTTTGTGACACATACAAGGAGTAATGCAACACACCTTTTTCTTTGGCCAACTGATAATAGAAGAATGGGTATGTTCATAGACTATGTGGTCAATTTTTTGTGTGTGTGCGTATGGGGTGGAGGGGGGGGGGGGCAGGATTTGACCACTTATGACCACAAAATCCATGTGGCCAAACTTTAAAATCATTCAAATTCTGCATTTTAATATTTTTTAGGGGGAGGGTTCTAATTTCTCTGAACACATAATTCTTAGGGAAAGAGGTTCAATATTACCACTGATGACTTAAGGGGGAAGGGGATAAAAATGTGAAAAAAGTAACCACGTGGTTATGAACTGTCCCAAAGTTGTATTTTGTTTTCAGTGTCTTTCAAACTTCCTGCACTGTTGCAAATTATTTCATCAGTTGTCACTGGATGATAGTACTGCAGCTACTTCAAAATAGTCTGCGAGTGAAGAGAGAGCAGACAGCATTTACTGAATTTCTGATGGCAGAAAAGGAGATTGTAACAAATATTCGCAAATTCTTATGGAATATCTATGGAGACATGGCAGTTGATGACATTTTGAGTTGTTGGGTGTAGCATCTGTCATTGTGAGAAGAAGGCCAAGTCAATCTGTTTGATCTCCCGCACTCAACCATTTGCGCATAAAGTGACTTCTGTAAGGAAGCAGCATGCAGACAACCGTATTCATGAAGACACCGAATCTCAACCAAACAACTCGCTGGTTAACTTGGCATTACTGTTATAACAACACAATTAGCTGTGAGTTAGGGTGTTCAAAACGTTTGTGCTCATTTAAAATTCATTGGGCCATAAACTGCAATAAATGATTATCTATGCTGAATTGATGGTGACTGGTTTCTTTTAAGCATTGCAACAGGAGATGAAACATGGGCTCATCATTTCAAGCCCGAGACAAAGCAACAATCCACTAAGTGGCGTCACCCAGCTTCTCTTCAGAAGATAAAAATTCATTGCAGCACCCTTAGCTTTAAAGTCAAGGTTATAATGTTCTTGGATTCTGAAGGGGTTCTTCTGATCAACATATTCCCTGATGGTGAAATGTCAACTCGGAAGCATATGTTAAGACTTTTCAAAAATTGAAAAAACAATTCCCATATGTTTGTCGCCACAATGACTGAGCAAACTTTTCCTCCATGACAATTCAAGGCCATACACACACCCAAAAGGAGACCAGAAAATTTTGATGGACTGTTCTTTCTCACCTTGCTTATAGCTCGGGCCTTGTACTTTCTGGCTCTTATCTCTTTGGACCTCTGAAGAAAGTAATTCATGGGAAAAGAGAAACAGCAATAATTAGTAAGTTATTGTTAAAGTAAGACATTGGCTTTGACACAGATCAGAAATATGGTTTTGTAGGCATACATGCTGTGGCATCAGCCCGTAGACTTGAAAGGAGATTGTTAAAAAAAAATAGGCTTTTGCAGCCAAAAAAAGTGGAAAACTAGCCAAAACCATTGGCAGAAATAACCTAGTTATTTAAGTTTCTGATCTTTAATATCCAGTTTATCTCTGGGTGTTCATTACAAAAGATCTCAGTTTAAAGAAAACATGGTTATTTAACCTAGATAAAAAAGTGATAAAAACATCATAACTGAGACAAATGAGTCATAACCGTGATACAGGTAACCACAAAAATTCTTGCCTTTTTTATGTTGCCATAAAAGGAAGTGATAGAAGATATGCAAATGAGTGTACAGTATGGTCCAAAATCTGTCAGGGGGGGTGGGGAGCAGGAAGGTTAGCCTGTATAAATATAGGGCTGTTGGACATTCACATCAATCGCATCTTGTGGAGAAGTAAAGACAAATGGAGGTATCGAAGAAGATGGTTAGGTGTTGTTTGCTTTATGACTTCAAGGTGGGCTTGTCAGCAGCAGTATCAAGTCGCCGAATGTGTCTTGCATTTGTGGATGATGCTGTGAATGAACGCACCGCAAGGCATTGGTTCCAGAAATTCAGAACGGAAGAATTTGCCATTTCTGATGAACCCCGCAGTGGTCGACCGTAAGCCTTAGATGACCAGGCCCTGAAAACGGCCATAGAGGAGGACAGCCGTTTAACGTGGTGAACTTGCCAGACTGCATCAGGTTTCTGATGAAACAGTTAGACGTTACCTGCACAGCCTAGGAAAGACGTACAAGTTGAACAAATGGGTACCCCACACGTCGGAATCCAATAAGAATCAACAAGTGACAGCCTGCATGTCGTTGCTTTGTCGACATCATAATACACCCATATTTAATCGAATACTTACCAGTGACGAAAAATGGGTCCTGTATGACACTCCTAAGCGTTCCAAACATTGGTTGTCACCCTGGGATAGTGTGCCTCATGCCTCAAAGCCACCTCTACACCCACGCAAGATCATGCTCTGTGTCTGGTGGATTAGACTCCTAATGGTTCACTATAAGCTGCTATCAACTGGCCAAACCATCATTGGGGATCTGTACTCCCAGCAGTTGGAATGTATGCAACAGGCATTGCAGCAGAAGGAGCCAGCATTGGTGAATCGCAAGGGGGTACTCTTCCTTCATAACAATGCCCAGCCACATGTGGTGCGGGTGGCCAGGGAAACCATAGAGCGGCTTGGCTGGGAAACACTGTGTCATCCAACTTACTCACCAGATCTTGCTTCAACGGATTATCACCTATTCCATTCTCTGGACAACCATCTTCGTGGAAAATCCTACACCAATGATACAGACCTACGAAAGGCACTCATGGACTTCTTTGCATCCAAGACCAGCAAATTTTACAGCCAGGAAATTGATCAACTGGAGACACTTTGCCAGAAAATGCTAGATACCAATGGGGATTACTTTGGGGATTAGCAAAACAGTACTTTTTGTGTACATCATTTTGTTTTCCGGAATTAAAAACTGCAAGAACTTTTGTGGTTACCTGGTATTTTCATCTTCGTTTAAAATTTTTATAATAATTAATTGTAACAGCAATGACAGCAGATTCCCTCACTTCACTCACAGATACACATTTTGCTGAGACCCTATTTTGTTTTGTGTTTAGAAACAAATATAGATAAAGAATCATAAATTCATCGCTGGGCCGCTTGCATATTATGGGTGAGCATATTATGGGTGACCCGAAGAACGTGTTTAGAAAAACATGTTTTATCATCATTGAAAACATCGTAAGCTGCGGCCAACGGCCCATTCTCCCGTCAACATCGATCAAAGGCATTATGAAGTCACAAAATGGACAATATGACAAGGTTGATCAATGCCACCTAAAAAACAAAGCCTGCTGACTGCGTCATCAAATCTGGGCTGGCAATCCAACTTTCATTGTTCACAACAAACGAAAAATCACAGATTATAACTGGTGCTTTTTCGTTTGTTGTAAACAATGAAAGTTGGATTGTCGGCCCAGATTTGATGACGCTAGTCAGCAGGCTTTGTTTTTAAGGTGGCGATGGGCTGACGCGAGAACCTGAAAAACGACATCATAGTAAACTAGTTTTTTTTTCCTCTGCAGTGGACACAAAAAAATGTATATTTGGCAGTGGATGCATAGCATTGGTGATATTATTAAAACTTACGTAAATCTAACCTACTTTGAGAAATAGAATGTATTGTATTGAACAACCCTCATTCATTAATATCACTGTTGTATAAAATAGTAATGAATTAGAAGTGTATTTCATTATTTAAATTAATTTGAATTGAAAATTAATTCTGTAGGAGAATGAAGAAAATTTCAAGCTTTATTATCAGTATGTTATGACAGAATTCCGTTTCAACCGTTTCTTGGATGTGAGTCGATATGAAGTTCAAAGAGTTATTGATGGGTAAATTTTGTTCTCTTTTAGACTATAAAAGTCACTAATAAAAGTTAAGTTTAACTTATTTGTTTAAGTAATTAAAAAAGAAATCTATTAAAATTTAATTAACTGTATTAAATCCTCCGCATTTTTTTCCTTAGAATATATGAAAAACTGACTGTCCATTCTCAAACTGTCAAGGCGAAAGCATTTTTGGAGCTTACAAATAAATTTATCAACAGTGAAATTATAAAGAAACACCCACAGGTAATAATCTTTATAAATATTTTTCTTAAAATATTATCACCCACATGTTAAGTTATTAGCTCTTAAAATAGGTAGTTACCATAAATTATTAGACTTTCTAATGTTAGATGACAGGTGATAATTTACAGTAGCAATTATATGGCCAGTGAATAATAGCATAGTAGAGATCGTGACTTGTGATCTCAGAGTGTGAGAAGCTTTTGGGGGGATGGAAAATGCTCACCTAGTGATGAAATGTGAAACATTTTGGTAGGAAAGGACACTTCCTTTAAATTCTTCTCATGCATATAAACTCTCTTCTTTACCACTAAAATGTTTGTGTTTATCACAGTTGATGGCTTGGGTAGCAGCCTCGATTAACCCCTATCCAGAATATACTCTGGTATAGTTTGGGCTAGTCCAGAATAATCCCTGGGGGCTGATTATTAGGGGTTGGGCCAAATCCGTCCAGTCGACTGAGTGACAAAACGATATTGGGACAAAGTGAATCTGACCATCTGAATGGATGGATGGATGGATGGATGGATTTTCAGCCTGCATCTCCGCTTTTATCCAGGAGACTAGCTGTTTGGGATGAAAGGATGATGGTGAAATAGACAAACACAAACATCCATGCCCTCAGCAGGATTCGAACCCGCGACTCGCTGGTTATGAGAGCGACAAGATTTGCGCCATCTGAATGAAAGAGTATGAACATGACCACCTGAATGTTATAAAAGTTGCTTTATGATGAAATGACTAGAAACCTTTTATGATATAGAAAACACAGTACAGTATTTGCTATTAATCGTAACAGGGGTATATTCTGGCCTAGAGGGGTATAGTTTTGACTAGTCCACTTTGTACAGCGTGTTGCAGATAACTACAGGGCAGTATAATGGGAAGCCTACCCGCTCGATTGCAGGGGCTGGATCAACATCAAATGATAATTGAGTAATTTTATCAAAAACATGACAGTTTTGACGTTCACCCCCCCCCCTCCCTGATTGAGGAAACTGCTGGCTGCTGCAGGCCACCTTCATCTCCCTTCATTCTGTCAATCTCGAACGAGCCGGTCCCTGCGGTCGAGCGGCTAGGCTTCCCGTTATACTGCTCTGTAGTTATCTACAACACCCTGTACATATAGGTATAACTGGCCTAGTCTAAGTGATCATATCACTAAACCATACTGATCAGTGCTTGATCACATAATTGTATGTCTGCACGTATTCAAATAAACAGTCTAGCCTAAAATATCCCGAGTATACTCTGGCTGGGGGATATATTCTGGGCTGTTACACCGCACTATCATTTTTTTTCCTCCTAGTTATTAGATGAGATTGATTCTCCCTTGCAAACAAAAATACATTATAATAAGAAAGGCAGGTTAACCATAAAATACTCATAAAATATAATGATTTTCTTTGAGCATATGAAATGCTTCATAAAAATGGAAACAACAGTTAAACTTAGTACAGTGCTCTCTCTGCATAATGGCACTCTACATAACTGCAAATTTATAACGGCAACTCCATATGACAAAGTCTTTTTTCTGGTAAGTTTGTATGGTTTCAGTTGTAAAACATTGATGTTATATGCACAAAAGAGTTGGCTGTGGTATTCTAGCCTCATGAGATACTTTTTGCATTGATATCTTAGGGAGAGCTCTGAGTTGTTCTACAGTAGCATCAGAAACTTGCAGATGATCTGATTTTTCTTGTTGTATAGAATAACCAGTCGCAACAAACATTTAGTGCCAAGAGTAAAGGTAGATCTACTTGTTGGGTTCTTATCAAATTTATGAAAATTATGTTAAACTGTAGAAGCCAAGCTAGTTTTGTGAAAGCAAAACACACAACAAGTCCATTCCGCACCATTGAAATTCGTTTTGAATCGCAATGGCACTAGTACTGCATTTAGTTTTGTGGCACCATGTGAATCATATTTGCAGCATTGTGTTTTGCTCTAATAAGGTACCTCAATTGACTCTGTATGTTATCTGAATCAATTTCTATTTGCTTTTATAGTTATAAAGTGCTTTATGAATCATCTTGTATTTAATACACATAATTGAAGTTAATCTTAAAGGCAATGCAACTAACAAAGCAACTGACTTCAAATTATACAAAATCAATTATTATTCTTTTCTGTATTAAGAAAATGAGGCAAATCTTTCTAAAAGACATATTAAAAAACCTTATTTTAAATTCTTACTTGATTTCTTGTTTAAGTTAATTTTTTTCTTAAATTTTTTATTTCATTTCTTACACAAAACTTCCTGTTTATCTTCTCCTTGGTATTCTCTTGTTTGTCTTGTGTTATATCAAAACCTTTTAGTTGCAATGTAAAATGGTTGACTGTAGTGTATTAGTTAAAAAAGAAGCCTTAAAAAATTATTAAATTTCATAGAAGTTTTTAACATAGTACATGGTGAACTGCACAATAATGCCATTAAAAAAAAAAAAAAGAAGATAAATAGTGTTTGCAACTGAGAAAATTAGTTCTTAATTAATTGAGTATTGAAGCAGTTAAAATTGAATGATTTGACCTCGACTTCTCCTTGAGACACTGCTTCAAAACAGGGTGCAGAAGCAGCACCTACAACAAATTTCTGGTTTCAACTGGATGTATAGTGTCTGCACATTTCAAGGCACATCTGATTGAAAAAGGAAGTTTGCTACAGGTGTTGTTTCATATACTACAAACATGATTAAGTTTTCTTTGGAATACCTTCTACTTTCTCTTAAGAGATCACCTCTTTGATGCGACCTGTTTACAAATTCCTCTTGATTGGTCGCATAAGGGAAGTTTCACTATAATATGAATGACTGGACCAAAGGTTTAACCTTGACCAGGCTAAAAACAATTTAAATCTGATTTTTAACTCGTTATTTTTCATTTTTATAATAAATTTTTCATTACTTAAGAAATAAACTGTTTAGTAAATCTGTATTTATGTATTCATAATATGAAAAAAATTCATACGCATGAAAGCACCTGTTCAACCGGTTGTTAACTACAAAACCCCTAGCTTTTTTTTAATTTATTTTTATTTATTTATTTATTTATTTATTTATTTATTTATTTATTTATTTATTTATTTATTTATTTATTTATTTATTACAAAAGCCACAACGACAAAGTCAACAATATGGCATCTGTATCTGTCAAAATGTGGAAAAAAACTTTGAAGTGATGCAATTTAAATTGTTGAAACTGTGAGGCAGTTTTGCGTGAAAGAAAAGGAAGCAGGAGTCCCCATTATTCCTGTCACCAAACGTTCGCAAAAGAATAGAGGAAGCCACTGGTGTTATGAGCAAAGATTATACACCAAATAAGCCTGAAGGCAGCATCTTTACCGAAGATTGTTACTCCAGGGAAAAATAAGACCAAGAGCGGCAACTATTACTAATCTGGATTTACAATCTGTATTTATCAATGTTATTGTTTGGAGAACTGCTCACAATTGAAAAAATACAAAAATATTTACATGATTAGAATGGATTCGAGGATAGCAAGAAATCATTGCGCAAAATTTTGAAGAAGCTCTGCTTCAAATTTCGAAGAAATAATGGCAGGAAGCTTTTATTTGAAAGAACTGACATTGTCGCCAAAAGATATGGATTTTTAAGAAATGTGAAAAAGCTACAAGGCAAAGAAAATTTTATGTCTTTAGATGAAACTTGGATTAATGAACATTACAGAGTATCAAAATCAAGGCAAGATGATTCATTATCATATTCATTCAAACCAAAATTGGCAAAGGAAGATGGTTGATAATTCTGCATGCTATCGTTTGTCTCAAAAAGTGGTACTGCAGGTTATCACGATAAAATGAATGCTTCTATGTTTAAAAAGTGGTTCAGCACCAGCTTCTTCCCAATATTCCAGCAAACTCCATTACTGTTATGGACAATGCAACATACCATTCAATCTAGATGGATAAAATGCCAAACTCCAGCAACCACAAAGGTGACATGCTGCAATGGTTGCATAAAAACAACATTGACTGTAATGAAAACATACTAAAACCAGAATTGTACAAGTTAATAAAGAAGCATAAACCAAGCAATATGAAATATGAAATCGACAGTCTGGCTGAGCAACATGGTCACAAATTCTTAGATTGCCACCTTATTACTGCAAACTGAATGCAATAGAACTAATATGGGCTCAGATAAAACACAGTGTCACAATACGACGTGTCACAACTTTTAAGATGTCGGGCATTGAAATCTGTTTTAATGAAGCAATTTTATCTGTAACCCCTGATAAAGTGGAAAAGTTGTGTAGATCATGTAAATAAACTCATTGATGAATGGTGAGTCTGAGATGTATTAGTGGATGAAACTGTTGAACAGTTAACAATCAATGAGGACGAAAGTTCATCATAGTCAGAAGAATCATCCGGCTCAGACTCTGAAGTCAATGATGAATCTTTTGATATGTTACTTGCTGAAATAAGGGGAGTAGAAAGTCTTGAATAATGTTATTTTTTCTGTGTTTTTGTTTGGAATTATAAATGGATTCTTAATTTTTTTCCATAGTCAAATTTTGTGTACAAAATAATGTAAATTTTCTTAGTCATTTTTATTTTTTTTTTTACTTTAACATTTTGTTTACTTTTAATTGTTTTCATGTGTATGACTTTTTTCCACGTTATGAATACATAAAAAAATATAAATTTACTAATATATATATGAAAAATAAGAACGAGTTGAAAATTGAATTGAAAGAGTTTTTAGCCTAGTCAAGATTAAAACCTTTAGTTCAGTCATTCATATTATTTACTCACTCCCTTCTGATCTAAATTAGTTTAACTTTCCAACTTGGGTTAGGTGAAGAGTATCATTACCATTCACCCTGAACTACATATCAACTAAATCTGTTACGAGGGTTCCCCCCTCCCAAAAGCAGGATTAGGCTATCCCCTCAAAAAATTTCTGGGTATGGCCAAGGCCTCCTAGATAACAAGGCCCGGACAGCTCGAGCATGATGGGAATGGTCGTGTAATCAAAGTAGGGAAAGTTGCAGACGATGCAGGCGCTACTCAATGTTTACGCTAAGCTTACATGCGAATGCAAATCATTTTATTATTCAGCACGAACCATTTAAAATATAATTTTTTCTAACATGTTGTAAAGAAAGCATGGATTACTAACATTCTTGAAGTAGGCATATAAATTCTTTTTGTTTCTGTTTATTTAAGTCACTGATGATTGTCGACTTTATAAGTGATCCTTCATGTATAGATCATGTTCAAGTGATAGCAACACGCAAATTTGAAGAAAATCATTTTGCATTTAATGAACTATTCATTCTAAAAATTCGAACAACATTTTAGAAGATCCAGAATAAAAGAAATTACAATTGCATTCATTTAAAACATATTGTAGTTAAATAAAAACGGAATAAACATCGAAGCATTAGGTTCAGTGAAGTAGACCTAACTATAAATTTAAGATTAACTGAAGGTATGTGTGAATGATTTATCTGCTATTTGCATACTCCTGACTTTTATAAATAAAACAAATGTTCATACAAATAGCAATAAGCCATATTTGGAGTTAGCCTATATCCCTTGTAATTTTTCAAGCATTTAAGGCATTAAGCTCAGCTTCAGTTGAGAGTGACGTCACGAGTGAAGCGGTTACAGTTCGCCCGCATGAAGAAATAGTTCGAATAATTTTCTGTATAAAAAGTTCAAAATTCTTTCTGGAATCGTATTTCATATTTTTCTCCTCAATATAATAAAAAATCGGCGATAGAAAAGCCATTTGATGAAATTTAAAAAAATAAATAAATAAAATGAAGTCAGTCTGTAGTTGAGATTATTTGATTGTGAAATGGCGGCGTCTCTTGTTCCTGCGTGAAAGAGATGTGTCAGAAATGAAATATGATCGAATTTCCACGAAAAGGATTAAGATACTTTAAACATTAATTTTAAAAAATGATATCTGATAGACACCATTCGACTATTCTACTTTCGAGAAGCCACGCGATTATAGGATGGTGTAACGTAGCATACATAGCCTTAGAATAACTTATTCTTTTAAAGGCGGAAGGATACGCTGTTGTGCGCTATGTCTGGTAAGGGACCTCATTCCATGACTTCACTCTCAACTGAAGCTGAGACAGGGTATAGATCAGAATGCTCTCACAGGCGAAACATTTATCTACTACATCTGTAGTGCTTAACGCTTGAATCAGAATTAGAAACAACTACAATCATAAATTTCTTTATTAAATGTAATAATTAAATATTATTAAAAACTTACAATATTTTTAAAAACAATAAAAAAGACTGCAATATTTTGAAAGCAATAGAAAAACCCATAAATGTCTATCAATGTTTTCCTTTAATTTGCTAACGAGCTCTTTTTTTTTTTTTTTTTTTTCCCTCCCCTCCTTGTATTGTTTTCTCTCTTTCCTCCTCCCCTTCTTTGTGACGTTATCAGCTCATAGTGTCCGGGCCTTGTTATCTAGGAGGCCTTGGTATGGCCCTGCGATTTGCACCTCAATCTTAAACCATAATCAATCATTATATAAAAAGAAAATGACTCGTAGTAAAGTTTACTGTTGTAGTTGAGAAATCTTGTTTCCATTAGTTCTTCAATCGTTTGATGAGAATCTGCATGTGGCAAATCATTATCCACTTCTATTGGCCTTCCTGCATGAGGGGCATCAGAGGTCAAAATTGCTCAACTGGAATTTGGCATACTAATGCTAATACTTGCAGCCATTTAAAGCATTCCAATAAGGGGTCGTTCAGGAAATAAGTCACGCTGTTTTTGCCATTTTCAACCCCCCCCTCCCCCCCGCCCCTCCATGTCACACTGTCACATTTTCCATACCCCCTCCCCCTTTTAAGACATCACACCATATAAGTTAATCCCTCCCCTTTCTACAAACAAATAATCTTTGGTTACTTCCAAACACAATAAACCTTTAAAGAATAAATCATAAGATGTTCAGTGAGGGTTTTATTGTACACCAACCTCAGCTGTTCAAATTAATGATGAAAAATAGGAAAGAAAATTCCGCAGCTTCCCCTTCCCCCTTCACTGCAATTCAAATGTGTTAGAAAACTCAGCCAACCTGGCCAGGTAACCTGACCTTGAGTGACTCTTTCTCATCCATTTTATCAAAATCTTTCAAGGGGAAGGGTGTGATTAAAAATTGTTTTTAGACTAATGTGGAGTTGCTCTACAGAGTAGCAATTAGAAATTTTTCCTTATCTTTAATAGTTTTTGAGTTAGCAAATGGATGACCTTAAATTTGGGAATCAAGGTCAAATTTGAGTGCAGCAATGAATTCCCCCCCCCCCCTATTACCTATCAACCACACTCATCAGATCTCACCTACCTGGCAGCTTTGAGATATCTGCCATGACCAGACTTTTTGGACCTGTATAATGAAATTTCAGGTTTTTGCTTAGGTGTTAACAATTGTGATTTTTGAAATTTGAATTAACTATTCAAAAAAAATATTGCAAACATTCTAAGAAGCAGCTTTAATCATGATGTAGAAGTACAATTATTAATGTATTATGAGAAATTGAGCCTCAACAACACGATCATCACATGCACGTGCTCATGTTAACAACTAATTAAAGAAATTGGTAGTAACCTTACAGTATAACAGAGGGACAACAGTTTCCAACTAGTTTCGCCATTTATTCCCGGGTTTATCAAGGATAACACAACAAGAGGCCTGCAGGCCTTTATATACAGAATCAAGGTACAGAGTAAGCAAAGAGATTGGAGAATGGAATTACAGAAGTGTGAACCGATAACAGAAAATACTAAAGGGACATCCCATGAATAAAATGATAAAAGAGAAAATCAAACAAATCGCGGACCAAAAAGAAAACTTATCCGGTTTTCACAAGACAAGAGGATTTACAAAAGAGAATGAGAGTAAAATTATATAAAACATATCTGAAAAAGTCCGGAAATAAATAAAAACATTATACAAGGTCGGAAACTGAGTCAAGTATAGCATATACATCAAAATCAGTTTGGCAATTTAGGAGGAGGCTAGGGGTAAATCTCTTGGCTTTAAATATCTCGATTGACTCAAGGGTCGCAATCTTGAACGGGTCGTTGCATTTGTGTATGATGGACATCACTTCGTCTTGGGTTTTCAAAGCATGTCTAGATATGGCAAGATGGTTGGCATAATGGGAATTACCGTCTTGTTTCTCTTGTTTAAGTCTCACAAAAAGTTTTATGTCTCCATTATTCAAAGGTAGAAAGCTCCAAATGAGAATCCCGAATGCATCAGCCCCAATTATGAAACCTAGAGTTAAAATACATAAACAGAACTACCCAATAAGACCCTTAGTGACAACATAAATAGTCAGACTTACAACCTAGCGAAATTTATACAAGGACAATTACATGATCATATGGGATTAGAATACACATATGCAATAAAGAAAACCACTGAATTATTTGAAAGAATACAGCAAACAAAACTGAAACCGAAAATCAGTTTAGTATCATTTGATATTACTAATATGTACACAAACGTTAATGTGCAAGAGACTATAAAAATAATAAAAGAAAAATTAACAAAAAACAATATAGACGAATATACAAAGATAGACATAGTAAACTTTCTAAAAGTAGTATGTAGTCAAAATTATTTTAAATTTGAAAACAAATATTTGAACAAAAATATGGTTTAGGAATGGACAACCCAATAAGTGGTGTGATGTCAGAAGCACTCTTGCAGAATTTTGAAGAAACGCATATAACCACACTAATGAAAGAATATAAAGTAATTGAATATATGAGATATGTAGATAGAAGATGATATAGAAATAGAAAAACTAAAGGAAAAACTAAATACCTTAAGCAATAATATACAATTTACATTTGAACTAGAAATAAATAATAAGATTAACTTTTTAGATATAGAAATAAGCAAAATGATAGTAAATGGAAAATTAGTTTTAGAATATAACATATATAGAAAACCAACAGTTACAATAAGTAAAATACACAAAACCTTGAACCAACCAGAGGAAAATAGAAAAGCGGTCTTAGAAATCTAATCAATAGAGCGACAACATACCTATTAAGTATAACAGATAAAGAAAAAGAAATGGAGACAATAAAGACAATAAGAATAGGGAACTGGTACCAAGAAAGGGAAATGGATAAAATTATTTTCGAATTAGCCACAGAATACAAAAACAAAGAACAAAATAAAAAGAGAAAAAATTGACAAAAGCAAAATAATTTGTATATCATTTTACGGGAATGTAAGTTACCAGATCAAGAAAATTCTAGAGAAAAAAAGAAGCAAAAGTAGTATTTAAACCAATAAATAAATTAATTAGTATCTTAGAAAACAAACACGAATACTACGAAAAGGTTAATAGTGGGGTATATGGAATTGAATGTACCGACTGCAAAAAGTGATCTATAGGAAAAACTTAGAGAGACATGAACACCCGTTTTAAGGAACACATTTATTATATTAAAACTAGTATGACAAGTTCAAACTTTTCAGAGCATATACTAAATACAGTCTAGGCAAAAGGGAAGATATATGTAAAATCATTTATAGTAGCAATGATAAAAGAGTAATAGAAAACATGATAATTTTCATTATGAACAAATACTACCCCCATAAAATATTAAATAATATGGAAGACAATGACAGCAATTTATTATTTAACCAATTACTGAAAGAAACAAGTATTCAAAACTTGATATACAGGGTGTTTCATAATTGGTGTCCTGTCTTTAGATCCAAATAACGGCTCAAGGGGAACAGGCGGGGGGGAAAATGAATATTGATTATTTGGTTTTGATGTCCACTAATTCAGAATAAAAACATTTTGTGTCCCTGGGGGTGAAGGGGTAAATTTTGAAAATTTTAATTTTTTAGGGGTAGGGGTTAGACCCCATGTGTTATTTATAAAGTTGTAGTGCCTCGACTTGTGCAAGTGCTGCAACCGCCCAAGGTACGATGGCGATAAAAGGTATGGGTGAAGTAATTATTGAAACATACGTAAACAAGGAAAGAATCCAAATCGTACTCAAGAATGTGGAATTAGAAGAAACCTGATTTCTGTGCGAATGATGGACAGGAAACATTACAAGATTATGGTATACGACGGAAAGATGCAAATCATCAATCCTGAGAAAACACTTGTAGGTTAGGTTAGGTTAGAAACTCTCCTCAAATCTATGGAATAGCCGAGAGATTTAACTACACTATTATGTAGTTAGTAAGAACAAATCTTATTGCAGCTGGTTTGCCAAAGCGTCTTTGGCCCGAGATGGTCATGGCTGCCACTTATGTTAAAAACAGAACACCCCATCGTGTGATTCAAGGAATGGTACCCCATGAAAAGTGGAGTGGCTTTAAACCGAACGTCGCACACTTCAAGGTGTTTGGTTGCACAGTGTTCGTTAACATACCTAAGCAGAAATTATCCAAGTTGGATCCTAAAGCTAAACGATGTGAGATGGTCGGATACGCATTCAGCACCAGGGGGTATAGGTTATGGATACCTGGAACTACTCAAATGATAGAGTCAAAACACGTACGCTTTAATGAAGACTTATATTTCTTCCGATCAGAAAAGAACGATGGCATTGATCGCTTGCAAATTACTCTTAAGAGAACTGAAGATACTGATGAAGATGGAAACAATACCAAATCGGAAGATCTAAATCTGGTGCCTCAAGAAAAGGGACCGCACGATGATAACAATCACCAAGATGACAGGGAGAATCCCAATGATGAAATTCAACTTCCCAGCAGTCCTAAAATAAGAAACTTACTGAAAAAATGGAACCCTAATCCTTGGGGAAGAGTGGGAAAACCAAAAAACCAAAACGTTAATCCTGAAATTAATCTTACAGAATTGGTCATCCCTGAAATGATCGAAGAATCAAGAAATTCTGCCCAAGCTGAAAAATGGGAAGAGGCCATGGAAAAGGGAATTACAGCTCTGAAGAGCCGAGGCACATGGCAATTGACAAAATTGCCACCTAATCAACATACTATTACATGTAAATGGGTATTCACGGTGAAAACTGACCCAAAGGGAAATATTCTTCGTTATAAGGCTCGACTTGTGGCTCGAGGGTGTTCTCAGAAAAAAGGAATGGAATACGAAGAAACTTATTCACCAGTGGTAGATTTTTCACTTAGAACAGTGCTAGCAATTGCTGCAATGTTTCATTGGGAAACCAGACATTTGGACATCGTAAACGCGTATCTTTATGGGGAACTTAAAGAAACTATTTACATGACACAACCCCTGGATGGGAAGAAGTCGGAAAAGAAGATCATGTATTACGACTTTGCAAATCTCTATATGGCCTCAAACAAGCCGGACTCGAGTGGTATACTGAGCTTGACAAAACACTGAAAGAACTTTATTTTAGAAGTATATCCGGAAGTTATTGTGTTTATCAGTATAAACAGAGAATCATCGTACTAATTTATGTGGACGATATAGTCATTTTTGGGAAAGCCAAAGGAGATATTGAAGTCATTCAGAAAATCTCTTCAAGATATGAAGTAAGAGATTTGGGGGAGATCATGTACATACTGAATATCCAAGTGGTCATGGATGACAACGGAAACATAGGAATTCATCAAAATAATTTTATTAATCGGTTGCTAAGCAAATACCACTTTACAGATGCTAGAACCGAATGAATGATAGTGGTGATTACTTTCAACAGCACTGTCATGAAATAATCGGAAGTCTGCTGTACCTAGCTACAAGGACAAGACCGGATATATTGGTATCAGTAATCCAGCTGGCACAATTTGTTGTGAATCCAAGTAAGACACATAGTCAATGTTTGAAGCATATCATGAGATATCTGAATACCACTCAGAATAAAATACTGTGGTATGAAGCAAAAGAATCAGAACTGATGACTTACACGGATGCCAATTGGGCCGGAAACTTAATTGATCGACATTCCTATAGCGCGACAATCATCACTGTAGGAAAAACACCTGTAATTTGGCAAGCTTCTAGGCAAAATGCGTTTCACTCTCTACTATGGAAAGTGAGTACGTCGCCCTTTCACAAGCCGTGAGTGAGGTAATGTGGATTACGAAAATTTTGGTAGGACTGCATCTTCATAACGTAAGCCGTCGACCGATGATCATCAAATGTGACAACTGTTCGGCGATAATTTTTGCAAGACTAAGAAAGAAAATACTCGATCAAGGCACATCGATACTCGTTATCATTTTGTGAGAGAGCTGGTGGAGCAGAAGATAGTCACAATAGAATTCGTACCCTCCAGCGAGAATGAGGCGGATTTGATGACAAAACGTTTGAATAAAAACGAACATGAATGTCTTATCAAAGCTATTAATCTTTATTAACAACTAAGCTTATCAGTAATATGTTGAATAAGTTAATGGGGGAGAATGTTGGATTAAACATTATTCAATAGCATTGTATTTAATAGCATTTCCGCATTCATTGTTGTTTTCCACAACAATCATTTTGTTGTTGCTAAGTAATGAAATCAAATCGCCAATGTATTAGAAAAGAATAAAGAGGGAAAAAGCTTATTAAATAAGTCTAGTCCTTTTTCCTTTCTTTTCGAACTAAAATACACGACCACAACAAAAATAAAGGTAGAAAAAAAATTAGTAATTTTGATAAAGTTGAATCTGAAATTTAACTCTGAATTCCTTTTTCTGTTTTTAAATTTCGATGTTTACTGGCTATCAATTAGCAAAATATTTTATTCTTTGAATTTAATTTGCTACTGCTTATAAATGTTAATCCTGCAAAAAAAAATTATTTATTTGCATGATTTTTTTCATCAAAAATTCGCTCTCTAAAAAATTAATAACTTTGTCTCAATTTATTTATTTAACTCATTATTTTTTTCCCTATGGTTTAATGTCAGGCGAAAATTCTTCCTCTTATTTTTTTAATATTTTTCAGATGACAGTAATATCCAAATAACTCTGTACACAATAACATTTATGTACAATTTTAATATGATGTGGTTCGAATTATGAATTTCTTGGCCATTCCGAGCAAAAATACAATAGATTGATCATGACAATTCACAGGGAGAGGAAAAATAAACAAAAAAAAAACGCAATAATCTTTCTAACTCCAAAAGTTGAAAAAGTGAAATGTACACTGAGTTAGCAAAACTCATGGGATAGCAAGCACATTGATTGATGGGCATGGCTCACGAATTCACAGGGGTAACGGATTCTGGGAATGGACCATTAGATGTTGTGGGAAGAGCTTAGATAAGTGATTAATCAGAAATGGCACGTTGTCGCGAGTTGACGTCTTTTGAACGGGGTATGATAGTAGGTGCCCGACGCATGGGATGTTCCATTTCGGCAGTGGTGCAGGAATTTGGCTTTCCCCGCTCAACTGTCTCTAGGGTGTATCGGGAATGGCTGGATGAAGGCATCGCAGTCCACAACAGGCACCATACCGGGCGTCCAGCTGCCCTGAATGATCGTTTCCGGCGACACCTGGGACGAATGATTCAGAGAGACAGGAGCGCAGCAGTGCAGCAAATCACAGACCAGTTCAATACTGGCCGCACTAGAAACGTCTCTCGGTGGACAATCCGTCGGAATCTGCATGCCCTCGGGTTTGGCAGCCGTCGCCCTACACGGGTGCCAATGCTTACCCAGCGTCATCGGACACTCCGGCGTGCATTTGCCACCAACCATCTTGGCTGGACTCTGCAACAGTGGCGTAACGTCATATGGTCAGATGAGTCACGATATCAACTGTACCACGCTGATGGGAGGCACCGTGTGTGGCGCAGACCTCACGAAACGATGGATCCCGCATGCCAACAGGTGGTGGTGCAGGGTGGTGGGGCGTCAGTGATGGTCTGGGGTGCATTTTCCTGGTTTGGAATGTGGCCCTCTGGTTATCCTGGACCAAACGTTGAATGGTCCACGGTATCGTCAACTCATCGGAGACCATCTGCACCCGTTTTTGACATTTCAACACCCTGACGACGTAGCAGTCTTTCAAGATGACAATGCTCCACCACATCGCTCCAATGTCATACGCGAATGGTTCGAGGAGCATGCAGGAGAGGTCCAACGACTGAGCTGGCCAGCCCGGAGCCCTGACACGAATCCCATCGAGCATATCTGGGATGCTGTTGAAGTCGGGCTCCGGGCACTGGATCATCCGCCCACGAACGGGCAGCAACTATATTCGGCTCTGCAGACTATCTGGTGTCAACTGCCTCCAGAAGTGTACCAGGGACTTGCAGACTCACTACCACTCCGTATTGCTGCACTCCACAGGGCCAGAGGTGGCCCGACCAGATATTAAGTAACTATCTCATGAGTTTTGCTAACTCAGTGTACATTGAAATGACTAGATAATAACTTTTTCAAATTTATTAAAAATATCCATCATCCTAATAAGTCTTAAGATGAAATGTCTAAGAGAAAGATTTCTAAATTTCCATCAATTGATATGATGTTTTTTTTTTGTTTTTTTTTTTTTTAATAGGCTGATAAGGCATTTAGTTCTTATTTATTTTAAACTAGGCATATGGATCTATACATCCTTTTATCTTATTTACAGATAAGTAAAATATTATTTTATTTACAGATTGATAACATCACTTCTATGCAGATCACGTTTTATTATGGTGCTTTATTATAGATTTAATGTTTTTGTCACCGACTAATATCGCCCCCCCCCCCCTTGATATATGGTGTTGGGGGGGGGGGGTTTAATTATTTCTTATAAATAAACAAGAAACAGAATGAAAATTACCCTAGAAAAAATTTTAAATTAAAAAAAAAAAAAAAAAAAGCCGAATTATCTGCATTTCTCCTAGACATAATAACAAAGTGAACAGATTAAAAGCACAACACTCTTTAACCACAACTAAAAAAGGCGTTAAACAAGAAATAAAACAAAAAGAATGAAAAAAACAATACAACCTGTAAACGTCTTTCGAAAGCTTTGCTTTCATCTTCAGCAGACAAGGAGAACCTCAAGAGATTGGTTCATTGGCCACCATGTCAACTAAATCTGTTACATGGGGGGGCCCCCCTCCCCCAGCTGGGTTGGGCCGGCCCCCGCGGGCGCCCCCCCCCCCCAAAAAAAAATTCTTGGGTATGGCCCTGTCACTAAGCAATCCTCCATTTGCTAATAACATCGGTGAGATCAGTTTCCTCTAAGCTTTTACACTTGTATGAGATTTTGGAGAAAAGTAACACACACAAGGCTTTACGATGTTATTTGACTAAAGCATTAACAATATTGATAAATAATGCTTTATATTCACAGATTAGAAAAAGTTTAAATCTTTTTTCTTTTTTCACTTTATCAAAAAAATATTAACGAAGAGCACAAAGTGACTGCAGTAATTTGGATTTGATCAACTGACTTTTGAGTGATTTTAGTGATAAACAGCACTTGAATAACATAAAATAATAAATCAAAATAAATGCAATAAGAAAGAAATCTTTTGAAACTTGTTTGTGCTAAGCATTTCCAGTGGTAAAACACTTGAAACACTCTTCAATTAAAAATGGGTATTAGTATCGACTTCATTTACGAATACGTCTATTTCGTTTGTAATATATATCCTTCATTAAATTACCAGTTCTTTTGAAGAAGAAAATTGCAAGGAAAAATTAAACCAGATTAAATTTTGAAATTAAGGCAACCTTAATCACAAGTCAACATTTTTATTTTTTAAGGGAAAATGTAGCCACTTATGCCAAGAGGGGAGAGAGGGGCCTCTATAATCAGTTGCCATTTCAAATGTAGTGGTAAATAATCAGCTCGAAGAAAGGTAGCTTATATTAATTTTCTTATTAATTTCCATAATTAACTTTCTTAGGATGCCAAAACAGGCTGTATGCATCAGGGAAACTACAAAATTGGCTAATTTTGAATATTTTAACTGTCATAATTGTTACCAATTTATTTTTTGTTGGTAAAAAAATCCCCGACTGGAAATCATGACTGCCATCTTGGCTTTCAGAAAAAAACTGCCAACCTATGTAATTTTCTGACATGTACCGACTTCCTTCCGGAGGGACAACTGTAGTTAAAATTATATTTTCTAAAAAAAAAAAGAAATTTGAAATTTTGATTTACTTTTTTTTTTTAATTTTCAGGTTGATGTTGCTTATGCCATTATGTTTTTTTTACTACATCTTTCAAACCATCCTACAGGATCACAATATTTAGCTCCAGAAACAAATGAGGAAGAAAAAGATTTACAAAATACATTTGATTGGGGCAAATATCTTTTGGAAGGAGAAGAAATTGAAAAAATTGTGGATAATGAATCAGTAAGAACCCACAGATAAAATGATTAAGTATTTAAATTTGAGTAATTTTATAAATTTAAAAAATTTGCAATATTTCTTAAAATGTTGTTCGTGATAATATGAGAAGCCAAAATATCTAATATCTTTGTGTATCCCATCTATTATTACACCAGGTCAAACCACATAAGCATGAACTTGGCAAGCTCTTGAGATTTGCCTTGTAGTGTTCCTTCTATTGTTTCGTTTTCTTTCCATATTATGTCATGGTGCCCTCCTGTGTACAGGGTGGCCCAGATTAATATATACAATTTTTAACAAGGCCATATGCCTTAAGTATTTTAATACCTGCATATAACTATGGTGAAATACATTGTCAAAAGATCGAAGAAGAGAGTCACACTCTGTTTTCCATGGAGTGGTCCACCATGCAGCCCTCCATGGCGATGCAAGCTTCCAGTCGCAACTTCACGATGTCACAGGCCTTCTTGCACATGTCTATGGGAATTTTGCGAAATTCCTCCGTTATTGCTTCCCGAAGCTCTGGAATGTTATGGATCCTATGGCGGTAGACTTTGTCCTTGAGATATCCCCATAACCAATAATCGAGTGGGGTCAAATCGGGTGATCTGGGGGGGCCACTCAACTGGACCGCGTCTGCCGATCCACCGACCTGGATATCTTTGATCCAACCAACTCCACACAGTAAGAGGGAGTTGGTCAAAATCATCACGTTGCGTCAATAGGGGATACACAGCATTCACCAGAAGGTCATGGTAGCTGTCTCCTGTGACTGTGTCCTCAAAGAAAAACGGGCCGAGCAATCCATCATAACTTAGGCCGGCCCACACAATGACACTAGAGCTCTGGTTGTCTATCTCCAATTCAATGTGTGGATTGGTTGCACGCCAATACACGCAGTTGTGGCGTTTCACATATCCTGAGACGTGTAATTTTGCCTCATCGCTCCATTCCACATGGCATGCTAACTCAGGATCGTCCTCCAGCATTGCAAACCAAGTTTCGGCAAACTCCAATCGCCTGTCGGGATCATCTTCGAGCAAGTGATTTGTTAAGCGAGGATCATATGGCCTCAGTTTCAGATCCTTCAGGATTCTTTGAATACTCGTACGAGAAATGTCTAACCGAGCAGATAGCCGCCTTTGCGACTTGTCCTTTTCTTGAGAACTGGCGAACTCATTTTGCAGGTGCACTTTGTTGGCGTCAGTAACAACGGTCTTGGGTCTACTGCGTTCACACTCTTCAATGCTGCCAGTTTCATCAAACTTCTTGTTTATGTTCTTGATTGTTATCAACGAAGGCCCGGGTGTCCCAAACTTAGCTGCCATACGACGTTTCACTTCTGAGTAATTGTTGGTTGCTGAGTACAACCTCACACAATCTACCTTCTCTTCCAGTCTCAATCGCTGCGCCGCCATCTTGATATGGACAATCCTCATGATTAGCGCCTTTTTCGCATCCCCTTGCTCACATAACACGCACAATTTGAATTGCGTCAGTCGCGCACACGGTGCTTTCAAATACTGTATATATTAATCTGGGCCACCCTGTATGTTAAAGAAAGTGCATGCATGACCGCATTATGCACGGTCTTTATTAAATTCTACATGAATAAAACTCTATTTTTTATTCAACAAATTTACACCTATAGTATTTTCATAAAAGAAGTCCGTTGACCTTTGTTCGGGTCAGAGTGGAAATCAATCAGATGCAAGTACTATTGATTCATTACTTTCTCCTGATGTTAGAGAGAGCTAGTTCTTAATTGTTTTTAGTGCTAATTCTAATTGTTCGTAAACTTCCACATCGTGATATTTTTAAGTAAACAAACTGGAAAAAGTTTACAAATATTTAATCTATTCTATGTGAAGGAAAATTTATTGAAATGTATGTAGCTCTGAAGTGCGAGAGCTTGGAGCAGTGAACGGAATAACTAAGCGCTAAGCAGCCAATTCTGATTGGTTCGTTTCGTTGGTCTTCTTTTATGAAAAGTAATATACTGTTATGTAACAGCTAAGGCTCCTTCTTCGAATGTTTACAAAAGTTTATTAGCCTTTAAAAATGTTTTGTTCTTCAAGTATTTAATTTTTGTATTTTTTTTAGGACTGGTCTTATTCGGATGACGATCTGGAATTATGTGATAATTTAAATAGTAAATCTGATAATATTGAATTCCAAATGAAGAAATCTTATTTGACAGTTGAAGTAAGTATAGGCTGCTACTATGTTTTATTTAATCAATGTAAATTTTCTAATGTTATTTATTTTAATCAAAAATATCAGCTTATGATAGAATCAATATATGAAGCAAAAGCTTTATCGAAGTAAGCATAAATAATGGCAAAATTTTCAGATAACATGGATTGACCACACTTCCATCTAGTACAGTAATGAATGCACTTGAGGGGTATTCCTGATATCATTTCTAATTCCCATCATAGATAATATAATATATAATAATAGAAATGAAAAAATAAATACAATACTAATTAAAAATTAACAAAATAATTAATAAAAACGATTACAATCAAAGTAAGACTAGAAATATAAAAACAAAATAAAATAAAATATCCATCATGTTATTTGGCCAATAGTCTTTTTTTTAACATATGGACAAATTGCTGACTTAATTCTCACTACCTTCGGACCCAGTATCCTAGAGAGATAATAAATATACACAAATGAACTAAGAGCATCATAGGGTCTCGTGTTGCTGAAAAGAACAAATGAATGAAAAACAAAGGTCTAATAGTAAAACAAAACAAAATATTTTAATAAAGTGGCTGACGTATTGTGTTACAGAGTACGTATTGTGTAACAGATACAGGGTGATTCAGTCAATTTCTGACCATTTCACTCGAATGACGTGCTTTAGGGATAAACAATTGAAAAAATATAGGCGCCATATCGAATTTCTAAATAGTTGGAGTTTGTATTGTTGCAACGGCGCTGCATGAAAATCGTATTGTTGAAAAATGGCGCCCGCTTTATCAACAGAGCAGAAATGCAAGGTTGTCGAATGGTATTTCGAGACAAAATCACCTGTAACCGTGCAAAGAAAGTTCCAGAAGGAGTATAAATGTCGAGATGCACCAGGCAGGCAAGCAATCATGGATTTTGTCAAGCAATTTCGTGCCACTGGATGTGTTAAAGGCAAGAAAAAAGGTGGGAGCGAAGCTAGTGTTCGAACGGCCGAAGTTGTCGAAAATGTTCGCACAAGGTTGGTCGATTCCCTAACCAAAACATCTGTTCGCCGCCTATCCATTGAAGAAGGGCTGTCATATACCATGACGTGGCGAATTTTGAGACAGGATTTACACCTGTTCCCGTATAAGATCCATGTTTATCAGGAGTTAACAGACACTGAAAGACAGAAGTGACAACAATTTGCGATGGAGTTTGGAGCAGAAATGGAAGCCAATCAGGACATTGTGGACAACCTGTGGGTGTCAGATGAGGCCTTCTTCCATCTGTCAGGTGACGTTAATAAACGCAACGTTCGTTTTTGGGGTTCACAGCACCCTCATGAGATCCATAAGTCACCTCTTCATCCACGAAAGGTTATGGCTTGGTGCGCGATTTCCAAAAGAGGCATCATTGGTCCGTTCTTTTTTGAGGGCACCGTAATGTCACAGGCTTACCTTAACATGTTGGAAACCTTCTTCATCCCCGAGCTGCGAAGGAGGCGTATACCGCTTCGACATCATGGTTTCAACAGGATGGGGCTAGGCCTCACACCACTAATGAAGTGCTAGACTTTCTCAATCAGAAATTGTGTCATTTCAAACAGGTTTCCAGATCGATTCGGGGGTGGCTTTCTTTGGCCCCCTACGAGTCCTGACCTAAACCCATGTGATTTTTATCTCTGGGGGTTCCTTAAAGACAGTGTGTTCACTACAGCACCAAGAACCCTAGACCAGCTGCGACAAAGCATCGTCGACTGCTGCACCCTTGTGGATGCAGAAATCCTGGATAGAGTTATGAACAACTTCACCATTCGGCTGCGAGCAGTTCAAAACGTTCTTGGTGGCCACATTGAGCATATCATCAAGACTTTTCCATGGGAATAAAAATATTCCGAACTGCCTAAAATATCATACTGAAATGCTAAGTTTGTAAACATTAATGGGTCAATAAATCATAGTACTGAAATGGTCAGAAATTGACTGAATCACCGTGTACAATATACACTCATGCTCAAAATTTAAGGGATTTACAAGATTGGGCCGTTTTGGTCTGCGAAATGTCATCAAACCTTGCAGAAAAAATATAGTAGGCTTTATTAACATAACATACTTACTATAGGTGCCTACTATCTTCTAATAGACGCCTAGTCTCCAATTGTCGCCTATCTCTAATAAATGCCGGGTTTCAAAATTAAGATTGCTAAATAAACGCCGGGGATTCTCCTACACGCGGTTGTTCACGTGAGCCGCTTTCGGGGTTCACGTGTACACGGGCATGAGGGGATTCCCAGCACATTGCTTTGAGTTTCGATTTCATATGCACTCTGCTATTCAGCCCTTAATTCTCAAGGCATCCCGTTCGTAAGGACTGTTTAATGCACACTACTGTAACACATTCTGTTTAAAAAAAAGGCATGCCTCCAAAGCGGTTAAAATAAACGCCGGTCTCTAACAAACACCTGGTTAGTGATTCAGTTGAAAATATAAACGCCGGGGGCTATTATTGGAAGATATATGGTATGCTGAAAACAAATAGGTGGTTCAGCAGATTGCCTCTACAAAGGATATAGTGATATATCTTATTTATTGGCCATGGCACCTCTTGTAGATGTTCCATTATTTCATTGTGTTTATTGTTTCATATATCACATGTTTTCCACAGCTTAATTTTGCCCTCTGTTGTTCATTTGGATGATGTGATAAGAGGAAGGATTCTTGGAAGTCTTGGGGCAGACCAATCCCAAGGTGGAAATATCACAAGCTTTATGCATTTCAAGCATTATCTGCAGGATATGGAGGACATTTCAACAACAAGGAAATATCTAGTATTGTTGCAGAGGTGGTCATCCATGTTGCACCACATCCACAATGACTCATTTCTCGTTCTAAATGCCAAACATAGGCTGTCCACTGCAGGGTTCTTGCTAGGGACTAAGTAGAGTCTACGGGAACAACTGTTTTGAGCTACACAGTCTACACGTGACTACATGAATACAGGCTTTATGATCAGAGACCCATGCAATGCATCCTATTGACCCTGTCTCACTGGATAGCTCAATAGACAAGATGTAACGAACGTTCATCCTGGATAGAAGCATGGTGGGGCTGTGTCATGTTCTCCAAATCCTACTTCAACCTGCAAAGCAATTCTCGACACGTTTCGAGTCCAGATCCACACATAGCAATATCATTGAACGACGTCAGTTCAGAGGAGGTGGAGTGATGCAGGATTCTTCCCATAAACGTTTATATGGGCACTCCACCCAGTAGTTTTTACTGATTATCAGCTGATTTATTTATGAAAATCTGTCTTTCTCTGGTATAATTTACTTAAATACCCACAGCACTTCTATCCTTAAAATAAATCTGCCCGTCTAATAGCTTTATTTTTATAATTAAACTTTAGTATTAAAGTTCAATAAATCGAGAAGACTTTAGTCAAGTTCCAGCACTCGCATTTGTTGTTAGTGGTATAAATAATTTATTTACACAATAACTATACAAAAGTCGACTTACGCCTTTCTTATGGCATCTTCAATTGTACATTTTAGCATGGATTTAAAGTTCTTATATGATTGTTAAGAGAAAAAACGTTATTTCTTTGTGACGTAATTGTCATTGTTAAGAATTATTGTTTATTTTTTGTAATTCACAAATCATATTTATGTTTCTATTTTTATATATCAAGTGTTGAATTACTTGTTTCTTTCAGTAATTGGTTAAATAATAAATTGCTGTCATTGTCTTCCATATTATTTAATATTTTATGGGAGTAGTATTTGTTCACAATGAAAATTATCATGTTTTCTATTACTCTTTTATCATTGCTACTATAAATGATTTTACATATATCTTTCCTTTTGCCTAGACTGTGTTTAGTATATGCTCTGAAAAGTTTGAACTTGTCATACTAGTTTTAATATAATGTGTTCCTTAAAACGGGTGTTCATGTCTCTCTAAGTTTTTCCTATAGATCACTTTTTGCAGTCGGTACATTCAATTCCATATACCCCACTATTAACCTTTTCGTAGTATTCGTGTTTGTTTTCTAAGATACTAATTAATTTATTTATTGGTTTAAATACTACTTTTGCTTCTTTTTTTCTCTAGAATTTTCTTGATCTGGTAACTTACATTCCCGTAAAATGATATACAAATTATTTTGCTTTTGTCAATTTTTTCTCTCCTTTTATTTTGTTCTTTCTTCTTGTATTCTGTGGCTAATTCGAAAATAATTTTATCCATTTTCCATTTCTTGGTACCCGTTCCCTATTCCTATTGTCTTTTTAAGAACTTTAAATCCTTGCTAAAATGTACAACTGAAGATGCCATGAGAAAGGCGAAAGTCGACTTTTGTTTAGTTATTGTGTAAATAAATTATTTATACCACTAACAACAAATCCAAGTGCTGGAACTTGACTAAAGTCTTCTCGATTTATTGTACATGAAAAGCAGCACTAAGTAAGTACATTATGAATCGTTTAAGACAAGATATTTTGTCAGCTACTTACAGAAAGCAGCTTAAAATTAGCTGGATCATTGCTAATGTATGGTTCAACAAGACCTGTTTGAGAGAAAAGTTGACACCGAAGTAGTTACACTAAGAACGAGTAGGAATACGCCAGCAGCGAAATAAGCCCTGAAATTTGGAGTCTGCACATGGATTAGAACTGAAATAAATGCGGCATACAGAAAAAAAGATAAGCTAAATGAAGAATTTTACAAATTATATTTAGAAGGTACACACGTTTTCCCACCAGACTTCTGGAATATTTACGTAAGCAGAATTGAAGAAAGAGCTAAAAGAATAATAAAAAAGAAAAAGGATAAACTAAAGAAGAAATTATTTTGGTTAAAATGGGGAATAGAAAAAACAAATAAAACTGTGCAAAATAAAAAACGATTTCAGGATACGGTAGTAAATCTAACGATGACAATGTTAAATGAACAAGAAGGAAAACTGTTGGCTAAAGGACCAAAATTTTGTTTGAAACTGCAATGGAATGGAAAAGATATTTTCAGAATAACAAGTGAAGTAGAAGTGGGAATCAACATTTTAAAAGCAGATGAAAGGGATGAATGTCTGTTCCAAATCAGTAAAATTATGGGACAACACCGTGAGAAACAGAAAAATAGCGAATTCTCCACGTTAATAAAGCTGCAAAAAAAGACTGAAGAATGATGATGTTGCAATTACACAAGGAGATAAAGGCAACATGATTGTGCTTATAAAAAATGAAGAGCTAAGAAAGAAAATTATAATTTTATTAAAGAGAACAATTTCATAGAAATGAAAAAAGACCCAACAACCAAATTTCAGAGATAAGTGTTAAATCTCACAAAAAGTTTTGTGTCTCCATTATTCAAAGGTAGAAAGCTCCAATGAGAATCCCGAATATATCAGCCTCAATTATGAAACCTAGAGTTAAAATACATAAACAGAACTACCCAATAAGACCCTTAGTGAACAACATAAATAGTCCGACTTACAACCTAGCGAAATTTATACAAGGACAATTACATGATCATATGGGATTAGAATACACGTATGCAATCAAGAAAACCACCGCAGTATTTGAAAGAATACAGCAAACAAAACTGAAACCGAAAATCAGTTTAGTATCATTTGATATTACTAATATGTACACAAATGTTAATGTGTAGAGACTATAAAAATAATAAAAGAAAAATTAACAAAAAACAATATAGACGAATATACAAAGATAGACATAGTAAACTTTCTAAAAGTAGTATGTAGTCAAAATTATTTTAAATTTGAAAACAAATATTTGAACAAAAATATGGTTTAGGAATGGACAACCCAATAAGTGGTGTGATGTCAGAAGCACTCTTGCAGAATTTTGAAGAAACACATATAACCACACTAATGAAAGAATATAAAGAGTAATAGAAAACATGATAATTTTCATTAGGAACAAATACTACCCCCATAAAATATTAAATAATATGGAAGACAATGACAGCAATTTATTATTTAACCAATTACTGAAAGAAACAAGTATTCAAAACTTGATATACAGGGTGTTTCATAATTGGTGTCCCGTCTTTAGATCCAAATAACGGCTGAAGGGGAACAGGTGGGGGGAAAATTTTTATTGATTATTTGGTTTTGATGTCCACTAATTCCGAGTAAGAACATTTCGCTCCCTGGGGGTGAAGGGGTAAATTTTGAAAATTTTAATTTTGTAGGGGTACGGGTTAGACCCTACGTGTTATTTAGAAAGTTGTAGAGCATCATGTAAAATGTGGGTTTAGCAAAAAACTCGGTGAAGAAATTTCATCCCCTGCCCTTTATCGAGTGGGTAAAGTGAAAGGTATGGCTAGCCGATGTGGACAAAAACCATACTTATTAGAAAACAGTAGGGCCTACATTTGGAAAATTAATGAGATTGAATGAGTCGCTACTCTGAAAAGCTAATTCTGTTTTCTAATACATTTTCAAATGTACTGTTTTCTAATAAGTAATAAAGTTCTAATAAGTTTCTAATGAGTTTTTGTGTTTTTGTCTACATTAGCTAGCCATACCTTTCACTTTACCCACTCGATAAAGGGCAGGGGATGAGATTTTTTCACTGCGTTTTTTGCTAAACCCACATTTTACATGATGCTATACAACTTTATAAATAACACATAGGGTCTAATCCCTACCACTACAAAATTAAAATTTTCAAAATTTACCCCTTCCCCCCAGGGACGCGAAATGTTTTTATTCTGAATTAGGGACATTAAAACCAAATAATCAATATTCATTTTCCCCCAATCTGTTCCCCTTGAGTCGTTATTTGGACCTAAAGACGGGACATCAATTATGAAACGCCCTGTATAAAAATAGAAACATAAAAATGATTTGTGAATGACAAAAAATAAACAATAATTCTTAACAATGACAATTACGTCACAAAGAAATAACGTTTTTTCTCTTAACAATCATATAAGAACTTTAAATCCTTGCTAAAATGTACAACTGAAGATGCCATAAGAAAGGCGTAAGTCTACTTTTGTATAGGGAGTGAAAGTGTGACGTCAGTCCTTGGAATTCTTCAGTCACGTGACTCAATTTGGTTCCAAACAAGTCTTCAGGCGTAATAAATATTTTGTTGTGGAAAAGCGGTTTTGGCTCATTGTGTTACCGTTAGTATTAAAGTTGTTTAATCATTCATTATTGTGTGGTAAATACCATACTTTATTCCTAATAAAAATTTTTTTTTTCTCGACTCAAGTACCTTATATTTTTCTATCTTATTGGTCTACAGTGAAAGCGCATCTAAACTTTGTCTAATTTCTATCTATTACAATTAAATCATGTGGATTGCATTTGGAATTGTGGACAAATTCACCATAAACACACATGCCCGAAAAGGCAAATCAGGCCTAATTGCCTATTTTCCTTAAATTCTGCTAATTTCCTTCCGTTTCATTTCATTGATCAAACACACACCGTTCATTAACATATAACATCAGTTTTGCAATATACATACAGCTATTGAAACTGTATTCATCAGTTGTCAGCTAAACAACCCATTTCTTGGATGATTTTGTACCATCTGAATACGTATTTCCATTAAACCATCAGAAATAAGCCAATCTTTGGATGATTTCATAGCTTATATCAGTTCACTTCAGATTGCTATTCAACAACAATTACCCTGTGAAAATGATTTTGGCATAGAGTTGTGCTACAAAAATTAAAAGCCATCACTGGCATAATAATACACAGTCTAAATTTTTGACTTTTCTTTGCAGCAAGAAAAAAAATCTCAAGTCTAAATTAATTCGTTATAATGAAATTTCATTTTAATGAAAACATTAATTTATCAGCCTGTTTAATTGTGAGCGGAGCAGTTGTCGACTAACAGCAAGATTTTGGGATTTTCACTTTTCATTTTTGCGTCAAGTTTATTGAGCCATTCAGCAAAAATTTCCTGAGTCATCCATGCGTGTTTATTCGCGCGATATTCACAAGGCAATGAGCGCATGTTTTTGAAACATCTAGGTTTTGCTATTTTCCGATGATTAGAGGTTTCAATTTTTCAGTTCCAGATGCGTTACAACATAACAGTGGAGTCAATCTTTGCTTTGATTTTTTGCCTCCCTTGCAGCACTTGCCTTTTACAGCCAGCGTACGATTTGGCAACAAGTGGTAGAAGATGCCAGTTTTGTCTGCGTTGAAAATGTTACACGCATCAGAGTCTTTTGATTTCTTTTATGCGTCCTGTTCTCCACGTGTCCACTTGATCCATTGACCCAGAATTTTCTTCTCCACAAATTGCTTTCGATGAAATACCATAACGTGCATTAAATCTGTATAGCCATCCTGAACTTGCTTTGAAATCCAAATGCCCAAGTTCAAAGTTCAACTCAAAGTCACAAAAAAAAAAACAAAAACCCACCAGAATCACAACTCTGGTCACAACTTTGTTCAGTTCACGGCTCTGTTCAATTCACGACTGAAAATTCAAAAGTTCTCTGTTTTCTTATACTCTGCCTTTCTCTGTTCCGCGTCTCTTTCTTAGCGTCACGTTTTTCTTGGCATCACGTCTCTCTCCTTCTAAAGAGCCTGGATGAGCAAAGGAAAGTACTGTATCTGCAGACAACCAAAAAAAAAAAATTCATTCTAAACCTAATAAAATTGCCCATGGGACCAAAATATTCTTTCGTTTTACTGAAATATTCGCTATAATGAAATTCATTATAATGAAGTAAAATAAGCATTATTTCAGTTACACACAGCAGGGGCCAAAATTTTTTTTCGTAGTAATGAAACTTTCGTTATAATGACATAAACTTCAAGAATTATGGTCCATTCTTCAGTTAACATGTCAACGTGTGCTAGCAAAGTTTGTTTCCTTTGAGTTGAAAGTGTTCATTTTCTATTTCTGGGAAACATGCAGCATTTAAATCAAACTGGAGAAATCATTCTATTTTTGCTAGCCCTTGAGAAAAATGACCAATTCTGATAGAAAATTATCTATCTTTTCAAACTAATAAAGTAAAAGAAATTATACAAGTTTCAATAGGTTTACTGGGGAATGGAAGCACAAAGACGGTGCCCTTGATGAACCCCTACAAGTAGGACTCCCATGGAAATTAGGATGGCCATTCTGTTAACACAGCATCTTCTTTTCCTTTGCTTCCTATCCAGAATGCCATATTTGCTACTACTATTATTGCTACTACTACTACTAGTATCTCTTGCAGAGTTTTCCTCTCTGTTGCTGTAAGATTTACTACGATCTGTTGCTTAGTTTACTTACGATTTTTTGAAATGTTTCACAGACTTATGTATACAGGGTGATTCAAAATTCAATGTACAAACTTTTATGGGAGGTAGTATGGGTGATTCTAAGCAAAAACGTTCATATGAACATGGGTCCTCATTTGAACGATAACTGAGATATGAACAGAAATAAAAACACTGCCACCAAGATCAACAAATTAATAACACAAGTTTTGTAACAACTAGAATAATGGATTTTGGAGGAATAATATGGTACATAAAAATGTGTATACTGTTAAAATTTGATTGTATTCTAACAAGTAGTTTCCGAGTTACGCATTGAAAATCATAACAGTGCTCACATGCGAGTACTAACCAGCATGTGTTACGATGTTGAGTGCGTAACTCAGAAACTACACATTGAAATTCGATCAAATTTTAACGGTATACACAGTTTTATGTACCCTATTATCCCCCCCAAATTTCACCATCCTAGATGGTATCGAACCTGAGTTATTAATTTGTTGATCTTGGTGGCAGCGTTTTTATTTCTGTTCACATCTCGGTTATCGTTCAAATGAGGACCCATGTTCATATGAACTTTTTTGCTTAGAATCACCCATACTACCTCCCCTAAAAGTTTGTTCATTGAATTTTGAATCATCCTGTATAAATAAAGCACTGATTAATTATCTTAATAAAGTAAGTACATGTATTTTAAGTTGTTTTCAGATTATCATACAGGGTGACAATAAATTATGGCAACAGAAATGGATGCATCCAGGTGCGAATATATTAAAGCGCCACCAAATAATTTTTAATTCATTGCAATCACTGCATGTTCTTGGGCAAGTCGTCCGTGTTTCAACTTATTATAAGTTAATTGATGTGTGTTTTGAAATGTCAAGCAAACTCAGTGCAATTTTGGAGCTGTTACGTCAAGGAAAGCGTGAATGTGAAATTGTTCATTTACTCAATGTTGGCAGAGACGTCGTCTCCAAAGCAGTCAAATGGTTCAAAGAGCTTGGCCATGAAGGCAACCGTCCAGGAAGACGAAGAAAGTGTACCACCAACCTGTCTAGGAACTGCAAAATCATCAAAAAGCGAGTCCAGCGAAATCTGAGGGTCTCAATGAGACAAATTGCTCGTGAGATCGGAATCAATTCGAATCGGTGCAGAAAATGGCAACAGAGGAACTCAAACTCAAGCCCTACAAGCTCCAAAAAGTCCAGCTCCTCCCAGATGAAAACAAGCACGTACGGCTCCATAGATGCCGCCAACTCAAGCTTCGGGCCGCAGGTGAGAAATGGATGCGCATCCTCTTCACAGACGAGAAGCTCTTCACTGTGGAGCAGGCACACAATCACCAAAACGACAGAGTGTGGTCGGCAGAAGCACCTGGCACCTCTGCAGTTATCGAACGTCGCCAAAATCCGCAGTCCGTGATGGTCTGGGGCGGAATTTGCACCAGTGGCAAGACACCCCTCGTTTTCGTGGACCAAGGAGTCAAAATCAACCAACAAGTTTACCGTTGTGACATTCTCGATGCTGTGGTACTTCCTTGGGCTTGGCAGCATTTCGGTAATGTGGATTGGACCTTTCAACAAGACTCTGCACCAGCTCACAGAGCGAAAATGATGCAGGAGTGGTTCAAGAGCCATTTTCCGGATTTCATCATGTCTCATCAGTGGCCGCCCTAATCGCCGGATCTCAATTTGATGGATTACAGTCTATGGTCAATCTTGGAAGCCAGGACCTATGCTAAACGCCACAACAGTTCGAAGTCGCTAAAGAAGTCCCTGAGCCAAGAATGGGACTGATTGTCACCCGACGACTTGGGCCCATTGCTGAAAATTTCAAGACATGTTTGGGGCTTTGTATCGCCGCCAAAGGAGCCCACTTCGAAACGAATGAACATGTTATTACCAAGGGATCATGTTCTATTCATTAGTTGTCAATTGCTTTACTTTTCGTTTTTTGGATTAAAAAATTTGTATACTATGAGGTGCTGTAATTTATTGTCACCCTGTATCACCCACATAAATGAATTTGAACCCCATATAAAAAAAATGAATCCTACTATGGAGCATTTGGAAAAGACGATCGATGTCATCTGCTGCCAATTCAGAAATTGTTATTAATTCAATTCATGTTGAACCATGTAATTAAGTTCAACTTTCTTTATTCTGAGTTTATAGACAAAGAATGGCTGTGTAAACAAATAAATTTTTATAATGTTCCATCTCTCCATCCAACTACTTTTTCCTGCCACCCAGCAACAAAAATTTTCTGGGAGAATATTGTGATGGCATAGGTTGGCTTCATGATTGATGCACATACACCATTGCTCAGGTTCAACCGTGTTACAATAACAGCCAAGGTTTACCGCAATAACCTCCTGCAACAATGTTAGACGGTTTGGGGGAGCAGTTGGACTAGAGTTTCTCTTCATGGACTACAATCCCCACCCACACATTGTGAAGGTATCTGGAATACAACGACATCCATCATATAGATTAGCCACCTTATTCCCTGGATATGAATCTCATTGAGCATGCATGGGATGCCTTCAGCAGATGTGTTGAATCTGTGCTACCACCACCTAGGACTCTCCAAGAACTGCGGTATGTCTAGTGCTAGTTTGGGAGTGGACTTACTGCCTCAAGAACTGCTGAACAATTTAGTGTGCATTAAGCCACGGTTGTGCAGCATAATTAAAAAGAAACGCCCATTTGCCTAGAGCGGCACCAACGAAAGGCATGGTCCCTTGTTTGAATTCAGATTGGGGAATATTTCCTTTGCTTTTCTACTTTGTAATTAAATGTTTGAAGATTATCTTCAGTCTCATTGCTATTGTTTCTCTGAGTTAAATTCTTTATTACTAAACATGGTTATTTTCAATTAATATGTTTGCAAACTTATTACTAAACAAAGGGCAGCATGGTGTGCTCGAAGGCAATGGGGCACTGAATGCAGCTAAATTCTTGCAGTTAATAAAAGTACATGGGCATTTCAGTGACCTACATTTATATTTTTAAGGCATAATGCTAATTTCGGAATCTCTATGCGATTAGGCCACGTTAAGGCTTTCTAATTTCTTCTAGGCTAATCTCTTCTTTAATTTGTGATGCCACAAAAAGACATCTCTTGGTACAGTCCTCAATAGTTTTTAAAGTATATTTTTCAACAATTTATGCACTATTTTTGCAGGATAAAATTGCAAAATAATGATTGCATTAAGATTTTTAAACTTTACATCTTATACAGTTGATCTGTATTATCCCTCAACATTTTAATAATAAGTATCTGCATAAAGGTCGACTTTGCTTGTAAATATTATAAAATAAGGACTTCTGAAATTAGCAAAGGGTAGAATATTTAATTGCCTACGCGTTTCGTAATAATTACATCTTCAGGGAAACAATACAACTACAATTGAGGCTGATCGCATTCACAAATTTATGGACATGCCCAACCAATTGAAATGCATGTGCTTTTTAGCTGCATGGCCGAACATCAAGGTGCTTGTTTCGGTGCTTGTTAGCTGCATCTCACCTGATACCAGGAGGAGGGTCAGGATTTTTTGGATCGAATCATCACAGGCGATGAATCATGGGTCCACCATTTCACCCGAAACCAAGATTCAATCGGCGGTTTGGAAACACACCTCATCTCCCACAACGAAAAAGTTCGAAACTGTGCTATCAGCCGGCAAGGTCATGTTGACATGTTTTTGGATCGCCATAATCCAATAGTGCTTGAGTTTCTTCCGTCTCATGCCACGGTCAATTCCACACGCTACAGAGGCACATTGAGGAATCTTTGAGCGGCCATACGCAGGAAAAGACCTGACTTGGCAATGGAGGACATCATCCTGAACCACGACAATTGACGTCCCCACACAGCAAAACGGGTCACCGACCTGTTGCAGCGATGAAACTGGGAAACACTGCTTCATCTTCATACAGCCCGGACCTTGCTCCCGGTGACTACCATATCTTCAGGCCATTGAAGAAGTCACTGGCCGGTCAACATTTCCATGACGACGAGGTGAAATCGACAGTTCGCAACTGGTTCCACACTGAATCTGACTACTTTTATCGACAGGGTGTGGAAAAACCTATCCACCGCTGGGATCGTTGCCTCAATCGGCTTGGAGATTATGTGAAAAAATAAAAGTTGAATTGTTCTAGCAAATGTACATGTGTTTATTTTTTTCCCGGTCACGATTTAAAAAAAAAAAAATACATGACATTACTTTTTGATACCCCTCATTTATAAAAATGATTAAGTTGGTTATATGAATAATAAAATTGCTATCTAAGTTACTGTGGGATGGTAAGACAAAGTAGTTCTTTTTTTTTATTTTATTTTTTTATTTTATTTTTTTATTTTTTTTATTCCTAATTACCAATAATTCAAAAAAATAAAAAATTATTTTTAGGCTGCACTCCGAAAATTTCCAATTTTTTTTGGGTTTAGAGCCATAGCCTATATTAGAAAAAATACGGTAAATAATTTTACTCATATTAATCTTGAGAGAAAAACTTCAGATATAACTTTAACTATACATTGATAAAAAAAAAAAAAACATGTTTTGGTGAGACAAAGGATTATTTATTATATATAAAGGCTGCTCCACACTCGCGAGAAAGCGAGAACAACACAAGAAACGTGAATGTGGAGCCGATTCTCGGGTTCTTGCCTCGTTCTTCGTGGGTTCTTGCCTCGTTCTCTGATTTTTGTCGGTTTTTGCCCGAGACAAAGGAGATGCGAACGCGAGAACAGGCGGGAATTTTGTTCTTGGCAAGATTCTTGGCGAGGTTCTCTGCGAGATTGTCGGCAAGATTCTCGCGACAGTGTGGAAAGGCCTTATGAGAACACTTGTATTTTATTAAAAAAAGTTCCGATTTGATAATTTCTTTTCAGCCTATTATATCTCAGAAGAAACCATATAAATGTTCCAGTAGGGCCTGGCTGAAAGAGAATGTTATGTCCCAATATTGGCATGAAACATATGCTTCAAGTGATATACCTCAAAAACATCGTTATAGTCAGCTGTTTCATAATTGGTTAGATATTTGTAGTTTTTTCCTTAATCATAATTACTAATGAATCTTATGAAATGGGTGCATGTTTAACCCTTTCACTGCATAATAAAATTTTAACTTTCATTTTAATTCCTGAGAAAATAGAATTATATACTTTTACTAGCATAATAAAACGTTTTTAAACTCTTGAGATAATCAGATTTCTGCAGATAAAGGTAATGAAATTTTGTGTGGATACATCCGCTTTACACCAAAAGGGTTGAAGGACTGGAAAAATAAAAGGAAGTTGTTATTCAGAATATCATTCTTTGATTAAAAAAAAAAAAAAAAAAAAAAAAAAAGAGACAGTTCATTTGAAATGTTAATTTTGGTCAATGTGATGGCTAAATGGAAATTCAAACTTCGTCTGCTTTCTGGCGAATAAAATTGTAAAATATGTTTTCTACATGTTTGGTTAAAATTGTTGCTTTTAGCATCACATTTCACGAATTTTTATTGAATTTCAAAGCATTTTGGTCATTATAAAAACTCCTTTGAGAAGTTAAAAAATATAGCTTTTGGCCCCCCCCCCCCCTTTCTTTTGGCTATTCTTTTTGTAGAATTCCTTGTTAAAGGTCAAGCCAGACAGTTACTGTCTTGCTTCATTTCTTGTATATGGAGCAGTGAAAAGTTGATCAACATTTTTATTCCTTCACATAGACTCACAGAACAATTTCGTTACTTGTCTCTAAGCAGACTGTAAGATAAGACATTTTGCATGGGTTGTTTTGACTCCTCCATGGGTTGTTTTGACTTCATACAAAGGAAGTGAATGTGAAACAACAGAAGCTGAATTGACTCCTTTGGCAGCACATGTTAATCTCATTCATTAATATGCAGTTCTTATTTTTTTTTTTTAATTTTAAGTAAAACTTTAAATTTGTTTTAAAATCGCAGTATTATTTTTTGCATTCATTTTATGTAAAGACAATTTGCTTTGAATAAAAACTGAAGGTAGAGAGAAGTTTTTATTAATTTTATTTGTGACTTGGGAGTAATTCTCAATGTTAAATTGTCTTTTGAAACTCATATTTTGGATAGAGTCAGAAAGGGCTTTGACTCTTTGGGACAGATTTGTCAGATGACCTAGGAAATTCTGTAATATCGATACTTTTTCCAAACTGTATGATGTTACTGTTCTTCCTATGATTACTTACACTTTGCCAGTTTGGTCTGGTTTTATGTAGATTTACCTTAAATCTCCAGCAAGTTGAAAGGAGATTTGTTCGCATCTTGTTTTTTTTTGGTTTTTTTTAAACATAAATAAAGACTGGCTTTTTCCCCTCCCCTCTCCCTTTTTATATGGTTTTTATTGGCCTTGTTTGTCTTCTGTGCAGAACAAAATGATATATATATATATATATATATAAATAAATAAATAAGTTAAAATGAATTCAATGGCATCAGAACCAATTGAATCTTCATCGTTTTTGGGAATGGATTTGCCTTTGATAATAATACAGGCATATGATTCATATATCCCTTCAAGGTTTTAGGGAAAAAAGTCGATAGAACAGTAATCGTGACAGACATAGTGGAAACTCTCGTATCATTGGACAAAGAATCTCTTATAGTTTGCATTTGCAATAGATACCGTGGCATACTTGTAGACTTAGCCATTCTCTGCTTCCATGGCCCCCATGGTCACATGACCTAGCTCCATGTGATTTTTTTTTTTGCTTGAATTTTCATTACAAAAATATCATATCTTATGATCACAAGAGAGGAAGTTCTTCACAGTTACTTTGCTGAAGAGGCAGACTAACCATTTATCGTCAGAGCCATCCAGAGTCAGAGCCAGGCTTCTGATCTGTTACTTCTGTGTAAGCTTCGGTAGTCTTGATGACTAGGTTAGGCTTGCTTAGCTTACAAGGGAATCTCTCCAAATGATTTTTCCTTATTTGAATGAAACATGGAGGGTATGTAGATTCTTAGGGTATATGAAAAAGAGTTTTCAGTTGCAGCAACCACAGCCTTTAAAGGACTAAATTCAAACCTAAAAATTGCAGTGATTTTCTTTTTTTAAAGATTACTTTATAACTATTGGAGATAGAAATTATTTTTAAGTACAACCATATAGCACTTTAAAGCAAAATCACGTGGCATATGTACAATGTATTTCTGGGGTCTTTAAAGAGTTAACCTTTAACTATTGACATTTATTTTTCATAATGTTCGAGTTTGGGTCAGACAGGTATGTCGATTACTAAAATTTTTGGCAAACTGATCCTTAGTTCACGTGGCTTGTCAAAGCACATATTATACACCCTTTTTTGCATATGAACTAACAGTAGTAGGCAGGATAAGTTTTTTATAACATTCTCTGTCCTTATTACTTTATTCCCCAGAAAGAAGTGCACGAATTTTAAAATGAGTTTCAATAAAAAAGTTCAGTATGCACTGATGTGTGGTCTGATAGGTCGCTCCAGAATTTCAAATCAATTGCACTTACTGAATTAGCTCCTGCCAGTACTAAAACCACTTGCAATGGCATGAGCACTATTAAACTTAAAACTGCTGAAAAGCTTAAGACAACCATATGCGAGGAAGAGGGTGATTTCATGACACCTGACTATCCTGGGGCCTGACAGAGCATACATCAACAGTTAAAGATTAATGAAGGTCAGAAGATATTAAATATTGCCATTTTTAAATGGCATAATGAAATGAGTATTTTAAGTGTAATAGAAAAAAGTTACCTCTCACTCTGTAGGGAGTGGGGGGGTAAATTTTGGAGGAAGAGGGGGTGAGTATTATACATATTTGGATAGCCTATTTGAAGAGCTATATGGTTCTATAGTTGAACCCTAGTATAAACAAATTCCTAGAGACTGAGGAAAAAATTCATTAAATTCCTCTTTATCATCATGAAGTCACTGCAAATTGATTTGGAGTCAAGTTAAAGGATTTATGTGGCTCATAGAAATGCTACCTTAAGATTTCTGATGTGAAGAAGCTAATGGAAGAATCCATATTATGATTCTGATATTGCTGATAAGTAATTATAAAGAGAAGTAATATGTTTCCAATTTAGCAATATGAGAAAAATTAGTTTGCTGACGAGTTTCGTAACACTTACATCTTCAATGCTTTAATTTTCAATTCCAAACCATCTTCAATGGTTGGAATTAATATTTTTGGATAAAGAATCTGGTTCAAAATAAAAAATATAATAAAAGCCAATCAAATTTAACAATTTAAATATGAAGAGTTTTGATTGGGTAAAGGTCTATAAATGATTTTTCTCGTGTTGCTAAATTGGAAACTTATTTTCTTCTTTATAATTACTAATGGAAGAAGCTTGCTGAATAACAAAAGAGGGCACACGTCAGTTGCTTGCGATTGCAAGTGATAGATACCACAAGAAAATTTGAGTTAATGTAATTGTAGCCATCAGTATGTAAGAATATACCAAATATTTCTGTAAGTTTTGATTTTATAAGTAGTTTTTGTGTTCATCCTATGAATATTAAACACTCTCAATGTAAGAAAAATCTTAAAGAAAAACTTAGAGAATTGCTTTCCTATTTCGTAAAAATTTTAGAAAATGCATAGTAATTTTTTTGAAAAATATTTAGGTTTTTCTAAATAATATTTTTAATAATACTTTATGGCATTTACTGTTAAAGTGGTTCTTCCATGACTTGTTTTTTTTTTTGTTTTTTTTTTTCTCCATTTAAAGTAAAATGAAAAACAACTTTTAACACTAACCAAGAGTTGTTAAATGCAATAGTTCTTCAGCGCTGCACGAAGTGCTGTAGCCATAGCATTGTTAAAAGTATTGTTGAGCTCTCTTTAAGTCCCAGACTTGTGCAGTGGAGCACTGGTTCGAGATTACAATTTGCAGCAACCCTTTTCATTGCCTGTTCTGTTTCATGAGCTTTCATACAAATGGCAGCGTTCATGAGTAAAGATGGATTTATGTGAGAAAATATAGAATTTTCGTTACAATTAGATACTGACATGACATAGAAAGTTGTAAAAGGTATATTAATGATTTTGAAAAGCTTTCTTATCGAGATTTTAATAACTAGCAAACCTGTTGATTAAAAGCCGGCAACATGACACACCAGCTTACAACAGCGAGCACAACAGCGTTGTTTTAATATCATACTGCTGCGTGCAACACGGTGTAGCATGATATCGCTTCTGATGCAGCAGCTCTGAGCAACAGTTGAATTTAACAACATGTGGTTAGTTGAAAGGGTCTAAAGATTTTTTTGCCTCAGAATTCTAATTTCATTAAAAAAACAATCACTTTATAACTGTTAATTTTTTTAAGGCATATATTTATTATCATCTTTTTAGGAATTCTTATTTGGAAGTTTCGGGTATTAGTTTTATAAAAACTCCGAAGATGATCCTTACAGAATATCAGATTTTGCGAGAAATTTTATGGTATTATTTTTTTTTTTTCTTGCAATACTTACTTTTAAATGATTAAACCAATTTTAAAATAAGTTTTTCTACCATAGTATTTAAATTAAAGTACAGTATGTAAATGTTTTGTGAAGAATACATTTTTTAATATGTATCTTGAGATTTAAAAAAAATCTACAACAGAAAATCAGATCTGGAAATAATGCTGGATTTTTATTTTGGCAGGGTTCTCCAAGGAATTAGAAGTTCCTTTCTCTTTTCTTGTGAAGATAATAGGTTTATAGTAAATCCTGAAGTCTGTTTGAGTCATTTGACACAGGTAATTTTTAAATCTATTTAAGTTTACTTTGCCTTTTTTTAATTTTGAATCCTTGAAGAGCACTAAAATTACTACAGTCCATCTATTATAAGAAGGCAGATGACCTTGTTTGAGCAATAAATGTCATAGTTCAAATTCAACCAATCACATTAGCAACTAGTCTCCAATTACCAGCGTCTTTTTTTACTAGCAATTTCATTCACAGTAGTACTAATTCACAGCACATTAAACTTGTCTTCCACTCGAAACTGCATATAATATAATTTCCGGATACAAAACAAAGACGAATTAGATCAAATCAGGAGTCAAAGCCTGAATGGATTAAGGGGCTTTGATTAGGTTACCATAAATTAAAGGTAACCTTAAGTAGAGGCTGTAAGTAAATCCTCTCCCATTACCCATGGCAACATATAAGTACATATTGCACTCTTTTGCTGATATAAGTACATATTGCACTAAAACATGTTGATTTTGATTTTTGAATAAAGTTATAAAGTTGATTTTGGTGCGCTAAGATTCGAGGAATAATTTTTTTTTCACAAATGGTCTCAAAAATCAGCATGCGCCTTACATTCGAAGGCACCTTAGAATCGAGTAAATATGGTATAAGGTCAGCCATCAAGATGCAAGAGATAGACTGTATAGGAACCTGGTTTAGTGGAACCATTATGGTTCATTGGAACTTTCAGTGCTAAAATATGGCATGTAATATATCAAACGACTTGGAATGACGTGTCATGAATGAATATAACATAAAATTAATGATAATCCAAATTGGTTCAAAGGTAAATGGTTAATGGATCATTATGGTCCATTCGAAATTTGCAATATTAACATAGGGCGGTTTAAAATATGGTTCCGCGAATGGTTTAGTTTAACCTTTTGGTACTTGATTATGCCATTCCTTAATGGTTTATTAAGTATCGAAAAATGCTTTATGTATCTGTGTGGGGAAACGTGTCTGTCTGTCTGCAACTCTTATCTCCTCCAAGGCTATGAAAGATTTTCAAAATCTGTTTTCTTCAGTCGATGAATATGGTTCATGGCACGAACCAATCACAAATATTATCTAAATCGGTTCATTGGCACGTGCACAAATGGTACCTTAATTTTCCTGCCAAGCAATTTTCAATGGGAAGACATATTAAGTAATATATCAAACAAATCGTAATGATGAGATAGAAGCGGAAATAAATTACTATTTTTGCCAATTAATAAATATGGTTCCGGGAATGAACCATTTTGAAAATGGTTGAAATCGAAACAATGTTATGTGCTCTAATGGTACCCTTATGATACCCTCAAATGTTTTCAATGATAAGATATGGCATGTAATATATCAAACAAACTGGGATGATGTGTCATTAATGAATATAACGTCAAATCATTAATAGTCGAAATTGGTTCAAAGGCACCTGGTTTAGTGGAACCATTATGGTTAATTGGAACTTTCAATGATAAAATAGGGCATGTAATATATATCAAAAGACTTGGATAGATGTATCATGAATGAATATAACGTGAAATTAATGATAGTCGAAATTGGTTTCAAGGAACCTGGTTTAGTGGAACCATTATGATTCATTGCAACTTTCAATACTAAAATATGACATGTAATATATCAAACGAGTTGGAATGACGTGTCATGAATGAATATAACGTAAAAATAATGAGAGTTGAGATTGGTTTCAAGGAACCTTGGTTTAGTGGAACCGTTATGGTTTATTGGAACTTTCAATACTAAAATATGGCATGTAATATATCAAACGACTTGGAATGATGTGTTATGAATGAATATAACGTAAAATTAATGATAACCCAAATTGGTTCAAAGTTACGTGGTTAATGGATCATTATGGTCCATTAGAAACTTACAATATTGACATAGGGCGGTTTAAAATATGGCTCCGCGAATGGTTTAGTTTAACCTTTCGATACTTGGTTATGTCATTCCTTAATGGTTTATTTGTTTCTGGGTATGCTTGGATACATTTTCTTGAAGTAAATTCTATATCAGATACTTACATTAGATTGTTAGTACACCTTGTCACAATTTATTGAAATCCAATAGGGAGTGCAAGTGTGACGTCAGTCCTTGGAATTCTTCAGTCACGTGACTCGATTTGGTTCCAAACAAGTCTTCTCGCTTCGGGATTTAACATGGTTCCAACGTAGGGATGGAATAAAATCGTTTTGTATAAGCCCAGTGTTTATAACACATTTAAGATGTGAAATTGTTTAGTTCCTCACTGCTCAAGAAGGAGCCAAAATAGCGATTTAGACATCTATCGTTTTCCCAAAGAAAGAAAGATCCGCGAACGATGGCATTCTTTTGTTAAGTGATTAAAAATGATTAAAAAGCGTTCTAATATTAATGTATAAATTATATAATGGTATTAAATGTCTTAATAAAAATATAAATTACACAAATTAACTTAATTTAAGAGATGTCATTTTTAATGGCCGCCCGTTTCAACGTTACTAGTATGTATATTGCGTGGTTCCAATGTTTGGAACCAGCGATCCCATTTCCTAGGCTCTTGGCCCATTCATCGCGCAAATGACGTCAGCTGTGACGTAGTCACTTGCACTCCCTATAGTTTAAACCCTTTAGATCTATTTTCATAGACTGTAATCTATAGAAATCATATTAAAATTGGTATTAACATCATCACCTACTCATTATAATGTACTTTGCTACTCTAAACTCCTTACCTAAATTAAACATTATTACAATTAGGTTCATTAGTCATAGGACACATTATCACATGATTACAATTTTTCTAAATTTCATTGATCATTATTTTGTCATATTTATATGTTTGGAATTAGAATCGGACTCATTGTTTTAAATAATCTTTAATGTTTATCAAGCCTTTCTATTGATATTTTGATTCAGTGTGGGAGCCCGTCTAGCTGGCGCTACGGTCTCCAAGGTGTTCAGTGCGTGGAAACGGAATCCACAAGAGTTGTCGAAACAGCAGAATTGTGGATCAAAAACAATCAACACAGACAGGGACCGACATCCTTGAGAATTATCGCAACGGCAGACTTCAATGAAGGATTATCGCAACCCATCTCCAGAACAATGCACCGAGAGTTGAAGCGAATAGGGATGGGAAGTCGCATGCCAGTGAGGAACCCCGTGGTGTCAGCAACAAACCGGAAAGTTCGCCTGCAGTGGTGTAAAAAACGGTCTGACTGGACAGCAGACTGCTGGAAAATGGTGACGTGATCGGAGGAGTCATGTTACACATTGTTTTGCATCGATGGCCGGCAGAGAATTTGGCGGCAGCCCCATGAAGCGATGGACCCCTCATGTGTTGTGAACACAGTTCAAGCTGCAGGAAGAGGTGTCATTGTGTGGGCCATGTTTTGTTTGTATGGCAAGGATCCCCTGATATTCCTTGACAGTCGGGTCAAAGCCAAAGACTACCTGAACATTGTTGCAGGTCAAGTCCAAGGTGATCTAGAACAAGTTGGGGGTCAGTTTGCCGGAAGTGGTAAAAATTGCCTTACTGCGCATGAGTATTTTGACGTCACTGGATGACATCGAAACCTACACCCGCTAATCGAAACCTCCACAGAAACCAAAACATGGCGACAATGAAAACAGTCATGCGATAGCGACACTTGACGACTCGTTCAATTCCTTCACAATTCTCATCCTTTATACTATTTATTTTAATTAAATAATAATGCCATTATAAGGAGGGACTTATAATTATTGTAAAATGTACTTACGTATGTCTTTTTAATGTGAACACAGGGTTAATGTTAACTATCAGCACATAGCGCAGTGACTGATCATGGGACCAAGGTAAGTGAAATATACTGTGACTAAATAGAAAAAGGGGTAGAAGGGGGTCTATAAAACATAAATTCATTTACCTTGGTCGCATGATCAGTCATCGCACTATGTGCGGATAGTTAACATTAAGCGAACACAGAGACAAGGACGATAACTTATTTCTCGTTATCATTAGGCCTAGTTATCATTCCTCGTTAAGATTTCGAAATTGATTCGGCGGAACCGTTAGCAGTTAAGAGACAGAGATAATAATTTCGATATTATTTCATAATAACTTTATTTATGCAGGCATTAGGAAATATTAATTTATTAATTTATAGAATAGTAAGTTTACAAATAAACGTTTCTTCAGAAATACAACGTATGAGTTTTGTTTTTTACGTGAAAACGTTTTCTTTTGTAACCAGAATAATGGCTACCGCAACTGCCGGAAGTAAAGCCATAAGTCATCCAGTGACGTCACAATACACATGCGTGTTAAGCACTTCTGACAAACTGGTGTGGCAGCCAATCAACGTGCGGTTCAGGGTTAAGCTACTATGTTTGTGTCACCTGTCTTCTGATTGGTTGTTGAAGGTGATATCATCGCCTTTGTTGTGAGATGGGAAATTTGGTAAAAATAAAGTCAGTCGTTCTCAAGTCGTCTCCTTGTTCATTTCGTAGTATTATTACACTGGTGACCCGACGTTTTCTTTTTTCTCTTTGCGACATGCCAAAAACGGAGGAACCGATCGCTATGGAAGCCAACGCCGTAAGTCTACGATTACCGTCATTCGCTTCACAGGACCCGCTGTTATGGTTCCGCCGTGCGGAGACACAGTTTCGTTTGAGAGGAATTACCCTGACACAAACATAGTAGCTTAACCCTGAACCGCACGTTGATTGGCTGCCACACTGGACTTACCTGTTATTCTAGATTACCTTGGGTCAAGTCCATCCTGCAATGGTGCATTTGTACCCAAATGGTGACGGGTTCTTCATGGACGACAATGCTACTATCCATCGAGCAAGAATTGTTCAGGAGTGGTGTTTTGAACATGACACAGAGTTGCAACATCTGCCTTGGCCAGCACAAAGTCCGGATTTGAATCCAATCGAGAATGTTTGGGACATGTTGGAAAGTGACATTCGTCGAAGGCATCCGCTTCCGTCTACTCTGCAGGACCTGTAGGTCTCTCTGACGAATGCATGATCTGCGATTACCTTAACTTCATTGCAACACCTTGTAGAGTCCATGCCAAACTGCATATGTTCTGTAATTACAGCCAAAGGAGGGTCAATACCATATTGAACGAAGGTTTCTAATTCATTGGTCGGTGTGTGTAAATTGTTACTATTTACATAATTCTATTTTTATATCCTTTTCTTAAGGGTGTACTAAACAATTACTACAACTTACTTATTGCTTCTTTAACTTTAAGATCTTTCATAGAATCTGATATCTAATTCAAAATTACTTTTGACCATATTGTTTTATATTTTTATCCAAGTTATATGTTGCAATAAATTGTATTTTTCTTGTTGTATTGATGTTGAGTGCTCTGATTTCAAATCAACTGGCCGACCTTGTGCGAGGCTATTTTTATTTATGTAAGAGGGGTTAAAATTATCATAATTGGCAATATTCACAATTCAGAGGTGCAGGCTTTTTCTAGATTCTTTACCCAAATTCCACTTAAGCCATTAACCATTATAGATCCTCCAAAATCCTTACACAGTGTTTGTATCATTACATTACATGCATGTATTAAGCATATGGCTAATTTTGCTTGGACTACATCAAACTTTTTTTAGTACCGTGGTTTATGATTACACTAGTCAACACGCATTTTGTGACTAAGACCACACATAGTGTTCTTAGTAGTAATTTGTATGTAGAATCTGAATCTGCTTTTAGATTTTTTCTATCACGTCACATTTCCAAGTTATGCACTTCGAGACTTCTATGTTAAAGTAATGGGAGTGAAGAGAAGCGGCTACATTGTTAAAGTATCCATATTTTGGGGCTGCAAGGAAATTTACCAGGCCCCAAACACTCAATGATTTAAAAATGTTTCATTGTAAAACAAGAAAGCTGTGCGTGCTAAAGAAATTTAAAAATTATATTCGTAATCAGCAGAAAAAATATTACCAAAAATCACCCACTTTCATTTTGTCACAAGAAAAATCTTAAATTTTGTTGGCCAGTGTTATTAAAGGTAAACATGTTTGTAAGAATAAATACTGCTGAAACAAAATTAAATGGGCTAAAAGCCAGAAAGAGAGAAATAATGACATTTTGTTATCCTTCATGAAGAGGATGGGGTTTGAGCCAGAGTTTACAGAGGGAAGTGGAGGAACAAAAACATATCGGGAATAATCAATGGATTGGTGAGATTGAAAGAAGCAAATTACAAGATGAGGAGCTTCCTTCCAACTTGAAGATGCTGTGAAAGCAAGACATTAGGTAACGTAATTTTCGGAAATAATAAGCAGGAAAATAAAATAAACATAAACAGAAAAGTGATTACTTCATATTATAAAATATAAATATTATATGTTTCTAAAGCGCAAGTCAGCATCAAAACTTTTGGACAATAATGGTATTCCAGACTGTCTTTTTAAGGGTTGCCTTGAGGTGATGTTTGTTCTTATCTGTCTTTTAGTAAATAAACCCCTTTTGTCAGGACAGTATCTTTCTTCTTGTTTTTAAAAGTTTGCAAAGTTCCAATCCCTAAAACAGTCTCCAAAAGAAACCCACAGACGTTAACTTTTGTAGGTAAGGCTCGTACTCAATTACTAAGCACTGAACCAGCTTATAAGCCGATTCAATCTTATTCCAGAAGTACAGTAAAACCTGTCTATAACGATCACCCATGGGACCAAGCAAAAGTGGTCGTTAAACTCAGGTGGTCATTATATACAGTTGAATAAAAAAATTAAAAATCCTCAACATAATTAAAAATGGATATGTTTATTTTTTATAAAAGAATCTAAAAAGGGGAGGACCAGATCTGTTAAGCTTGGATTTAACTGAAATTTAAATAAGTTGTTACGCACCCCTCGCACTATTATTTGGCATAAGTAACTCATGCTAATGGGCATTAGTTTACGAGATATAATTATTTAAAGTTAGTTATGTAGGCTATTGATGTATATTTACAAATTTGGACAGTGTGCCATTTAAGTAGTCAAAGTAGTCATGTGGTTAAGTCGATTGATTACATTGCTAAAGGTACCGGGTTCAAATTTTGCACCTTTCTCAATTTCATTTAATTTAATTTTTTTAAACATGTTTTTGAACAAATTATATATGAAACTAATATTAATTATTAAAAATGTATGTTTAGAATTTCTTGCATATTATATTTCATTTTTAATTATATTTCATAAATATATTTCACTAAAAACTAATTTTATACATGTATATATATTTCTCTCTCATATACATATAGAAATTTCTTCATCAAAATTTCCGTTACTCGGGGTATACTCATACAATTTCTGCATCGACATTTTTTCCTTCACTAGAACCTGCTATACTTTCCATTTTATAACATTACACTGCAGTAGTTGTCGCTTGATTGATAATCATGCGTCTAACAAAGCGAAACCGAAAGTCGAACCGTTGGCTCTGTCATTGTTGTTAATTGCCTTTTTATTTGCTTTTCCTCATGAAAGTGAATGTTATGTAATTTTTGGTTAATTCTTGATTTGCATGTTGAACATTCAAATGTCTTTGTGAAGTGCATAGGGAGGTAACTAATAAATTCAACATGTGATTGTTGGTGATCCGTTCATCGGATTTTGGGAATATTTTTTTTGTTTTGTTTGGAATTCCATGCTGAACACGTCTTCAATTGGAATTTTTCTTGTATCTGTTATGGTTTATCTTATTAAAAATAAATAATTTGTTACCTTCCTCAAATGAAATATAATATGCAAAAAATTATAAATATATGTTTTTAATTAATATTAGTTTCATATATAATTTGCCGGCCAGGTGGCCGAGAGAGCTAGGGCGTAGGCTTTCTAGTTCTCGAGTCCACCTGGTCGTGGGTTCGAATCCCGCCATGGGCATAGATGTTTGTGTTTATCTCGAGCTGCGTACAAATATAACTTGTGTAAAAGGCACAAAATTACCTTAGTAGTCAACCAATTTCTAATAAACCAATAAACCATCATATATAATTTGTTCAAAAACATGTTTAAAAAAATAAATGAAATTGGGATTTGAACCCAGACCTTTAGCATTGTAATCCATTGACTTAACCACATGACCACGTTGAGACCCAACTCGTCAACCTATCGCCATACAGGCCTTGGATGGACATATTGGATCCCAATTCATAAATAAATAAATAAATTATTTAAATTAAACTTAAATAAGTTAATTTCTACTTTTCTTTTTAAGATTGTTGATAATGATGGAGATTATTTCAATGAATAAAAAAATTCATTTATACATTAATCTGAGTGCCAATTGGAATATTTGCAAACACTAAAAACTTTCCCTTAGACCTGATAGTAAATTAAAAAGATATGGCATACTGTTCGAATTTGTAAATATACATCAATAGCCTACGTATTATTTTTTTAAATAATTATATCTCGTAAACTAATGCCCATTAGCATGAGTTACTATGCCATATAATAGTGGGAGGGGTGCGTAACAACATATTTATATTTCAGTTAAATCCAAGTTTAACAGACCTAGCCCTCCCCTTATAAGTTACATTGTTTGTGCTTTCTTGTCTTCCTAGTGAAAATTGATTTTTCATAACATTTTTCGAACTCATCCAGTGTGTTTCCTGAAAGTCTAACAGATAGCCAGCAAGTAACGTGGTTGAACCACTTTCCGTTTCTGCTTTTAGGCAGCTTTGATGATGATTATTCAAAACTGAAATTTCATTATTACGAATTACGATTAAAAACATTTGATTATCCAGACAGGTAAAGAGTTGAATTTCTTGAATTTTGTCTACCATTTTGATTTCGCTAGAGCAGGTAGAGCCACGCCTTGGAGTACGTTCTTGTCCAGTCGCACACAGTCGCGGTCGTTATTTTTAGACAGGATATTCGCAACCGCACTCAAACGGTTCCGACCGGTTGCACTTTCTGGAAACACTTCTAGTGATTTTAGAGCAACATTTGCGTCGCCGATAAGGTGGCCAGGTGATCCCATTGAAAAAACCAGATAGATAGAGGACAAAACCGGACAAACTGAGTTTCCTTTCATTAATGACACGACATAATTCATCTTTAATGGGCTGGAAGTCTTCAAAAGGGTTTTCATAAAAGTCTAAAAGCCTAAAACGCTATTCTTCTGGAAGGGTAAAATACTGAATATCAACAGCCTGTTGCTGACTGCCTTCATTGAATAAATAAATTCGATCGTATCAACATGGGTCGTGTCAACACCACCGAGAGAGAACGCCTCATCACTGAAACATCATGCATTGTTATATCACCTAACTTGGTTAAAATTTAGGGCTTATTATTACTACAAATACGATTAACAATCGATAAGAGGTGATGTAACAATCTATGATGATTCTGTGCGGAGGCCTTCTCTCTCAGTGGTGTTGGTCGTGTGCCATGTGAATAGGGTGTGACATGATAATCAATTCCAATGTTGTCCAATCAGAGACTTCTTAACGTTGACCTTTCATTTCAATCGCAATTTTTTCGGAAAAAACTGCCAAATTTGAGGTTGACCCAAAAATACCAAACATTTGGAAAAAAAAACCAAACTGACAGATGACTCAAAAAACGGACTGCCCGGTCAAAAACCGGACACCTGGCTACCCTAGTCCCTAAAGACAGACCTGACCTAGTTAACATATCAGTAGGCTAAAAGAACCCATTGTTGAATTTTTGTATCTCTTGACTCCGACTGGTGGATTACAGAAAAAAGTGTAGTGATATAAGTGGCAGTTAGGACCTGATTGTTTGCTTAAGTGGTCATTATAGACAGATTTTTTAATATAGGTTTAAATAATGGATATTAAAAAATAGACTAAAATAAAATAAAATAAATAAAAAATAAAAAATAAAAAGCTGATGTTTCTGATAGAGTCTATCCTTTGTCAAAGCAGAGAGGATAATTCTCTAAAGCAAGGAGAATATTAGAGAATTATCTAGTGTATACTAGACAACAAGTATAATAGACAGGTGGTAGTTACGGTAACAGATTTCCAATGTAACTTTTTTGGTCATTAAGCTCAGGTGGTTGCTGTATGCAGGTGGTCGTTAGAACAGGTTTTACTGTAGTCGGCTTATGGCTATTTTTCATGATTCTTGCTTACCCCTTTTTTTTAATTTTCCTTCTTTTTACAGGGTTCGCGCTTACTCGCAATTTACGCGTCAAATGGGCATTTTTACTATAAATTGACTCGTGATTTTTTGAACAGCGAGTCAAAATTGACTTGTTAAATTTTGGATATCATCGGCCCATATCTTTCTCACCACATTTTAACCTCACATCATTTTGTCACATGCGGTCTTGTTTAAATTTCTAATTAACTATAGCAGTAACTATAGAGATTGTGGATGCATGTAAAATATGGAAGTTAAAAAGAATCTTAATTTTGACTCACATATTCTGGAATATGACTCGCAGTTTTCAGGCTTGGGAGTCAAATTGACTCGTTGATATTTTGGCCTAGCGCGAACCCTGTTTTTAGGCATTCTTTGTTTTTTCTTTTACCCTGTCATGGATTCGTCTGTTGAGGGTTGGTACTGTCATCGTTTGACAGCCAATTACAATTATATTAAATGCAATGAAAATAAGATTTTAAAATAAAATGGGGGAGGGTATTATATTCCGAAAGCTACAGTAAGTCTTTCAGATCTGATAGGACTGTTATCATTGAACCTTCTTTGTAAAATCTCTATGTAGTTTTATGTTGAAAAAAATAGTTAAGACTGCTATAAAAAAAAGCTTATAGCATTAAAGACTGTTATTTATGCACATTGAGTGAATTTCTGCAGTTGACATCACTGAAGATGAATTAACAGATAGCATGAAAAAATGTTTCCCTCTTAGTTTAGTTTTTCTTTGATGAATGCGTAACATGGATGTTTAACTTTATAAAATATAAATTTCTTAATATACATGAAGATCAAGATAGTGCATTAAGTATTTCTTCTTATTTAACAATCTTAATAATTAATTATAATAATCTAAACAACCTGCGGGTTATCCCCTAGTAGGCTGAAGCCGACACGGGATTTTATAATACAGGAGAGGACAAACACAAACTCCATGCCTTAGCAGGATTCGAATCTGCAACTTGCTGGTTGCAAGAACGATGAGACCTGCGCCTCAGCAATCTCTGCCAATGATATGCAAAAATAATGAAATGTAAAAATAAATGTAAATAAATGTAAAAATACAGAAATTGTCATAAATTATAATCAATAACAACTTATTTAATTTCCTATGTTAATTAATAAATTGTTTTATCTTTATAGAAATGTTTGAATAACTTTCTAGAGGATGTGGCAGAATACGGTTCCATTGTACTGAAGTTACTGCAGTTTACTGATGATATGATACTTGCTGAGGATGAAGAGCATTTTCCTGGGAATGAGACTTACAAGGCCTATGCAGCAGAAGTATCTAAATATTTAAATACATTTAAAAAAAAGCTATCTGGTTTGGAAAGGAACTTAATAAAACAAGGTTAGTGTTCAAAAAAGAAAATTAATCTTTATAGAGTTAGTCTCTATTAAACCATGACCCTCTTTTGGGGATTACGTATTTTTTTTAGCTTACTAGGTGGAATTACTGCATTAAGCCATTGTATTATCTAAAACAAGTTGAAAATTTCATTTAATGAAAACCACTGTTTGTTGAAGAGGTGAAGAATTCGCTTCGCAAAAAGATTTTTATATTAAAATTCATGTTAATATTAAGATGCAGGGTTTAAAACATAGCTATCATCCGTAATTGTCTGCACCCTATGAATTCTTCACCTCCTATTTTTTTTTAAATTTTTTATATTTTTTTTTATTTAAATATATTCCAAAACTCATTTTGGGAACGCATCCATAAACAGTTTCTCATAATTCACACAAGTAAAAAAAATAACATTAAACTAAACCTAGGAAATTATGCCTTGGTATATAGCTTTATATATAATTTATTTAAGCAAATTATGGGAAATTGTATTTTTATTGCTTAAGATTTTCATTTATTTGGCTTTTGGAAAGTTGTCTGACAGTTAACAAGTCATTTCGTGAATGCAATAAGGGGTTTGACAAAATGTTTCGAAATAACCGTGCTAGAAGGTGCTGGTGAGGAGGCACATGCAGTTTTTTTGACAAGACAGACAGTGTGAGTGTTTTATGTGCATTCTATAATTCATTTTGCTGGCAAGCACATTTCAATTTAAAATTTGTGTAGCATACTTTAATTCCTTATCATTTTGGGAACGCCATTATATATTTAGTGTATGGGAAAAGTAAGTACTTTTAGCGTAATTCTGCTAAATAACACTGTTTACTAACTAATAACCCTGAAAGTCAGCTTCCAGAATGGCGTTGATGCCGTATAAACAAAATCAAATGTCAAAAAATCATTTCAGGAACGGTCATTTCGGGAACATTCTCAGACTATGATGGGCGTTACCGAAATGATGACTTCATTCTCGAAAGGTGCCTGCATTCTCTACAGAGCTAAAGATGATAGATTTAGCTATTTTAAGGCAATTTTTGTTTTCGTTTCAGGGCATTAATATACACTAGTTTGCCAAAAGTCATGGGACACCACCAATTTAATGGAAACGCTTAGAAAAATGCATGGTTTAGTATTTAGTTGGTCCGCCTTTTGCTGCTATCATAGCCTCTATTCTGTCGGGCATACAGTCCACTAGTTTTTGATAAGTTTCCACAGGAATTTTTCTCCATTCCGCCAAAAGTGCCTTCGACAGTCCAGTCACAGATTTCGGGTGCTCCACTCCTGCGCAGTATCAAGGCTTCAACATGTCCCTAGGATGTTCGATGGGGTTTGAGATCGGGGCTACGTACAAGCCAGTCAAGTTCTCACACCCCCATTTCATCTAACCATCTGCCTACAATCCTTACTTTGTGGCAAGGTGCATTATCGTGTTGAAAGAGAAAGGGATCATTTCCAAAGTACTGCCAGAGAACAGGGAGTGTGGCTTTGTCCAGGATGTCTTGATAACGCTCTGTGTTCAGATGATCAGCCACAGAAATGATTGGATCCAGACCAAACCACGAAAAGCACCCCCACACCATCATTGACCGATGTTTTTTTTTTCCGACGCTTGCCTGCAAAGCATGAACAATGATCGCTCACTCTCTCAACAATCTCCCATTTCCTCCGGGTTTGTTGAGGCTCAAATACTGAGAAAAACTGCCCCAACAATGTCTGCTTAAGATTATCCAAACAATTGCGGCTGCTTTCCTCAGATAACTTAAAAAGATAACTATTTCCAACAATCGGGAAAATCCCACATACGTACTAAAAAAAACAATTTCCTATATAGCAAACTGACTTATTTTTATTTTGTTCAGAGGGGGAAGCAAAATAACATAATATTTAAAAGGTGATACTTTAAAGGAAACCCCGAAACTTAAGAATGAACGTGGCTTGTTAAAAGACTTTTATTTTGGTTTAAAAAATGCAATATTTATTTGTAAAATATCAAAATATTCTATACAAAAGAATGTTCTATACAATATGATTTAATTGAGGAATAGGCATTGCGATCTCAATTACAAAAGAAAAAATATTTTTCGGAATAAAATAAAGAAATACTTGAATGTACGTTAAATACAGCAAAAACACTGTAACGAGAAATATTAATCGCTACATTGAGCGAATTAACTTTAAATATAAAAAAGAATTGAGACAGACCAATTCCTTATAAAGAATAATGAAAAGAAATTTCAAATTCCCATTAAATGTCTAAAGAAAGACTGCGGAATGATAATCAATTATTAATGGGGAATAAGAACTGAAATGTGCAGCATGGCGTCCCTTATGCGCGTTTTTGTTGAAATAGCATTAAAGAAATTTCATTATTACCTTATGGGGGTAACCCGCAAAACAATGCTGCTCGATAAAGAACCATGGCTGCCGCGAGAAAGTGAGAAATTCAATAAAAAACTAAACATCGTACGGCAGGGTAAGAGGAATTCGCAGAGCATTGGAATGAAAATGATAAATGGAAGTTGAACGCCATGCTGCAGGCGAGGAATGACGTGGAGGACCAGAAGGAGGGACGACTGGTCAAGCCAGAAGCTGGAAGTGGTCTGTCTGAAATTAAAAAAAACAGTAACCACGGAAAGAACATCAACAATAGTGGGACACACATCTTCGTATTCACGAAAATTATTTGCGAGGGACAACTAGCTGCAGACAGTGATAATCACTTGGAGATTATTTAATTAACATTTATTAAAGCAATATATACTCAAACAATCATTGTCTGCAAAACAGTAAAATAAAACTTAAAGAATAGAAAAAAATAGAATAATTAATTATAAATAAAATTATATCTATTTTTTACATAAAAAATCTGAGTTTTCCCGAACAAAGCCCCCTGTAATTTTCTTGAACACAAAAAAAAAATGACGGTCATTTGTACAGATAGAAGTTTAGGTACTGACGTTACATATACAGATTCAAAAAAAAATTGTCTAAGTTAAAATAAACAAAAAAACATTTATGCCTTTATTATTTCCTTTCATTTGTGTGCGCACACAGTATGTTTTGCTTTTTAGGAAAAGAAGACAAAAAAATATTTTGCATTTTGGTATACCATAATTAAAATGTATATTAAACGTACAATACGTTAATAAATAAAAAAAACAAAACATATCATGTAGTAAAAAAACAATGTGGTTACTGCCTTCACGTAAGGTAAGAACAAGCCCAAAAAATATCCTTTTGTGATTTTAAAGCTAAAGTCATTTAACAAAAAAATATTGCGTTTAGAACCCCTCTCATCCCACGAAGTAAATAACTTTGCAATTATGAAGTTTAAAGGAACAAGATAAACTTTGTAAATACCCTCGTGTAGGCCAGCAAACCAATGAGTTAAGTAATTTAATATAAATAATTACTTATCCTGCTCAGATAAGGATAACAAATCCAGGAATCTGCATAAAGCAGGGACAGGTAAAAGTATAGTTAGTGCGTCTGCCGGCATGTTGGGGGAAGAACAGTAGGTAAGAATCACATTCTGAAGATTAATTTCTCGCGCGATGAAATTATGCAATCTCAAAATGTGTCTTGTCCTACTCTTCGATTCTAATGCTCCCAGACATGCTATGGCAGACGTTCAGTCAGTATAAATGATTGTGGGGAAAGAAACAAACTCCCCTTGTCCTAACTCGGTTATGAGGTCCCAAAGACATTTCAGTGACTTCACGCATTCGTTTATAGCGATTATTTCGGCTTCGCAGCTGCTCAGGGCGACTAAACGTTGCTTCTTAGATGACCAGGTTATGGTATTTTTCCCCATTTTGATCAAAATTCCAGAGTATCCTTTACTCTGTGGGGTGACACACCAGCTAGCGTCAGCGAATGTGCACAAAGGACCCGTAGATGGGGTAAAAACGAGTGATGTGTTGCAGGTGTGTTTAAGATAAGAAACGACGCCCTTAAGAGCAGTCATATGCAAATGTGTAGGCGATTTAGCATATGTCGACAGCCTAGTAATTGCAAAAGCTATATTCGGCCGCGTGCAAGTCATTACATACATTAAGGAACCGAGAAGAGATTGGTAATTGGTAGAATCGACCAGTTGTGAATCCACAGTATCATCAAGGTTCACATGAGGGCTTAGTGGCATGTTCTTTGGTTTGATGTCTTGAAGGCCATAATCATGCAGGATTTGCTTGATATAATGTGCCTGTGACAGATGAATTGAACCGTTCACTTGTGACACATTCATACCTAGCAGATGCTTTACTACTCCTAACTCCACGAGGTCGGTTTCTTGTTTCACTTTGTCCATGATGGAGGTTAGGATGGAGACATTTGTTGTTGCTGCCACGATGTCATCCACGTAGACTGTTAAGAGAATGGTGCACCCAGCATTGGTGTAGTAGAAAAAACAATCGTCTGCTCTGGATGGAGTGAATTTTAATCGGGTAAGAAGCTGACACAATTTTACGTACCAGCATCTTCCACTTTGTTTGAGGCCGTAAAGTGATTTACGCAATTTGCAGACGTGAATAACTGGCATTGATAATCCCTTGGGTGGCGATAGATATATGGTGTGGTCTATCAGTGCGTGAAGATATGCACATTTGACGTCATACTGGCATAGTGACATCCCTGTATTTGCAGCTATGGCAAACAGTAAGCGGAGGGATTCCATTCTGATGACAGGTGAGAAAGTTAACTCATACTGGCTCCCGTAGACTTGTGACGAGCCTATAGCCACCAACCTTGCCTTGAATCTGGACACCGAACCATCAGGATTGTATTTGATGCGGTAGATCCATTTACTCTTTAAAATTTTGACATTTGGTGGTGGAAGCTCTAAATCCCAGACATGATGAAGCATGAGTGAATTCAATTCATCTTGCATGGCCTCTTCCCATTGATGATGTTGGGGAGAAGCGAGTGCTTGTTCATAAGACTGGGGTGTGATTGGCGGAGTGATTAGCAAGTCGGAGTCAGTAAAGTCAGGATGACATAAGGCGGCACGCTGTTTATCTGTCTTCTCTGTTAATCTTTGTGAACGTCGTAATACCGGTTGTGGGACTTCAACGGGTGGTTGGTTCACTGGTGATTTAGACGAAGAAACTGGAGCATCTTCCATCGATGTGGTTTCTGATGGAGGTGTGACCACTAGCGTGTCCTCAGTATCAGATTGGACCTGCATTCTTGTCTCGTCTAATGTTAAAGTGGGTGAGATTGGCGGTACGCTCTGAATGATATGTGGTTCATCAGGCTGTGGTGCTTCAAATACTGGGGGTTCCATGTGAATTGGAAATACCAGAGGAACAGATGATGGATCTGATTTTCTTGTGAACTCTGGAAATACCTTAGGAAAGAAACGAACGGTACGTGCTCGTAAAAACTTGCTCTCATTGAGCGCATAAATAAGGTACCCAGGAGATGAAGCGGAGTATCCCATAAAAACACCACGTTTGGCGCGAGCGTCAAATTTTGATCGGTGCGACTTGGTTATATAATAGTATACCAACCAACTATAACATGAAAACAAAATACCAAGCGAACTCAAAACACACACTGACACCAGTCACACTGTTGACCTGGAATGTGTGCAACTTCCAGTTGGAATTCCTCTTATTCCAAAGCCCAGCGCAATAGTCGCTGATTAGTGCCCTTCATTGAACGTAGGAAAGTTAGTGGTTTGTGGTCTGATAAGATGCAGACCGGGTATCCTAGGACAATATTTCGTAAATGGCGGAGGGTTAATATAATTGCCAATGTCTCTTTTTCGACCGTGCTATAATTCAGTTGTGGCCCCCGTAATTTAGCACTGTAATATGCAATTGGGCGGAGGCCCTGCGGTCCCATTTGTTGTAATACCGCTCCAATAGCAAAGTTGGAGGCATCCGTATGAATGTAAAATTTTTTATTAGAATCAGGTGAAGCAAGGACTGGTGGTGAAGTTAGAATTTGTTTAACTTGTGTGAATGCCGATTGGCATTCTTCCGTCCACACTACTTTCGAGTGTTTCTTTGCAGTGGCGGCTCGTCCATAGGCACTGCGGCACCCCCAGTTTCACTTTCGATATCGATAAAATTCAATATAATGTGTCTTTTTTTTTCTTTAATACAATTCTTGTACATCTATATTATATGATCCTTAAGCTTAATGTCACTGGCTATTCCCTAGTTCGTGAAAAAATTACAATTTTCTGACGCAGCACCCCCAGAAATTTTAGCTACGAGCCGCCACTGTTTCTTTGTGAGTGCCGTAAGAGGAGTGAGGATGTCTGAGAGGTTCGGAATAAACTGGCAATAAAAGTTTGTGGCACCCACAAAGCTGCGAATCTGTTTCACTGTGGATGGGGCTTTCATTTGTTGTATTGCTGTCACATTCCCTAGATCAGGAGTGATACCCTCTGGAGTGATTATATGACCCAGATATCGAACCTCCCAGCACCCGAATTGACAATTGCCCAGTCTTAGTTTGACATTATGGTCATTCATTCGTGCTAGCACCCACTGCAAAATTTCGCAATGTTCCCTCATGTCTCGCGAATATATGAGGACATCGTCTTGAAAGACAAAAATTCCGCAGCCTACCTTTTCTTGCAAAATTGACGTCATAAATTCCTGGAAAATTTGCGCTGAATTACGCCCCCCTTGGGGCATCCTAGTGAGCTGGAACTTTCCCCAAGGGGTCTGAAATGCATAACATTTCCTTATTGTAGGATTTAAAGGTATCTGGAAATATCCAGAGTTTATTTCCAATACTGTAAATATAGTGCTTCCATTTAGGCTGTGTAGTATGTCATTTATGAGTGGCGTGGGATAATCTTAATTGTTCGGTGACCTCATTTATGTTGCGGAGGTCCAGAGTGAATCTAATAGAACCATCCGTCTTCCTGACCAAATGAACCGGGGAATTCCATCGACTGCGGGAGGGCTCTATGATTCCAGCTTGAATGCATGATATTTATCCAAATACACATGAGGGATAGGGTATTGTCTCGTGAATTTGGGGTTAGTTTCATCAATTGTGTAGTTCGCCATAAATCCCGTGACCCCTGTGAGCTCAGATATGTCGTCGGCAAAGCAATGGGGATAACAATAACATCCCGTACGGCATGACCATCCCTAAGGTTCTCTTGAGCTTGATCAATATCTGCCTGAAAGGCCTCAATATGCCTTGGTGTTGGAGTCTGTATTCGTCGTGCGGTATTGAGTTGGTTCTCAAGGTGTGCGATCCGAGTTTGGAGTTGTTGGATTATTTTCTCATGTTCATGAGCTGGATTTGGCATTTGTTCAATGAGTACTAATCTCTCAATAGCTTCCTCATGTGTTTTGCACTGTAAATACAGCATAGGAAGTCGGAGATGAGGAAGCAAACAGTATTGTAGTCTTTCTATCAGTAAATCATTTCTGTCTCTGTGTCGGATGTGCACATGATCCTCTGCCCGTTCATAGAGCAATAACAGTCGGTTTCCAATTTCCCTTACTGACTCGTCGTCATGCTGTTTAGCATTAAAGAATTGCTCCAGGCAATCATTAGGCTGTGGAGAAGATCTGTTGTAATCTTGAAGTAAGTGTGTCAAAGCATGTAATGGAATGTACTTCCATTTGATTTGCCATTCTTGCAACCTTGCCTACCAGTTTCGCACGGAAGATGCTACAGGAAAGCTCATCTGGCCACCTAGTCAGAGATTTTAATTGTTCAGCAATGTGTATGAATGCATCAATGTGGATGCCATTTGGATCCCCTGTGAATTCTGGAATTGGTTCAGAACAGGGATAATCATTTCGTTCTCCTTCCTCATATGATGCCAACTCTGCTGCATTTATTATTGGAGCCATGTTTGTCATTCACTTTTTTAGCCTATATTTAATAGTAGTGTAAGAGCATCCCAGTGTATTTCAATGTTAAGAGATGACTGGATTCAGCAACTGCTGAGCATATTTTGCACAGTCAACATAAATTTAACAAGAACTTCCTTGTTTCTAACAGGAGGAAAAGAAAACAGAAAGAAGTTGCCCAGAATGTTTAGTGTTACTGTTCTTAATGGCAGTAAATGCCTAAAACAATGATCAGAGGAAATACCCACTGTTCCTGTAAAAGAAAACAGCTGAACAAATAAACCCCAGGAATACTAATGTATTAGAGCTATTATCTAAAATATGCACTCAGTTATACAAGAGTAGCTGGTCAAACGGTGCCAGTGTGATGTGTTGTTTGCTATGCAACAATGAGTGGTATACTTGGGGTTTCGCAATTTATGATATTGCCCAAACACACTCCTCCACAGCAAAAAAACAATCATTGAATACTTATTACAATACACCCATATAACAGAAGCTTAGTCTAAATTCTCTTATTAGTATCACTTATGAAGATATTCTAAGTCTATGTTCCCTTCCCTGAGGCTACGCCACGTTAACAGTCCCACCCAGGTAATAGACTTACTTTTCTCAGTTTCTCAAATTTATTTTTTATGTGTTGTGTCCGCAATACTCTTTCTTACTTACCTCATGGATTCAACAGCTCGCTCTCAGCTTAATCACTCGCAAGAGACCTGGTTGATCCTTGCACCATGTCGTGGATAATTGTCACCCGGTTGAACCGCTTTCATTTGCATTTGTTCATTGCCTTTGAAATCTGGTTGATCTTCCTAGCTTGATTTTCAATGTCGCCAAAGCTCCGATGCTTTCGTTTCGATTTCGCCATTCAACAGCAACAGTTCCATGCGTGCATCGTTTTAAATGAAACGTTCACGTCGAATCATTCGATATTCACAATTGTTCATCATAGATAATTGAGAAATCAAATATGCTACTTTGCATTGGAATCATTATTGAAAGAGAACCTTTGACATAGGAATCATAGTGACAGGACTCAGTTGAGAGACCTCCCCCGAAGGAATGCACACGTGCGAGAGAGATGAGAACAAAACACAGAGAGAGAGAGAGAGAGAGAGAGAGAGAGAGAGAGTTCCGCTTTTTCCCCTTTTATAAACAACGCTCGCTGCACGGGAAAGCTTCAAACCGACCAATCATTGGCCTCCACCGCACCAAGGATAAGAAAAGTTCGTTCGTGAGAAACTTTCGTTTCTTTCTTTTGCACACGATACAAGAGACGCTCTGAAACCTGGCGGGTCGGAACATTGAGAGATAGGCTTAATTATATTTTAAGACTAAATGTATTAAAATGTAAACAAGAGAAAAGAACGCATAATGAAATTGAATATAAGATAATTACAAAAGAAGTGAAATTGACAGGAACTGATCATAAAGTCAAGTTCAAAACGAATTCAAATTAATATATTTGCATTTGTATTCGTGTGACATATCAGATATGTCACACAGTAATTGGCGTAATCTCTTTACTCGTTTTCTTTACTTAGAATAGATCAACAATTTGTCCCTTCTGAAACTCGGCTGTGACCAGATGCTATGTCCACAGACATCTTTCTTCCAAAGTAATGAAATGATAAACTAATGCAGTGTAAGTTAAAGGTAGCATTGCCTGTGCAAATTTGAACATGACTGCAATAATAAGCCAGTGATTAGTTCCTTAGTATTTCCATATTGAATATTCGACGGCGTTTTTTTTTTTTTTTCTTTTTTTCTTTTTTTTTTCTCATTGGCAATGTATCTCAAGGTGATGAAAATAGTGGTGGTACAGAGGATGCAGAATGGATGCACGAAGATGAAGTAAATGTGAATTTTCTGGATACTACAGTTGGTCTGATGCCTATTATTGGAAATGTCTGAACATACAAAAAAAATCCTTAGAACTGTCATGAATAAAAATTTTTTTCTTTATTGCTTATTTTATCACCATGTTAATGATCACTGTTGATTGATGTTGATTAGATAATCTAACCAATAGTTGTTGATAACTAGTGCAGTAAACGTCAAAGAATAATTTTAATTTACTTATAAAACGTGTGTAAATACAGTATTTTCTTTCAAATAAATGTGATTTTATTGAACATTGCTTGTATTGTTGAAATTCGTACAGATTATCATTCATTGCTTTGTAAATTTCATTTGGGAGGGGGGGGGGGGGTCAGGAGGATTGTGACATAATATTAAATGGGGGATTTACAAAAATGTGATGAAGTGTGATAAGGGGGGAAGGAAGGGTCCAAAACGACTGGATTTTGCGTGACGTATCTTATGGATGTGGATGGCCTCTAAAGAAACCATTATGCAAATCGGGATTCCACAAGTCTGCAATTTTTTCCTGAAAGCCAAGATGGCGGATAATGACTTCCAGTCAGGAATTTTTGCTAACAAAACCTAAATTGACGATTAAAATATTCAAATTAACCAATTTTATAGTTCCCCTAAAGCAGTTAGAGTTCTACAGATTGTTTTGGGGAGCTGCGAAAGCTAATTACAGAATTTAATATGAAAATTAAGATGAGCCGACTTTCTTCAAACTGGTTATTTTCCATGAATCTCGAAATGACGGCCAATTATAGAGGCACACCTCCCTGCATACGTGGCTACGTTTTCCCTTAAAATATTAAAACACCGACTGTATTTCTTTTTTTTTTTAATTTGGTTTGTTTTTTTCTAGCAATCAAAAGTTAGATAATTTACTGAAGAATAAGTATTATGAACACATCTCAGCAATGAAGTAGATGTGAATACCTATCTTTAATTGAAGTGTGTTCGAAGTGTTTTATTATTGAAAATGCTTAGCACATAGCAGCTTTAAATGGGTTTTTTTTTTTGTATTGTCTACCATATTGGAATTCCACAAGACGGCAAGGACCTGAAATCGAAGTTGCTGACTTGTGGAGGGACGACTGTATTAAAAATTATATGAAAGCTTAATAAAAGTTGTGTGAGTTCTTAAATTACTCTTCTATGCATTTATTTTATACTAAAAAGCATAAATATGCAATGTTAAATAAAATTAAAACATTCTTATTTTGTGGAAACATCCTATGAGACTGTGACAAGGTCAGTTGGTGTTTTATTTTTTTTTGTGTGAAAATCTAATGTTACTGTAACCCTCACATAAAAGGGGTTGCTTAAAGCTGCTTCGAGGGGCTTGTGCGTCAAAGTTATCACTTTCAAAGATTGTGCAGGGCAAAAACCCACAGATATGGCTAGGACAAAAGCCACAGAATCTGACCCAGACAAAACCCTCGGACCCGGATAGGACTGAATCCACTGATCGTTGTCGAATATGGAACAAAGTGAACTTTAGGCCTAATGGCCGATTCAAAGAATATTAAGTTGTTATTTACTATGTCTAGCCAATTAATAGTATTTAATAGATCATCCTCACTGCTGTTTTATTGTTTGTTTTTTTTTATTTAAAATAATGTGAATTGTATGCTAAGTTTAAGGCACTGTTGATGCTTGGTATGCTGGGAACTTTGGATCTCGATAATCTAGCGCCTGCTGTGTTCCACACCAGTACTAGAAACGAAGTGGGTGTTTCTGGCGTCTCCACCAGGGGGCGATCCTGTTATTCACTGTGGGATTGCCCTGGACTATAAAAGGGGAGTGTGAATCTCTGAAGATTCCATTCCAGACTCAGGCTTCAGTTGGTACAGTACTCCTCCTACACAGACGGATCAAGTGAGATCTTAGTAACCAGCCTGGTCAGGTAGTAGTTTCTTTGTTTAATTATGCATTTACTTGCCTTGTCGTTATTTTTCGGTCAATTAGATAACCATCATCTTATCCTGTTTTCCTAGTATCTGATAGTTAAATTGGGGCCTTTAGTTATTTGCATGTGGTTGAATTTTCATTGGCAATTTTATCATATTGATTTGAATTTTTTTTTTGTGATTGTGATATGATGCTTTTATCTTGGGGTTTATGATTGCAACCTGTATTAGATTTTATTCGCACTTCAAAGTAATTTCTGGAATATACAAATTTGTTATGAGTTTTTGGAGTTTTTGATTTCTTACATTAAATCCTTTCTTTTATACCCTTAAGACCTTGACTCAGTCTGATTATTTCCACAATTTATCACCACAAGACGAAAGCTCCTCTTACCCAGAATAATTTTTTGGTCCCAGTAGATTCCGTCTTAAAGGATTTTCACTTTATTGCAGATCTGACTTGTGAATACTCATGCACTTTATTGCTTTGCAAATGACAGTATTCCTGTAATTGTTTTTAGAAGAAATATTACAATATATTATTCAGAAATAAGTTTATTATTAAATCCGAAAAAGGCTGGCATACCTTTTCTTCAAAAGCTATTCTTCAAACTTGTTCCTGAAAAGTTGAGGAAAGATCGATTGGCCACTTTCTAGAAAGAACCCATCTACTATTTGGAAAACTAATGTTAAGATATAAAGCTCAAAACACAATTTCGGTTTATATGTCCAATTTATGCAAGACAAGAATAGCATAAATATAAATACTAACAGGGTTTCATGAAAAAAGGAGAAAAAAATTAAAGTGAATTTTTTTTCACAGCATCAGCCATGATCCTCAATTGGGGATCAGATTCAAATCACTTTTTGGAGCAAAGTATTTATCCAAATTAGAAGAGCTAAGCAATTAACTTATTTTTAGAATGTATGTAAATAGTTAATCAGGAAAAAAAACAAGTTTTAAAAATTTTGCAGTTAATGGGTTAATGGTTTTGGCATACTACATTTATGAATAAGGAGAAAGGTTCTACTTTGCAACAATATGGCTTCATTACAGAGACGCGTTTCGGCCTTAGACCATCCTTGAATAAGAGTGAAGATGTGTAAGATCAAAACACATCTCTTTAATAAAGCCATATTGTTGCAAAGTAAGATGTTTCTCCTTATTCATTTTTGTGCAACATGGACCCAACTTACTTGTATGAAAATACATTTAGTCCACATCCATTTATTTATGGATATTGATTGACCTTCCTCCTCTCCATGATTGAACAATATTTTACAAATATCAAAAGATCTTCTCCTTGCTTGAAAAAAAAAAAAAATTGGTGTATCATATATCATGAACGAGTAATCAAAATATAAATTTTGAATTGATAAAATAAATTTAATTTTTTTTATTAGGAGCTTTAGCAGAAAGCTACTTATAAGAATTGATGCTTGGTCTATACGTTTATCTGTCCGGGCATCTGCCGTTTGTACTAATAACTTGAAAACGGATTAACTTTATCAAATTCTGTTTTCGGCAATATCTTCATCAAGGTCAAAGCTCAGCTGTATCAATTTTTCAGGCTTTTTTCGTGGACCCCTTCAAATTAATTGCACGTGCTCTAACAGTGACCGTCATCAGTGAATATCAAGATATTGTGTGTGATATAACAATCGATTCATAATGAGGAGTTAACAAAGAATAAAAAAGTTACTTTCTGTTTATCTTTTAAGCATTGTTGAAGTGAGCACATGCAAGTGACAATCGTTTTGTTGAGGCACAATTGCTCAGTTGCTCATAATACATTAATAATTGTATTTCTGCATCACAGCTGTGACATACCATCAGTGTGAATTAGTAATATGTAATTTCTTGGAGAAATATGTATTTTATTTACAATAGAGATCCAATGCTAGGCTATCCCATAGAGATATCAGCCCACTAATACGTCAGACATCATTTGCCCTACTAGTCAACTGCTATTAGCCCTTTGCAAACAAAACTATTTTGACTTCAATAGTGACTACTAATTCCACACAGTGTCTTGATGGGCTCACCTGCCAGTGTACTTATCTTAGAGGTTTTTCTCCAACACTTAGAAGCTAAGTTCGTGCAGCCTGCTATCATCCAACAAATTGTATAAACACATGCCATTTGTTGATGATACATTAATCGCCTTCAACAGGGATACCACTAACGCCAACGACATCTTCAATGCCTTCAACAAGTTCCATAGCAACATTCAGTACACCATGGGTGAAGAAATTCAAAACAGGCTAAACTACCTAGACTTCACCATTACAAAAAACCTGCAAAACAAAAGCTTCGAGTTTGGGATCTTCCGGAAACCCACGAGCACTTGCAAGATCATTGGTCACCACTCCAACCACCCCCGCAACATAGGAATGGAGCAGTAAATCACTGCTTCTGAAGAGCCATTGCAAATCCCATCATCCAGATCGATAGGGACAACGAGATAGAGCTGACTAAAGAAGTTACCAAAAGGAGACGTTTTCCCCCAAAGAATTTATTCATTCAATCTTAAGGAAGACAAAGCTGCAGGTCAACAACCAGAATATGACTGGAGATGCGACAAAAGGTGTGATGGAGGATATGGTAAAGAAATTTGCAACCTTCACAGCGCCGGAATTATCGATATTTTCCACAACCATGGGTTGAGCATTGCATATAGGACTGCCAACAAATGCAAACATGCCTTAAATCCAATAAATGATGCACAACCCGACAATGACTATACCACATGCGGTGTTTATAAACTTCATGTACGGATTGTGGATGCTACTAACTGGATGCACGAAGGAGGCCGTTCAGAGAGGAGAGGTTCACTGAGCATCGTAGATCTTGGATCATTGGGGACAAAAGAAATCAGCATTTTCGGAGCACCTCATAAAAAAGAAACACCAATTCGGTCCAATAGATAAAATAATGACCATTGTATGAACAATAAAAGACCCCAAGCAGATTCTGATGCATGAAGCCCTGGAAATCAGGAAATTCCATAAGACTGAACCAGACAAAATTTTGAACAACCAATTGACCCATTACTCGATGTTATCACCGATATTGTCAATTAACCAATCACCACTGATTGTTTCTATTTTTATTTTCACTCTGTGAATCCACCAAAAAAAATTAGAATCAGAAAAATTCTCCTTTCACGTTAGCGGAATTGTTCTCCCTTGGAGTTATTATTTTTCTGATTGGTGGATAGGCGCCTCTGTTCATTATATAATCTGATGTTCAGGCGTTCTCAACTTTGTAGCTATTTATGCCCGTGAAGATGATGATTATACTAAAACGCATCAGCTGTTAATAAATTTCCTACCATATTGGTTCTTTTATTTATCTGTAAAGTTAATTAATAACTCAAAATTGGTTTTTAGTAATCCTACAATTTCCTGCTGTAGACTTTCCCGTTGTTCAAATGTTTCCGACACCCGGATAACTTTTTGTCTCTGACCAATACTCGTTCTTTTCTTCAGTGGCATTTTGTTAGATATGAATTAGCATGTATCCTTTGAACGATTATTAAACAGCACAATACAATTTGCTTGTCGATTTAAAGAGTATGCTTTGTTATCGGTTATGTTGTAAACTGTTCCCGAGACCGACGGAGTCCTTATATACCCAAAGCACTGGAAGAGGAAGGGGATGCTGCCGTCGCATCTGGAAAGTTCTACACTGTTCAAGGGCTCCAAACACAAATCGTCTGAACATTTGTCAGGGAGCTCAAGGGTGACACATGTATCTCTTTGCCTGCTCGAAAGAGACTGGCCTATGTCCATCGTGCTATTATACCCATTTCCTGCTCATTGTTAAAAATTCTTGGCAATGAATGTTCTGTTGCCAAGGCAACACAACAATCTATCATTGCATCATCACCACATTGGTTTTCATGGCAACAATATTTCCCCGGCGTTGATGTGGAAATACATGACAACAATAACTTCAACGAAAAAACTCTCTTTCTGGCTGGCAGTGATGTGCATGAGGGTTTATGTCTGTGTGCTCTCCAATCCCAATTATCTGAGTGGGGTTATTCAGTATTTGGCATTTTGTTGTTGCAATTGCACTTTGCTCTCAATGTCTTGAAGCAAAACTTGGGCATTCATTACTTCATGTGATCTAGCAGTCGCAGTTTCTTTTGTTGACACACTCGCCATTTGCTCAGTTGCAGCAGTGTGCTGGCGAAACCAATACAGCACTTAGTGATAGGACAGCTCCCTCTGTCGCCTTTCCACTCTTTCTCAATAGTCTGCTAACTCTCCGTTATCTCCAGTTAGTGCTCATTTTTAAAGATTTTCAAGAAAATGTTCTAAGAACTATCAATTTTAAGAAAAGTCCGGACAACAGGATTTCTATGCATTGTTACAAATTGAACCTTATTTATAAAGCACAAACTTTGCCATGCATTGTTAGTCTTGAGATACACTGCTTTGCAATGAAATTGCCCCACCAACAAGGAGTTATACGACCTTATCCATATTTAGTTGGGGGGTTCGTCTACCTCCGACTAGTAAACGGTTAGATGCATGCTCATGGGACATGACCATTTGGGTTGATACAGGGTGTCCGGGTGCCTATATAGGCACATCAGTTGACACCTGTGCGAGAAGTTTCATGCAGTAGGGAGGAAGCAACTGCCCCGTGAACGAACAGTACTGTAATCCGCACAAAAGTCTCAATGCCACGACGACAACTACAACCGTTCACGCAATTAACGGACTTTGAACGAGGTCGGATTATTGGCCTCTCCAAGGCTGGATGGTCAACCAGACAGATTGCTGTCCATGTGTCGCGGAACGCACGGACGGTAGGCCGATATTGGAGGCAATGGCGAGAGAAAGGCACACTTGCCAGAAGACCAGGCTCTGGGGCCCAGAGAAGCACGTCAGCTCGTACTGATAGGTGGATATGGAGAACAGTACTAGCAGACAAAACCATCACCCTGTGGCAACTGTGCGACAGCATCACTATTTCCGGTGCTGCTCCAGTGTCAATAGCAACAATAGCATGTCGGTTACACACCACGACAATGTCTGCCAGGCGTCCATTTTTGTGTCTTCCTTTGACACCTGAGCACCGTGCAATACGACTGCAATGGTGTCATGAACAAGTGGGCTGGCGAATGGAATGGCGCCCGATGGTCTTCAGTGACGAATCCCGCTTTTGTTTCAACACCGACAACAGACGCAGAAGGGTGTGGTGCAGACCATTGAACAATGCATCTGGTATCGCCATCATGGACCAACACCCAGGATCATTGTCTGGGGTGCCATCGGCTACGATACCAGAACGCCTTTAGTCATCATCCAAGGCACCCTGACAGCAGCTCGGTAGGTCAGAGATTGTGCAGCCCATATTACTGCCCTTTCTGCACACCATACCGAGCGCAGTCTTTCAGCAGGATAACTCCAGACTATACACTGCAAACATGAGCATGGCTTGTCTGCATGATGTCAACTGCATGGCCCGCGAGGTCCCCAGACCTGTCGCCACGTGTGGGACATGGTTTACGATCACCCCGCCATCTCCATGAACTGACACAGCAGGTTCACCAGGCCTGGGCAGTTGTACCTCCAGATGACATTCGCCACCTGTATGATCACCTACACCTGCGGCTGGACAATGCATCGCTGTTAGAGGTGGTGCCACAACCTACTGATGCCGCTTTCCATTGGGACACCCTGTACAAACGAGTGCTCGTCTTGGCTCCATAACGTAATAAAGGTGTGTTCAGATGTATCTCTTGCTGTATACCTATTTTTGGCTCATTCAGATAACTCCTTGTAGGTGGGGCAATTTCATTGCAAAGCAGTGTATATTTTGTTGGTCTGTGCATAGTGTTGGGTGAATTGCATGTTGATACCAATATTGTCACCTATTGTTACACAGACTTTGCCTTGCATTGTTGGTCATGAGATATCTCTTATTACGAGGGGTGATCAAAAAGTAATGTCACGTATTTTTTTTTTCTCTAAAATTGTGATGGAAACGGGGGGGGGGGGGTATCTATATATTTAGTATCTTTATTTATATTATCTATCTATCTTTATCACTCAATCAATTGTTTATTATAAAACCTTTAATGGAATCACTAGAAACAGACAATATCGGTCTCTCACTTCTTTGTGCCAGTAACTTAATAACCTGTGCCAAGTTCAGTGATAACAACAGTGAATGCTTACCTTAATGGTGTCCCCCAAATATATCCCACAGTGGAGATATACCACCCGCTTTCGGATGACCAGTTGATGAATCAAATAATTAATAACTTAATTAATTCCCCCTTCCATTTGGCATGCTATCCATCATTCCATGTAACTACATCTCTCCTCATCCAGCATGCAAAACCAGAAAATTGGAACCCGATTTCAATACCAAATTGAAATCTCCCTGGAACAATTGTTCAATGTACCTGTTTTGCACCCCAGCTAGACTGACGACAGATGAAATTAGAAAGATTTTCCCTCAAGAACAGTAAACAAGAATCCTCTTGCACACACTTTCTGTTCAAGAATCTGAGAGACCTTGTAAATTTCCCTACTTAACTTTAATTCTCTATTTGCTCCCTAAATTACCCTTAGGTTCAATAATTAAAGAAACGATATATTTATTCTTCAGTTAATTCAAACAAAGAGACCATTGTCTTTTATGATAAAGAAATAAGCATTTAATCTTTATTAATAAAAATGACAAAGATGATAATCTTTCTGATATCTTATTAAAATTAGAAATACTGTAAATGAAATTAATTGATGTTAGAGCACTTATCTGAACATGCAATTAAATAAATGGTGATTATTGTAAAGATGAATGACTTAAACAAATATTAAGAGGCATTAAGCTAAGCTTGATAATGAAGTAGAACCAAGCCTCTGTTAAAATATATCACTAGTTCTAGATATGAAAACAAACCCCACACTATTAGAAAGTGTTCACCTTAGAAAAACGATCGTTTGAAGTCTGAGCTCATGAGATTTTTTGCAAATCTATGCATAGATCGGTTACTCACAGTTTCTGCAGTAGCTCTTGCTTCCCATTGCACACTTGAAACACTATCACAAATGTATTTCGTGAAGCACTGAATGGTGTTCTTCACTCAGCCCACACCCCTTGATTTGTGTTTACCGCAATCGTTGACTTCTTGTTGATGGCTCCTTTCTTTTCTGATGCCAGCTTCAGTGATGCTCAAACGGTTGCCTTCTGTGCCTTTTGATTTTCCTCCATTTTCTACCGACTTCTCTGTTTAAAAGTTTGCCCGTTATTAGCTAGGGATTAGACCCGAGCTTTTTCCCGCTCGTGCTGGTCTACCCCTCCCTAGCTCAATAACTAAACTTTTCTCCCACAGAGTCGTCCAGTTCCTTGGCCTTATATCACTCGTAACTTGCTGCAGTCGCGAGAATGCATTGGATTATGCATCCCCAATCGCATACGAATCAGTCTGCCAAAAGTTCCATAGAGAAATCGCCTTCTCTATCCACTTTTTTTAGGCCTAAAGCCTAAATTCCACAGAGCACACGTCTTTAACATCTTTACTGTTCAAACGTTCCCGTTGCTCTCTCCTTGAAGAGAGTCCCTATATTTCCCGCCTAAGATTCTCCACCAATCAGAGGCATGCATCCCCAGTCTGAACTCTTTGTTTCCATGGCAACTCCCCATTGTCTGACTTCCAACAATGGTTTCTAAAAATAGCACAGCAGTTGCCATAGAAAACGAACTTCTTAGGAGAACTTAAAGAGGCTCAGACAAAAAAAAAATAAAACAATAGAACAAAATTCTTCTAAATGCCTAGAGGTTAACTATATATTTCACAAAAGCAAACACCTAATTTCCATAATGAAATTTGAGTGACAAAAAAAAATTTTTGTCACAAAATCATGACCAGGAAAAAAAATAAACACACATACATTTGATAGAACAATTCAACTTTTATTTTGACATATAATCTCCAAGCCGATTGAGGCAACGATCCCAGCAGTGGACAAATTTTTCCACATCTTGTCGATAAAAGTCATCCGGTTGAATGTGGAACCAGTTGTGAACTGCCAATTTCACCTCGTCATCGTCATGGAAATGTTGACTGGCCAGTGACTTCTTCAACAGTCCGAAGATATGGTAATCACTGGGAGCGAGGTCTGGGCTTTGTGGAGGATGAAGCAGTGTTTCCCAGTTCCATCGCTGCAACAGGTCAGTGACCTGTTTGGTTGTGTGGGGACGTGTGTTGTCGTGGTGCATTACGATGTCCTCCATTGCCAAGTCAGGTCTTTTCTTGCGTATTGCTGCTCGTAGTTTCCTCAATGTGCCTCTGTAGCGTTTGGAATTGACAGTGGTATGTGGTTGAAGTACTCGAGCAGTATCGGACCATGGCAATCCCAAAAATATGTCAACATGACCTTGCCGGTTGATGGCACAGTTTTGAACTTTTTCGTTGTGGGAGATGTGGTGTGTTTCCAAACCGTCGATTGCATCTTGGTTTTGGGCGTGAAATGGTGGACCCATGATTCGATCCAAAAAATCCTGACCCTCCTCCTGGTATCGGGTGAGATGCAGCAAACAAGCATCGAAACGTGCACCTTGATTTTCGGCCGTCAACTGTCATGGCAATTACCTGCATGACACTTTGTTCACGAGCAGCTCGGCTTTTACAATGTTGTACGCCATCCCACATGAAATGTCCAACGTTGCAGCAATTTCTCTCACGGTAATCCGCTAGTTCTCCCATACCTGTGCTTCCACAGCAGCAGTGTTGCTGTCTTTCATGGATTCCCATGGCCGGCCAGAGCGATGTTCGTCCAGCAGGTCCTCTCGTCCTTCTTTAAAAGTCTTGCACCAATGTTGTACTGTTCGGAGCTGCACAGTATCACCTCTGTACACCGGCACAATTTCCTTATGGATATCGACAGATTTCAGTCCTTTGGCACAAAGAAAACGCATAACACTCCACCGCTCAAAAGCACTGGACGATGTAATGAGAGCTACCATCTTGTTTGTACTGTCACGTCGCTAATGCTTGGCGTATGCACACAACACTAACAGGAAACTTTAACAATGAACCAAACTAACTTTTCTATTTCGCAATTTTCTCGTATCTGCCGTCATTTTCGAGAAAAAAAAATACGCGACATTACTTTTTGATCACCCCTCGTAGTATGCTCTTTTATCACCATGAATATCGATTTATTATCGATAATTATTATTTTTTCGAAATCTGAGGAAGATAGTGACCTTCCTCATGCTTTGAAGGTCATGTATGCGAAATTTTATCAAGATCGGAATAGAACTGTAGATTTGTATAAAAAACATACAGACAAACCCACAAACATCCTTCTTTATATATATAGACTAGAAGAGGTACCCGGCGTTGCCCGGGGTAATTACACTTGGATTTAAACAGAACAATCTCAAAAAATTAAATTAAATTAAATTTTCCAATATCTTAAAAATAAACACATGAAAATGCTTAGAATTAATACAGTAAAAATTCTTAATGAAAATTCGAAAAAAATCTTTTTAAAGGCTCACAATGGATGGACCGCTCCAATAATTTCTTACTCAGGTAATCTTACTTCAGATGTACACTTGATGTTGTTTCAATTTCCACTCTTCTCTCGTTGTGTTGAAGCAAAATTTGGCCTTTCATCACTTTGGGTAGTCTAGCGGTCGCCAATTCTTCTATTTACTTGCTTCCCATTTGCTCAATACAGCACGGAGCTTAAGGTTTGCTTTCTCTGTCGTCTTTCCACTCTTTCTCAATAGTCTGCTAACTCTTCATTATCTCCAGCTACTGATCATTTTTAAAGATTTTCAAGAAATTGTTAAGTACTAAGAACTCTCTTTTGTAAGAAAAACCTGAATAACAGGAATTCTATGCATTGTTACAAATTGAAACTTATCCATATTGCATCATCATTTTATGTTCATTGTTATAATTCTTGGAAAGGATTGCTTTATCATTGCATCATCATTTTGAGCTCATTGTTATTGGTGAATTGCGTGTTGAAACCATTGTTGATACCTATTGTTGCACAAACTTTTATTTGCATTGTTGGTCATGAGCAATATATTGTTGGTCCGTGCAGAGTGTTTGTGAATTGCGTGTTGATACCATTGTTGCAAAATTGTGCGGTTGGTGGTTGGTATTTATATTTGTATTGCATTCGTAGAATTGGTAGCACATTTGTTATAATGAAGTTGGTGTTTTCTGATTTTTTTTTCTCGCAATTGTGTCAACACATGGTGGTGAAGGTAAAAACTGGCATCCATGGGTGTTAAAGTAAAATTTTGCCCTTAAAAACAACTCTACGCAAAAAATCGAATGTAATTATTTTACAGAATATCATTTTTTTGATATAAATATAACACGATTCCATTGAAAGTTTTAATTTTGGTCAATAATTTCTATATTAAAAAATGCTTTGAAAAGCGAAAAATAGCGCTTTTGCACTCCCTTCGCCCCGGCCATTATTTTTCCGGAAGTGACGTAGGCCGAGGTTAGCCGTTGGGATCGATTTAATGTTTTAATGCTAATCACAATTGTTAGTAAGCTTCTACAGCGTGATTTTTTTTTTTAAAGTAAACAAGTTAGAAAGAATTTCCAAATATTACTTTGGTCATAATAACATAAATGTGAATCTCCTTTTTTTTAATGAAAGTAAAATAAAATTAAAATAAAATAAAACAAATAAATTGAAGTCACCAGTGTAAATTCTAATGAAGGAGGGGATTAAAAAAGGTGATTCACATGTACATTTTAATTCGTTTAATGTACTCTATGTAAAGGGATATTTATTGATGTGTGTAGCTTTTAAAGCGAAGTCGCAAATGGATGATTTTAAAAAATGAGATGTTACATGAATGACACTGAATGAATTTGGAAACCTTTTTAGTTTGTTTACTAAAAAAGTCACTCTATGGAAGCTTTCAAACAATTAATGCTAATTATTTCTCTAATTCACTATGCTGACGTGGATTTTACTGCCATGCCGCAGCATTAAAAATTAGCTCTCTCTCTCTCTCTCTCTCTAATTTCTCCTGATATTTTCTCACTTCCTGAGTAGATATTTACGACCAATCTTCCTGAATGGTAAACCGCATATTCATCTTTTCTCATTCTTATGTAGTATTTGGCCGTAAGAATAGAGGTAGTGATAATAATTTATCATTTCTTTAATTTCCTAAAGAATTATGAAGAGACGGATAATTTTTGGTCGAAGAGATAACTGGTTCTGCCCGCGACTAGTCGATTCTGCTCCGCTTACTTTGAAAAGTATTGTTTTGCTATTGATCCTGTAGTATTAATGTACGTCGATATTAATTAAGCTCACTATCTATTTGCGCAAGGCTATATAACTAGTAACTAAAGAGATATCCGGATAAAACGCAACCGGACAAAATGCAACTACACGTTTTGAAGTGTTCAGGTGGCCACATTCGAATGGAAATGATGATAAACGTAAGAACATAGAGCTCATTTTCATTTCTAAATACTACATTCGAGAAATTCAATTTTTCAAAAAATGATGAACTCAGAGCTCCTGCTACTTCGTCAAGGGGAATTATTTTGTTCATTAAAACATTTAATGGAATGAGAACTGGGAAACCATTGTGTATAACGATATAATGACCAATGAAGAAACCTCTTGTCCACAAAAGAGTATTTTATTCTGCATGTACATATTTAGAATTCTTTAAGTTCATTATTCAATGCCAAGTAAGCATTTGGAGAGATGGTCCCTTCCTTCCCTATATAAGGTTTTGTTATTTACCAAAGAGTTTGAAATCGTATATGCAGAATAAAATATTCTTTTGTGGACAAGAGGTTTCTTCATCTGTCATTATTTAATGGAAGCCAACCATGAATAGAGAGGGGAGTGGGGGAGACTACCAAAAACTAGATTATGATTTGAAGCCACTTTTTTGATGAAAATTCACAAATAGAAAAGGGGAGGGGGGGACTAGTTATTGGTCATTGCTTTTAATGTTTGACTAAGACCCCATTAAAATTTTATTAAGTAATCTAGTTATTTATTTTTTATTTATTTATTCAATGGAATCCAATAAGTCCATCCAGGGCCTGTATGGCTAGAGGCCGACAAGTTGGATCCCCGGATGGACCTGGATTGACGACTGCTGTATGATGGTCCAGCAGCCAGGGGGATGAATATTGTGTGGCACTGATGGTCTCACATCCAGTGACTAGCCGTGCCTGATGTTGCTTAACTTCACAGAAGTCATGTGTTCAGTAGAAGCCCACCAGGCTATGACCTCCCACTGGTGGGCTAAGTAAAATAAGTAAATGGTGCTAACAGTAGCAAATTTTTGTTTAATGTTTTAAAGCTGAAACATTTGTCATTTAAACTGGCTGAAATAGTTTTTATTTCGTGATGATCGTAAATTAAAATATACCTGAAATATAGTTAGTTTTTCTATAAATTTTTATGATCAAATAAATAAAGAAAATTGCTTCAGAGAATTTTAATTAGTTTTAATAAAATTTTACAGTATTTGAAACCACAGTGTTCTTGTGAAGGAAAATTTTTTCGAATGGCTCACACAATGCAACGTAGAAGAACTTTTCTTTTATTTCTTCCCATTTGTAACTTGGGACTTCCCAGCTGGTCACTTTTATATTGATGGTTGGTACATCGTAATCCAGGCAGATTTTTGATAACACGAAATTTTCAGTGATGCACGCCGAACCATTGGGCACTTGCCGGGGAGGCTCTAAACTACCGTATTTTTTCGAATATTGGCCGCATTCACTTCAGTCCGCATCCGCAAATTTGACAGTGGAAAAAAATTATTCCAGTATTTAAAAAAGAAATACTCAATCTACAACTGTGAAATCGGGAGCAGTTTTTGTTTTTTTTTTGGTGGGGAGAAGGACTAATGTTTATTAATACAAGAAAGAAATTCAACTCTATTTATCGTACGAGACAATTGTACTTATTTTATACAAAATTTATAGTAAAATAGAATTGTTGTTAGTTTTTTTTAATATATTAATACGCCCCCCTCCCCAACTGAAATGAGGAGTATCGTCAATAACGTCTTAAGCGTAATGATTTTTGGTCGATAGTCTAAACACCTATATTTGATCAATAGTCAATACATATTTTATATTTGCTTCCTATCTTTTTACAGTAAACTTGTATTATATTTTATACTTTTTAAAAAGGTAAATCGATCGTAGATCGGCAAAAATAATCCGATAAAAACACGGTCGATTTGAGTTGATGGCATTAAATTATCCAGCCTTTGTTGAATCGTTTTCTAACAGTGAAATTAATATTCTAACCCTTCAGAACAATAATTAACCAGTTACATATATTTTCATTCATAAATTATTATGAAATTCACTTGTTAAAGCTATTGTCGGCGATTTCATTCCTTCTGCTGGCCGACTCGACTCCAAGGTCGAATCTCATTGGCTACACTCCAAGGTGTTGTGATGTCATAGAATGCTCTATCGCACTATTGGCCGACACTTCGTTGATAGAGCCATGGCCGCTGCTGATGAAATAAGTTATACTCTCTCATTAAAATCAAATTACTATAATTATTTACACATTTCATCAATAAATTTATAAAATATATAAAAATAATTCAGATAGTTATATAAATAATGAAATTACTATCTAAATTACTATGTAATATACTATGGGTGCTAAAACGAAGTAGTTCGGTCTTTTTTTTTGTTCTATCCAAAATTATCGAAAATGATTTTTTCAGAAAAAAAAAATTTTTCAGATTGCACTCCCGAAATTTTCGATTTTTTTGGGTTTAGAGCCGCGGCCTATATTCGAAAAATTACGGTATATGGTTTCATGCCTAAACCATCCAAATCATCCACAAGGTTCTCCAAATCGTTGTCAAATTCATTAGGTGTTAAAATAAGCCTCCATATCTTTGTGAGTCTCAAAACTCATATCTGAATCGCTGCTTTCATGTCCAGACATTGTGAAAATTATAGTGAACGCAGTACTGAGTGAATGCATAGTAGATCTATAGTGAACGTTGAAGCTTCGCTGCAAAGCTTGCTGAGCAATCCTTGACCTAAGTCACGCCTCCATCCAAGATGGATGCCTCCCGATTTCAAATCGTGCTCGGAATTTTTGTTTTTTCACACATTTAGGATTCAAATTAAAAAAATTTAAATATGCTATGATGTTATTAATGCATTAGTCTTTCAATTTAAGTAAAGTTGTATGTGACCGTAGAGTTGTCCTTTAAATGTAATTTTATATTATGCATTTTTATTCTTTACATAGAGGTAATTAGATTGCATAATGGTTTTCTATTATCTTTTACAGATGAAACGTATCTTCTCTCAACACTTAAGATTGATTTAAACTCTGATTTTAAAATGTTACTACTTCTGGAGAAAATTCATTCATTATGTGTTGAAGCCTCTAAAGACAAAAGCAGTTGGGAAAAAGCCGTTAATCTCCTAAATTTCCTTCATGAGACACTTGATGAAGCTGACGTAACAGGCTGTGATAATGAAAAATGGGTAATACATTTTTTTTGATTTTAAAAAATAATTATATCATAGTTATGAAATAGTGGTTAAATTTATTTGAGTTATACATTCTTATTGACCAAAATATTTGTATATTTGTATAATATGCCCTTGCACATGATATACACTCTATTTTTCTTGTAGTATTTCTTGAAAAAAATAGCTTATCCATTGTAACATGTACCGAAATGGAGAGCTATATGATGTGTAATCACAAATATTTTATCTTGCCTTTAATTGAAATTACAAATGACGAAACTACCAAATTTTAGCCTGTTAAAATTTAAATCATGATGATACCTTATTTATTCTATTATAATTTGTCTCTTGTATAATGGATCCCACTTTCAAAGCCAAGAAAACTAGCAAAAATTTTTATCCTCTTTTATTGTATTACCTATCTATCTGTGTGTCTGTCTATCCATCCATGCCATAAATTTAGTAGTTCATATTAGTTTCATATAAAAATTTTTGCTACATATAGAAAATAATTTTTTTTTGCCTCTAAAATAAAACTTGTAATTAATTAATAAATACATTATTTATCCAAAAGTAATTGGACACTTTCGATTTTAGACGTTTTGTCAAATATTTAGAAAAATACTTGACGAATTATCCTGAAACTTCAGGGGAGTAAAGAGCATGTTACACATAATAAATTTCATAAAAGGTTTTGTCTCGAAGGCAAATAGTGGACCAGTAACGAATTGAACAAAAAAAAAAAAAAAATGTTTGGTATTACCCTGTAAAGAATAATGCTTGAAATGCATTGTAGCTGTAAGCATTCTTTTACTTATGTGTTCATTTGTATGAGAATAGCGCATATATTTGTGACATTCCACGTCAGTGTTGTGTTATTTCTTGGGTGTCACATGGGCTCGACGGGAACCCTTTGTATTTTTTTTTAACCAGTTAATCATTGTACGATTTGTTTTTGTCTGTTTTTAAGTGAGTTTCAGTTTTGAATCATCTTAAAGTAGTTTTCGTTGTTTTTATAAAATTGAAGTTTGATTAAAGTCTAGGTAAATTTTGGATTTTAGTGTTTTAAATTATTTTATGCTTCCTACTTGGGTACAAGTTATTTATTTGCATAGAGTATATTTTTGGTGATAGATAATTTTGGAATGTGGAAATCGTTCTTTTTTTTTTTTTATTAATGTTTCCCTTTGAATAATTTAGTTTTAATATTTTTGTTTTTCATTTATTTAAAAGGATGTTAATGTTTTGGCGACTGTTGTTGCTCAACAATAGTGGAAGCAACAGGGGCCGTTATTGTTGGGGTTTGGTATTGTTTTTCAGATGAAATTCCTGGAAGATCTTTGCCAAGCTCCAACGTAGTATTGTAGTCCGAGCTAGTTTTCAGAGAAAGTTTTCTTCCAAAAAGGAAATTTAAATATTTTTTTTTTGGTCTTGAACAAGGCAGTTGGAGTTGAAGTTGAGTTGCAATAGAGAGAAGACATGTTTCTATGCATTCGAGCGATCATAGAGATGTTCAATTTGCGTTTTGAATGCATGGTGAAGCTAATCTGCCATTTCTCCACGCGATTTACATTCATTGTACAATTGGTAAATGTTAATTGTGCCATCAGTTAATTTTCTACTGAATAATGGAGTAATTAAATTTATTTGTACGATGCATCGGTATATATGAACCATGGAAGGCAGACCAAGAGACAGAAAAACATCCACAACTGATCATGCGGACAATTAGAGGTCATCAATTGGTGAGTTCGTTTCATGCTATCCACTTGTGTCCAAATTAATGTCAGTTATTAAAGAGACAAGCCCCAGCTATTGGAACCCCTTGTTATGTGTGTATTGATGAGAAAAAGGATCAGATTTAGACAGCAGTGATTCGAACTATTGAAAGTCCGTCACGTGCTTTTCACCCACACCGACTTTTAAACGTTGAAATAGTGTTTTGTTTTAGCAAAAACTGTTAGATGAACTGTTGAACACTGACCTGTTGTAATGTTAATATTTTGGAGATGTGATTGCAAATATATTTATGCAGCTAGTTGGCTGGAATTTGCGAATGGGGTCATGTGCCACCTTGTGCTCTGATAGGAGTAAATAGGCTGTGTGTTCAACTTTCAACACCTTGAGCTCATCGTTTTCCAGTTTCAGTTTCGTGGATATTGCTGCATATTTCTACGTGTTAGTAAGCATAGCCTACTGACCAGATTAGTGTGGTGTTCGTCACTATTCATTTCCAGCAAAGGAGGTGCCCTACGGGGTTACAGTGGCCCTCCCCAGTGAGAAAAGGGCCACGTGATGCTTTCAAGCATTACACATTTGGCATTTGAGGGAACCTTCCGTTGCAGAGTGATTAGTGTCCTGTGCAGTGAAGCGCAAGCCAGTGTTTGCGGGTGTTATGTCCCAAGCCGCTGTGTTTGAAGCGCTATTTAACATTCCAGTAGCTGGCTCATAATTGATGTGTTTATTGCTTTTAAATGTAATATTTTGTTTGATTTTTCTGATACTCGAACAGTTTTAAGATCATTAAGAAGTTCTGAAGTGTAATTTTAACGAAGTGTTTTTTTAGTCTTGAGGTACCTCAGTTGTTTATGTTGCTAAAAGGAAAAGATGTAATAATTAGAGATTTTAAAATTTATTTGGGTAATGACTGTGAATGTATATTTTTTTTAAAAGACCCTGATAGGAAGCAAAATAAAAGTGTATGAATTTTATTAGTGCAGTCATTGGAATCACACATACCCTCAACTAATATCAGTCCCGAACCCTTGACTCCTACCCCACCTAGCTGTAACTTTGTTGGTCATCAATAATTATTGTTGTGGGAGGGGTGGGTGGTCTCATATTCATGGAGATATTAAGGTTTCTTTAAAAAAATTGAAATGCTTTTGTAAGTTTTTTGTTTATAACATGCAGGGTTTTCAACCCAATGCTATGCCATTTTCAGGAAATTTGACAAACTACAGTAGAGGCAACACCCTGCAGTCAGAACATAAAAATATTAAATATATGATGAAATGTGAGTGTTTTTACTAAATAATGTTTAACTGTGCATGTGCAAGTATTACCAAAATGTCTTTTGCATAATTTATTAGCCAAATGTATAGAGCTACTCTTATAAAAAGCCCAAGCAAATATCGTGAAAATTCAAAAAGATATCGTTGATAGAATTTCAGTTGCTCTCAAAAATAAACAAAACGATAAGGGGCTTTTTCCAAATTTTTTATTTTGGATCGGACATCAGTATCAACTTCTTCTTCTTAAGCTGATATGAATTCAATATTTCTTCATATCAGCATAAAGAGAAGTAATCAATACTGATGTCCGATCCAAAATAAAAATTTGGAAAAATCCCCTTATCGTTTTGTTTATTTTTGAGAGCAACTGAAATTCAACTCATTCTATCAACGATATCTTTCTGAATTTTCACAATATTTGCTTGGGCTTTTTATAAGAGTAGCTCTGTAAATTATGCAAAAGACAATGATAACGCTTGCACATGGGCAGTTAAATATTATTTAATAAAAACGCTCATATTTCATCAAATATTTAATATTTTTATATTCTGATTGCAGATTGTTGTCTCTACTGTAGTTTGTCAAGTTTCCTGAAAATGGCATTGAATTGGGTTGAAAATCCTGCGTGTTGTAAACAAAAAACTTACGAAAACGTTTCTACTTTTTTAATGAAACCTTTATATCTCCATAAATATACGTGCTATTCTCATACATTTGAACACAGATAAGTAAAAGAAGCCTCATAAGCATATGCTACAGCTACAATACATTTCAAGCATTATTTTTTACAGGGTGATCCCAAACATTATTTTTTTGGTGCACTTCTTTGCTGGTCCCCTATTTGCCTTCAGGAGAATATCTTCACTGAAATATATGAGGTGTAACATCCTTTTTACACCCCTGAAATTTCAGGATAATTCGTCAAGTATTTTTCTAGATATTCGACAAAATGTCTAAAATCTGCGGTAATGCTTCCGTTTACCCTTATTATGGCTCCTAATCATTAACAAGATCACCCGTGAAGAGATGATAAATGTTTTCAGAGCTCTTACTAGCCTCAGAGACAACCATTAAACATGTACCAGATGTCCCAAGTACAAGCAAAATACAGGGTGCAAATTATCTCCTTCAAAAAAACTACACTATGATGTAGACAAGATTCAGGCAATTAAAGTGATATAAGACATTTGGGGTCGCAAACCGCAAGCAACGCTGTAAATTGAACCTCAAACTAAGCTGAATGGCGTGGCGCTGCATAGCACAAGCCAAATTTGGGCAGCTGTGTTCGCACGGCCCGGCACGGCCTGGCTGGTTCCCCCGCTCCCCACTACCTCATCCCAAAGAGGTCTGCCTTCCACTCCAACGTGACATACTCTGCTCTCGCGCCGGAGTCAGTGGTATTTTACGAGTAAAAATAAGTCTGGATTAATGAAATTTGGTACGGTGATGGCAATTAACGAGATTAATGAGTCTGTTTAGTTTTTTTTATTTTTTATTATTTTTTTATTAACGAGCAGTACCAACCTTGTTTACTCTTCAGGATGAGATAGTGGGGAGCGGGGGAACCAACCAGCCAGGCCGCGCCGCACGAACACAATTGCCCAAATTTGGCTCGTGCTACGCAGCGCCACGCCATTCAGCTTAGATTGAGATTCAATTTATGGCGTTGCTTGCGATTTGTGACCCCAAGCGTCTTATATCACTTTAATCGCCTGAATTTCGTCGACATCGTAGTGTAGTTTTTTTGAAGGAGATAATTTACACCCTATATATGATTAATGTCCCACCTAAGATGTTTGAGTCTTAGTTTTAATAGCTAAATCCAAATAAATACAGCATGCACTCCATTAATATCTAATATTAAAAATAGCAGAATATTCAACCTCACTCAAATTGAGTAACAATTCCAATCCCTTCTTTTCAGTATATTCCCAATGCTCAGGCCAATTCACTCACCTCGTTAAATAAATTGCAATTGAAAATTGTATTCTTTTATCATGAGAATAACACAAAATGATAAAATACTAAAGTTACATAAAACGTTTATTCAAAGATTAAATATCTTATTAACTAAAGGGATTCTCATGAGCGTGTTAATTAGATTAGTAATGAATACAAATGACTGATTTTTAAAGTGATGAAATCAAATTTTGTCAAATAAAAATTTGAATCGATTAAAATGTTCTTATTCATTATGAAGGTAAATAATTTTGGCATTTTCAATCTCTCAATGATACAGAAAACCACAATAGTTCAGTAAGTAAGTTCCGTCAGTCGCATAGTTGCAATTTAATAGTTAAGATATTGCTTTTTTTGTCTTATGTTAACGTGATTTTAAACGCGAGGGGCCCAATAGAATTGAAACACACTTATCTGCTGTTAAAGCTGCACACATGCGATGAAATTTTGCTCATTCGGTTTCCCATGTTGGGAATAGCCGAGGGATGACAGTGTTCTTTGCTCAGCTGTTCGATGTAATAGTGTACGTATGCTTGCTGGGATTCCGGGAATCAGACGCTCCCCACCGCAAGTCCGCTACGGTCCCACAGACTCAGGTTGAGCTCTGCTATGCTTGGTCGTTCCCGCCGTGGTGATCGGCCGCTGTTGACTCGGTCCCGCCAACGATTATACCCCCTCTTCTTCACACTCGCACCTTAACAATGTCGCTGTGGATTTTGCTCATCTCAAGTAGACCAGGCTTGGGTTTGCTGTAAACCATTTGGTTCAGGCCTCAGTTAGTCCTGTCATCTCCTGGATGTGTGCGCCACGCATTTTCCGGTGCTCTTTGTCTCATGTAGTTGCTTCGTAGTAGGTTGCATTGTGTCCCCGCTTCGTGCCATCACTTGCTTTTTAATCTCCGCGCTCAATTTTTTTACCCCGTCTGTCTATCCATGAAATGGAGCAATGCGTTGCTAGCCAACTCCTTTCGGTTGGCGTCTCTCTTGCCCGTTAACACTCTGGGAGAAGCGCGGGAATGAGAGATAGAATGATTGAGAGGGAATGCTGATGAAGTTAAAACAAAGAATAGCGAAGTTTTGAATAGGCCTAGGCAAAAGTTATGTATATATTCCAAATATGCAATATTTGTCTGAGAAAGTTTGCATGAGGTTAAAGAGTATGTGCTAATTATTATGAAAATCTAATTTTAAATGATCAGGATTATAATAAATAAAGTTAAAAAGGATTAAAATGAATAAGCACACGCTTTTGATTTATATTCAAATGCATAATGACAATAGAATATTGTCACAAATCGAAAGTGTCCAATTACTTTTGGGTAGATAGTGTATCTTTAAGTTAAGTTTTTTTCGAAAAAAACATATCATGGTAAATCATTTTATTCTTTATTTAGATTATTTTTCTTTTTCATCTCTTCATAAGAACATTTAAACCATATGCCAGTATTATTGAGGCCTGGATTAGTGCTGGCATCTTGAAAGATCCATATAATGAATTTATTTTAACAAGGTAAGATAATGTGTAATTAATTTCAGTATGTAATTAATTCCATGGTCATTCCCATAATGGTGTTAATTATCATCCAAAGTATAGTAATTTTTTGGAAATTTAGATTAATATTGACACCGATTATTGAAATAAATATTGATGTTCATATTTTCTGGAAATCGCATGCAAGGGGGCGGGTGTCCTTTTATCACAAAACTTTCCATGTCCACTCCTGGATTTCCGAGTTGTCTGGTTCTCGTCGGTCCACTGCTTCCAAATCGCATCACTGTGCTGCCGTTATGCTACAGACGAACTGCTTTTGCACGATAGAAAAATCCTCCTTCACGAAGGCCAATGTTCAAACTGCGTAATTTGTTGAAATGTCACCCTCTTTCGTCGAAAAGGCATCATTATGTCTCATCTAACATAGCAGATAACCATAGACTATTTTCAACGTCCCGCTACAGTTCTCTATTAATACTGTTTCAGCAGCAGTTCAGAGGGCACTGCTCAGCCTATACATGCATGGTGACTCTGAGGTTTTAATCATTTGCATAACACACTATAATTTGCATTGGCTGAAAATTGCAGCTCAATCACGTCATTCCTTCATGGTGTTGCAATTTTTACAAACATGAGTTAAGTACAAAGTTTTTGTGTTATCCGATTGGTAATTTTAAAAATGGTTAAAATTTCCATTGTTACTTTCTGCCGTTCTTCATTGTACATACCAGAGATCCTTAATACTGACGAGATATGACGTTAACACATTTTCCCATGATATCATTTCCTGCAAGCATCGCAAGAAACTGACGTCATTACGTAACATGCATAAATGACGTCACTTCTTCTCGCTGTTTTATAGCTTAGTGACGTAAATTGCATTCATAAATTCTTTACTTTAAAATTTTGATTTATTTAATGTTGTCATTGAAATAAAGAATTAAATTAATAAAAAAATATTAGAAATTTATTCCTGTTATTATTAGATTAAATAAGAAAGCCATCGATCTTAGGGAAGAAATAGATACATTGAATAAATAAATTAATAAAATACAATAAAAAATTAATTTTTAAAAATAAATATTAATAAATAATAAATAAATGAATAAAATGCAATTAAAAATTAATAAATACACATTATTTACAAGCATATTCATTTTAGAAACAGAAGTGTAATTATATAAACATGTATACAGAGAAATAATAAAATTATTGATGAAATTATTTTATAAACTTAAATTATATAAAATTATTATTTTTTATAGTTTTTATTATATATAACTAAAATATGAAAATCTCTGAAATAATTTAACTTCATTTTTACATTTGGGATATTTTAAATTGAAAATTAAAAAGAAACCATCAAATTTTTAAAATGAACAACAGATATCCACTACACTAAATGTATTTTTTTTAAGCATTTAGTGTTTATGTACTGGCAGACTTTGAACAATATAAAACATTTTGTTTAAATAATATCTCGTGGCACATCGTTGATTTTTGAGCATTTTTAAATTCAGCTTACATTTATAAGCCTATCCAGGAATAAATGGCATATGCTCTTGGTCTAACACTTCTGTCATTAAACCGAAAGTCAGATTTGTAAAATCAAATCAGTTTATGACATTAAATTGGCTGTGATGTCGCCAGTGTTGGGCAAGATAAAATAAAAACAATATCTAGCTTAAGATA